>JAUTXW010003300.1:0-385000 GCA_030620095.1 Kuschelorhynchus macadamiae
ATATCCTAATTTTTTTTGGTTTGAGGTCAATACATTAACGACAAAATTAGTACATATTTTTAAACATATATTTTGTTTCTAAGGTGACGTTTCGACCATAGTTTTGGTCTTTTTCAAAATTTGTTTAGCACTATTTTTTTAAGTTTATAAAATACTAAAAATTTAGGACTTACCATAGAACGTAAAATAGTTGAAATAAAAGTACACATAATCCACATATCTGACATATACTACACATATTTAATTTACATTTTAAAAATATTGTGGACGTTTATTACAGACAAATTACAAGCTACTGAGCGAACACTGTTACAGTAAAGATATATACAATTTATTTAGGTTGTTTATGTCTTTTTTATCATTTATGGCGTTTTTGTTTTTTTGAATTTCAGCCATCTCAAAAAATTCTCTTTTTTTCAACTGAGGTTCAGATTTTAATACTTTCACTTGTTCGTAGCTGAAAGTATGTTTTTTGGACATCTCATGGTGTGTTAATGCGGTGCTGTTCTTTTTATCATATTTGTGACTTTTCAGTCTATTTTCTAAGTATTGGCTTGTTTGTCCAATATAAACACCGTTACAATTATTGCAAGGGATCTGATAGACTATATTGCTTTTTTTATTAATTGGGGTTTTCGATTTTAAGTTGCTGAAGTTTCTTTGATAATAAGTTATAGGTTTTGTGACTTGTCGTGATGTTATATTTTTTAAAAAGGTTTTGAAATTGCTGGGATAAACCATTTATGAAAGGCAGAGAAATGTATTTTGTTTTAGGTAGATTTGATGTAATAATGGCATTTTCAGAATTGTAATATTTATGTATTCTGCTTTTGAATAATTTATTTACTAATTTTTTAGGGTATTGATTTAGATTTAATGCTGCTTTAGCCTTTTTAATTGCTCGTTCTCTGAATTCAGAGTCGGACAGCTTAATTGCCCGATCTGCCAGACCAATAATTACAGATTTTTTTTGAGACATTGGGTGACAGGAGCTGAAATTTAGGTATCGAGAGGACCAAGTTTGTTTTGTGTACCATTCCGTTTTAATTTTATTTCCTATATGATGTAATGTTAGGTCTAAAAAATTGATTTTGTTGTTATCTTCGCTTTCAATTGTAAATTGTAGTCTTTTATGATATTGATTAAATTGCTTTAAAATAATTTCTGTTTGGCCAGATGGGATTGCAGTAATACAATCATCGACATAACGATAAAAAAATGGTATATTAAATTCCACATTACTTAGAACAGTCTCCTCTAAATCTTCCATAACTATTTGGGCAACGACGCTTGATATAGATGCTCCCATAGCACAACCTTCTATTTGTTTATATAACTGATCTTCGTATATAAAATATGTAGAATTTAGTGTTAATTCTACTGCTTTAAGAAATTCATCTTGAGGAATATCTGTGTGTTTTTTTATTTCAGACCATTTCTAATAAAATATTTTTAAAAATCAGCCTGAAAAAAATTACTTATTAGATTGTACAAGAATTAAGTGGAATAAACACTGGCAAAAACAATGGCGGCCAAATAAAATGTTTGTATTCGTGAAAAAAACCACCCTCCAAGGTTTTTCATCCCTTCACGTTTTAGCGTTTCTAGATGCCAAAAAACATGCTTGGCTTTAATATAGGGACTTATGGTGATGACCTAGAAATATTTTGATAAATATCTAACATGGCGGAACAAAATGGTGGTATCGTAAAATGTTGAAAATATATTACTAAAAACTGCAAAACTTATGCAATTTATCTCAAATTTTCCACAAATATCAAGTGTTACATAGAAATGAACTGGTTACATTTTGGTACGAATCCAAGATAGCGGTCTAATAAAATATTTAAAAACTCAGGCAAGTATTTTAAGTGTGCTGTAGAGATAAACTTGTAAAATTGTGTTACAAAGTCAAAGCGGCGGAACAAAATGGTGGCCAAATAAAATGTTTAAAAATTTAAGGTAAAAACTTTTTTATGTACAAAAATTAGGAGTGATATAGGAATAGATTGGTACGAATTCAATATGGCGGTCTTAAAAATTTATTCTAAATTAAGCCCAAAAATCAGCTGTGGCATAGACAGAACTGTTAATAAATGGCTATGTGCGGAACTAAATTGAGTAACACTTCACTATTTCTAATAAAAGGAAATATTAGCGAGGTATGTTTCTAGTATAGAAAATTTACCGGTTATTAAATATGTATATATTTTTTAAATTGTTTAAAGCATGCTTATATATAGACCCGAATTTTCGTAACTATTTTCTTTTTACACACTTATCCACAGACTTCCAAAATATGTAAATCTCAAAATGGAATCACAGAAGCAACTACTCTTAGACTGTTTATTCCTGACTTTTTCGTTGGGAGCAACAATGTTAATACACATTTATTTCGCGTTACACCAACATCACGTCTAAAATACCACGAGAATTACTCTATCTGGAACATATTCTGTAATATCGCAGGCGCAATTATCCATTTCAGTCAAATGAGGATTACGATTTCGCTGTTTTTTCATTAGTTTATCAGACCGCCATAGATGGGCGAGCCCCGTGTAGGGAAAAGACACAAAATGGAATCACAAAAACAACTACTTCGCTGCATAATACCAAGACCGACATTAAACCACACTGTTGATTTCTGACATTCATTGGAAGCAATAACGTTAATATATTTTTTTTACACCCCGTCGTAACTAGGATACGATAATTTGACCGAAAAATGCAAAGGCAAAACCGAAATGTACTTTTATTTTTGGATAATGCTGCATCTCACCCAAAGCTGGAGTTAAAAAATGTTAAAATAATTTTTTTACCTCTAAATATGACATCACATTGCTAGCCATTGGACCGGGGCGTGATTCAAAATTTTAAAAACCACTACAGAAAGTTTTGATCAAGCGACTTTTGTCATCCATGGAGTATTCTGAATCTACTGAACAATTGGAGAATTCCATAAGTGTTGTAAGTGCCTTGATTCGGATTGTTGCTGCATGGAAGAAAGTCGAATCCAAGACCATGAATAACTGCTTCCGCAAACCTGGATTCGACGAAATTCTCCAGGAAAACCTTGACTTCGATAGTAAAGATGATGTGCCATTATCGGAATTACGTAGAAACATCAATATATTCTCTTCCGACTGCACTTCATATTCAGAAATTGATGAAAGTTTATTCACGGAAAATCCTAACATAAGTGTACGTGAATGCATCAGTGAATTTCAAAATAGTAAGAACGGTCAGATTTTATCTGACAGTGATGATGAAGAAATTATTTCTTCCAATATTAAGAACATTAAAGAAGGGATATTGAAAACTTTGGTATGTTATCTGGAGATTCTGTTTTAGGAGAAAAAATCTCAGAAGTTGCGGTTAAAATGGAATGGCAAATTATTAAAAATAAATTAACTAGTTTAAGACAAACAACAGTTGTTAATTTTTTTATAGAAACTTTTTATAAGAACTGCATAAAACTGTATATGTAGGTAGTATAATATTCTATATTAGATTGTACATTTTTATTGTACGCATATATATGGTGTATACGTAGTAACAATGTATTAATAATTTGTACTAGAGATATTTCTTTTTATTTAAAAATAAAATACTTTTTTAATTAAAATTGCATTGGTATTTAATTTGTTCCTCTCCTCCTCACAACGGACACCTCTATACGATGGAGAGTTTCTGTGGCACAGCTACTGTCCGTTGTTGAGAGGTTTCACTGTATATATATATATATATATATATATATATATATATATATATATATATATATATATATATATATATATATATATATATATATACATATACATAAATATATATATGCATATGTATATATATATATGTATAATGTATATATATATATATATATATATATATATATATATACATATATTCCATGCAGATCTAATCATGTTAATGCTCTTAGATGTCTTTTCTATGTTTTTTTGGTATCTTTTGCTGATATTTCGCCTACTTCATTCCAGTATAATAAAGCAAATTAAAACTAAGGTTTATAGTTATATATATATATATATATATATATATATATATATATATATATATATATATATATATTACGTCTACTACGCATCAGGCAAATAGTCAGTTGCACAGGAACTGTTACCAAAAGTTTTTTTTAATTTATACCTTTGTTCGAAATGTATAATTAATTGCTTTCGCTAAAATTTTTTATTCATGGGTATACTACGTAAAGTGAGCGCGTAAATACTGGGTACTGAGGTGGCCGATAACCATTCTATCTCGGAAAAAATATCTATTATTCTATGCCAGATTCTAATTTGTACATAAAAATGTATTGACATTTTGTAATTCATGACCATCCAGTAATAAGACAAGTTGTGAATTTACGCCTATTTATTGCTTCGTTACTTTGTAATAAGAGTAATTATTAATTTACGCTACAACAAAATAGCTAAATTAATGTTTTTAGCTTAGACTTTTTTAAAATTCCGTTAAGTTGCTCAACATGCTTACAATCATTCGATAAACAAACGCAATTTCTTTCCGTAATTAGTTAAATGCATGTTTTATAGCTTAACATCCCTATTTTTACAAAGTCGCCCCTGTAACCAAGAAAAACAGAACAATAAATTTAATTTCCTCTAACTCGAAAACGAATTGCTTGTCTGAACTGACACTAAACGAAGTTAGAAGTAGAAATAATGGGGCTCTCCCTAATAAAATCGATTAGGAAATTGTTGTTTGTGTTTCCAGCCAGGAAGCGCCTTAGTTGCTTCTCTTTGCTTAATTGAAATTTACGTTCCCAATAAGGCTTATATAAGGCGCTCGCTTAAAATTTAAAATTACATTTTTAAATATGGGGTAGTCCCAGATGTCTAATATTACCTACAATTTTATAGCAGATATCAAATCGGAGAGACGCAAATCTCTGGGGTTGGTTTTAGGATTCTATAATTTCTAATGCTGCAGGGTGTAATTATTTTATAATTCCCTTAAATATATGCTCACGAATTTGCTTAGCTTTCTCGTGTTCTAATTGTCATAAATATTACATTGTATATATATATATATATATATATATATATATATATATATATATATATATATATGTGTGTGTCCCAAATTAGATTTAAAAGAATTGCTATACAGGTATTTTATCAGTTTGTTTTTAAACTGTGAAAATTTTTTATGATCAACAGTAAAAGTTATGGTTCAAGCAGGAATTAAACATGCACCTCTAGATCACTAGTCCACCTTGTACATATTCAAAACTACCAGTATCATAACCGTTGTTGATTCTACCAAATATTTTAACCTTATGGCACGTTCCTAACTGGACGTCAAACCTGACATCGCTATTAGGTTGATCCCCGCTCGTACCATAACTTTTGCTGTTTATAAATATTTATAAAAAAAATATTGCACAATTTAAAAACAAACTGATAAAATTCTCCTATTTACAATTTGGCTTATACGGGCATAAGGTAAAATTATAAATTTGCTAATATGGACTGTATAGGTTTGAATATTTGGCAGGATCAACAATGGTTATGATACTGGTGGGTTTATATATGCAGAAGTTCTAACGAATTGCTTATGGTGGTGGTACGATAGCGCATTTAGAGCAATGGACTAGTGATCCAGAGGTGCGGATTCGATTCCCGCTCTTACCATAACTTTGGTGTTGATTATAAATATTTCTAAAAAAAAAAATTGCCATCTCGAAAACCGTTATAGCTCTGATGTTAGTTAAATTAGCAAAGTTTTAGAGAATTTTATTACAAATTTAAGTCCGCCTTTAGATTTAAATTATCTTTTGCGGTCTTTGAGATAATTAAGAAAAACCAAAATTGTACATTTCAAACTTTTGCTCTTGAACTTGAATTATGGTTTTATCATTGATACATTATTACGCACTTTTATTAGAGGAGCTTAGTGCAGGCAAAAATATTTTTCTAGCTTCATTTGCTTTCAAGATATTAACATAAACTTTTTATTTTTATACGGAGACCATGTTGGATTTTTGTATTTTTGGAAAGGGCTTTTAAACGAAGAATCACAAATCTGTATTATTATTTTTCTTAGGCTCTTAGAATCGAAATTATTGTTTGTTTGATAGTACGCTTTGAGTAGGACGCGTGGCCACCATTATAAAACAAAAGATTACCGCTTGAAATGCCGCGTGTTACAGTTCCAATCGAGTTTAAGTCTGATTCTTTAAATTGCCATTTTGTTTGTGTTTTCACATTCGTAAGTATTTCTGAACAACCTACTTAGTATGGCTTTGTTTCAATAAAAAATTATAATAATTCGTGCTAAAATTTTATTTTAAGGCTGACAGAAATTCAAAAGCTGTTGTTAGGTTATGAAACTCATACAAAAAATAATGAAGCAAGGAATGTGACTTTTTTTATAATAATTTTGACTACACTAACTTTATCTTAGGTTAATTAAAAAAAGAAAAACGCTCAGAAACCCCTGATTTTTATTTCCCGGGGGAAAGATTTTGCCCATATCGCCAACCTTGTCACTTCTACCCATTCGCAGGGGGTGAGCTCCAACCCCAAAATCTTAAATGGGAACAGGGGTCAATGATACCTTATTTTAAAGGCAATCGAATTTTCTTTTCAACGCATCTTGTTTTTTCAAATTTGATGCAGCCGTTTCGGAAAAAATAAGGGTAGAGCAATAAAAAGAAAAAATCATTGTTCGATGAAAAAATGTTGAGATCCGTTGATTTTTGTATCGAGAAAAATTTTTGTCGTTTATTTTCAACTCTGTCACTTTAACCTCCTGCAAGGGTAAGCTGCAATCCTTAGAATATTATAAGAAATTAAAGGTCAAGTGAAACCTCATTTCAAAGGTCATTAAAATATCGTTTCAAGGCCTAACAATTTCTAAAAAGTAAGTATGTAGTTAAGCAGTTGTTAAATCAAAACAGATAAAACTATAAATTTATATCGATCTTTGCGTTAATTTTATATAATGACATTGTTTTTCTGGAAATAATAATTGTCTTTGAGCTTACCATTACGGTATGGGTATGGTTTAGGTTTACAAAGAAAGATGAGCCACAATATGTAAATTTTGTTTATTTATTGTTCGTGATAATAAGCGCTGAAAGTGTTGGCCTTCAGCATCCATACAATAATAGAGATTTTGTTCGAAACGGACCCGGACATGATGAAGCGTTTCTGGGGCAATGGTCCGACATTCATCAATGATCCGCTGACGTAAATAATTTAGTAACTGTGGCTGATTTTTTATAAATCTTGCTTTTTAAGTGAACCAACAGAAAAAATCTAAGGGGTTTCAATCAGGTGATCTTGCAGGCCACTCTATTGCACCTTTTCGGCCGATCCATCTACCAGTATAACAAGGAGGTGCACCATCTTGTTGAGATGTCAACTCATTGTCATTTTAATTGTTGATTGGTGCGATGGGTTTTTGGTTTGCCACTGATCCTGTCTTCTTAAACTTTGCTACCAGTCCGTATTTTCGATGAACATGTTTATCTGGATTCATTTGATTAAATACTTGTGCTGCAATATTAGCATATCTACCATTTTTATAATAGAGTTCAATCAGTGATATTTTTTCTACAGTAGACAGTAGGATAAACCATTTTAAATCAAAATAAAGTTATAAATAGTCACCGTCAAAACCCTACGAGATACTAAATTTAAATAAATTAAATGTAAATGCTCTTTAGCCCCCACTTCTAAACAAGTTATACAACTGCAATATTTATAAATTTACTTACAATTCAACAGCACAAAAAATATTAAGATTTGACTTGAAGCTCACCCCGGGGGGGGGGGGGGGGGGGTTGAACTGAGAGTTGAAAATATGCATAAAAGACTTCTTCTTCGAGATAAAAACCAACTGGTGTTAACATTTTTTTCATCGAGCAATAACAATGAGAAACCGTATTTTTTTCTTTTCATTGTTCTTCCATAATGTTCTCAAAAACAGCTGCATCAAATTTGAAAAAGTAAGATGCGTTGAAAGACAATTTAGTTACCTAAAATAAGGTACCAGTCGACCCATATTCAAATTTAAGATTTTGCGTTTGGAGCTCACCCACACGAGGAGGTTAAAGCGATAAGGCTGATGATGCGCAAAACCTTTCCCCCGGGAAATATAAATCGACGGGCCCGAACAATTTTTTTTTAAACAAACGGTATATGAAATATAAATATAGAAAATATAATATAGATATGTCTTAATTTATTTCTCAATAAGGGCTGTTACTGTATGTCTTCTATTTTTTAAAATATTCTTGTGTGTGGATAGTGTCAACTTTACTGGGCGTAAGAATCGATACAGAGCACTCTCGTAACTTAGACATCTAATTTAAATATTCTAGTAAACTGCCTTAGAACTTCACCTTTCTTTCTATATCATTGTGAGCACAAAAAAAATGTAAAAAGATTTTTTTATAGGAGAGAATTTCAGATATTTTCATTAAGAAAAGTTCTGACATAAATGAAAATAAAGATTAGATGAAATCCGAGTTAACCAGTTGCAAGGAGAACCGGTTAGTAGTAAATTGAAAAGTTGCAGAAACTCGCAAACTGAAACAAGGATGTCAAGAGAAACCGACATTTGTAAGACCTCGTTTTTAAGAATTTTACACCAAAGAAACAGATTTCATCCATAGCATGTCTTTCAAGAATATTATAAATTATGTCAAACAAGTTACTTGACAACATTACAGTTATTTATCACCCAGTTGTGGTAATCCACTCAAACATGGAAACGATTAATATTTATTTAATAAGAACACCTGAAAGGTTGTGTGGACCACACAACACGGTGGGAATATTGAGCATTTATTTCTTTATGTCTTATTGGCATTTAGATATAATAATATCTAGGTACTTTGTTATTTTAATTCGTATCAATTTTCGTGTAGGAGGCAGAGGTGTACTTTATAACAGCTCTTGCAAAATTAAATAGACATTAATTTATTTGTCCTTTTATTTCGAAATTTTCATTTAGTCTGATCAGTTTGATCTAGTTGATTTTTCTAAAATCTTTAATATTACTTATTTTGTATAAAAGCTGCTTTATTTGAAAAAAAAAACATTTTGGTTAGTTATTTTATAATTTTATCGTTGATTTAATTTTATTTGTCTATGCACAAGAAAATTCCATCCTAATAAAATGTGGACTTAATAGAGTAGGTTTAAACAAAATAACAATAATCTGCACAATATTTTTATTGTGCAGAAGCTATTTGAGTTCTAAAAAATATATACATTTCCGCATTGCCATTAAATTAAAAACATAAATCCAGTTGAAGAGGTCTTTTGTTTAAATTTAAATCGTTGAGTCTGCTATTGCACATAAACCACATGAGTCTGTAACGCGCTCCTCAGGTTAAAAAGTTATTAAGGAACTGTAGCTTGAATTAAAAAGTTTTAATGAATTTTGATAAATAAATATGAAAGAAGAGAAAGAAAATACAATTTTTCCCGAAACAGTATACTTTTACTTGCAATCTTTTTCCTTCTCGGCAAACAAGACCTTAAACCAAAATAACTTTTTAGAGTAAATTTAACTTTAGGATGTGTGTTGGCCAGTACTGTGTTCTAACCTAATGTATTGTTTTATTTATGTTTTATCATTATTATGTCGGACAATTTTCTAATAGAATTTATTATGTTTAATTATCCTGGAACTTAGGAAATTGTTGTTTTCTTGTGAGATCTTTATCGTATCGTAAATTATTGAAGATCATTTATCAAAAAAATTGCTTTATGGAGCGAGTTGTTTCACTTCATAAACATAGTATAAAATATTTATATGTTTTATTTTCTTCTGATATAGACCTTACGTATACATCATTCTGCTCCAGAATGAATGCAGGGCGAACTGCACGGCTTTTTTTTCCAAATTTCACGAAACTCATTTTACACCTGTTATATCGAAAATCGTAAAAGTTGGATCCACCCAGCGATACATTTTTTCAAGGGCAATATCAGAGCGGAAGTTTTAAGTCGACCCGTTGAAAAATAGAAAAACAACAGCAATGAAACAGGTTCTGGAAGTCAAACATTTTTCTACAATCACGTATTTATATTGTTTTCTTAAAACGCTATATAAAAAAAAAATTAAAAATGTTATGCAGTTTTATTAATTTTTTCCTAATTTTTTTCTCTTTTGAAGCTGGCCATGATCATCACGGCAGCCGACATTTTGACAGGTCAAAAACGTTTGGTATTAACAGAAATAATGGTTCCTCTCTCCTAAAATGAGTCAATTGTGCGCTTATCAAAGATGATAGAATAGAACTTTAAAGACATTTTTTTAATCATATATAGGAAAAAATATTTTAAGTAAAATGTAAAGTTTTATGTGACATCATAAATATTCAATCCCGTTAGGTGAGTCCGCCCCGGGTTAACACCAGGTGTTTTATTTATTCAAGATCCACCAATATTCATTATTTAGTATTTAAACTTCAAGATAATTTTTTTTCTTAAGGATATTAACGACTTAAAAAATATAATGATAATAAAAAAAGTGAATAAATCTTTTTAAGACTTCCTGTATATTCATTTCCTAAATATGTTGTAGATCCCTGTTTTGATTGATGAACTGCCAAGCATCTCCTGGGCAGACTTGAAATAAGTATGTTTTTTAATTTTGCGAATTTGCCACTCATTCTTTCTCTTGTTATAATTTCAACAAATATGAAGATTGTGGGAATCTTAACGACAATTGCATACTCATTCTTGCCCACATATGCTCGTTTAGATACAATCAGGTGACTTAACAGGCTAAATCGTTAACTATCAAGGCACGATGCGGTCGACCATTATCGGCAACGTACACAAAATCAGCACTAACGTTTGCTGAAAATGGAGTACTATGAACAATAAGCAAAGATTTCTGTACTTCTGGCGTTCATGAATATGCCTCGCAATATTACCAGTTAATCCGGCACCTCCGAAAACCAGGTTGGGTTCCATTATGTCCTATGGATGACATTCGTTTGTCTCTCGTCCAAACGAGTAACCGACCATCGGGATAAAACAAATTAAACCTGGACACATCGGTGAACATGTAGTTTCCTTCCCCAATGAATGTACTCGCGTGCCCATTAGGCATCCCCCATGTTCTATAAGGGTGAAACTGCACGTCTTCTTACCTTAAGACCGAATTGATGCAGTCTTCTTGAGTTGTTTAAGGGATTTCTTCGAGCTGCTGGAACTTAGGAGATTATTGTTTTCTGGTGAGGCCTTAATCTTAATTTATTAAAAATCAATTATTAAAAAATTTGTTTATGAAGCAAATTGATTCGCTTCATAAACATAGTATAAAATATTTATATTTTTTATTTTCTTCTGGAATAGAATAGAGTTGTTTTATTTTTATTTCGACCAATTAAAAAATGCACGTACCATAATCTATATTAAAAAATGAAAAATTATCAATCATACGCAATAACCAAAAAATTAAATTAATTAAACTGCTTCAAGATAAAGTTTAACGAACAAAAAATAAAATCAAAACCATTGCTGCAGGTGATATTAACTAAATTACCCACATACAAAATTAGAGCTCGAGTCAGCATATTAGTTTAAACGATCACAATAAAAAGTGCGAGTCACATGAGCCTTAAATGTAGGAACTTAAATTAAGTAAAAAAAATATTTCATTAAGTAAAACAAGTTAATCAGTTTTGTTGTTTAATAACTTATAAAGAAACAACAAACCTAAACCTTGTCTACGACTTTATAAAGAGGTCATATCAAAGCGACTCGGTAAAATATGCTGGCTAGTTCCCCTGGTTGCACTTTGTTAAATACTTAAACCTACCCAGTACATATTCTGCGCCCTACTTCACTGATAAATAGGATGCCACATGATTGCTCTATAATCCAATTTGGTTTTAATGAAGAAGCTCAATAATAGTTTAAGCTTTACCATTCTAAAGTTTTTACAGTTTCTGAATAAACATTGATATATATGTTTTGAAAACAAAAAATTGATCAAATATAATGCCAAGGTTCTTTATATTTGACGTACCAGATTAAAAAGCTTCTAAAAGAATGCGAATAAAGCTATTTAGTCAACAAAAGTAATACAAAAAAATCTTGGCGAGCAAAGGTACAAGATACTCTTTTACCTCTGCCAGTTCCTTCAGCATCCTTTCAGGATGTACAGGCACAACTGAACACGAAAGAACATAGCAATATAACCACAGCAACTTATTTGAAGGTTCTAGAGGGTATATATATATATATATATATATATATATATATATATATATATATATATATATATATATATATAGTGTTTGCCTTCATTGAAAGTTTCGTTTTTATAGGCACACATTTTATTATATTGTTAAGTTATTACCTGAAGTATTCTGCACTGAAGAAACAGAAATCTTCTTTTATTTTTTTCCTTGACATTTTTCTCCTTTTTACATGAAATTAAAGGGCTTCTCTTACCTTGTGTTTTCTTTTTTAAAATGCTTAGATTGCGCATAGTAGAAGTTTGTTACCTTTTTTATGCCGTCGATAGCGAATGTTTGATTTAATTTTTGTGTGGTTAGTATCTCCTATGATAAAATCGACACACCTCCAATTTTAATTTGCGTTATTGATGAGATCAAATTCAGATTACTGCACTTTCTGTATATTTTTGGCATTTTCCGTCTTCCATGCTAATAAGATTTGTTTATACAAACGTCAGGCAAGGGAGGTCTACCAGTTAATGAGACATTGCCAAATTTGCATGATTTATGTTAACCTAATCTAAAATACTCATTCGGCAAATTTACGCTGTAAATGTGTAAAAGTAACTCATATGTAATTCATTCGCAGAAATATGAATTTTAGTTATATTTCACATGAAACCAACCACATAACAGAGCTTAAACATGTAAGTAAATGCAACCACATAAATCCCGCTCCTACAGACAACTAATTTAGCTTAAATGCGTTTCTAAAACTCTCGAAGCAGTAAACAACACTTGCATAATGAATGAGCCAAGCTCTACGAATGCATAATCAATATCGACAAAAGAACATTATTTAGTGGCAATGACAGCTAATTACAAATACACATCTTCTTAATTGTAAAATTGCGGTACCGGGTACTTATTGTGAATTATCACGCAATATTGTATTTCTCTAAATATTACATTGCCAATTAAGTAGCAAATATGTACTTAGTCATTACTGTAGTATTTTTTTTTCAAAGAAAGGCTAAGTTTTTTTTCTACGAGGTTAGTACTCTGGCGCAGCACGTTGCTGTTTCAAATTCAAATCAATTCAAAATAAAATTCGTTCAAAAACTATTGTGTGGTCGAGCGGAGATAAATTATTTACCGGCCACAAAGTCAGCTATATTCCGCAAATATCGGTTCGCATTTATCCTATGCGTATTTTCCTCAGTTTTTAACACTTAACTATTTTCTTCACTGAAATAGATGGCTATTTTAGTCTGCGTGGGTAGGTAACGTTATAGTAGAAGTTTTAGTGTTATAGCTTTAACGATGATGCATTCTCGTTGTCGCGCTCCGGCATCTAACTTGATGTTAACCAGGTACCTTTACATATATACAAGACGTTGCAGACCATCTTTGCTCGGTAATAGTAGAATGATAAATAAAATCTAAAACAGGCAATCCCGTAATCTGATAATTAAAATTAACATTTAGTGAGTAGAATGTTTGTAAAATATTGGAACTCTTTAGCCAGTGTAGGTAAGAAAAGTTTTGGTGAGGAAAATACGCCCCGCTATGTAGTCAATGTTACTTTTGTCTATCCTCTATGCCCCGAGACCAAATAAATGATTCAACCTGAGAAACTTCCTACTAAACTTTTTATATAAGTTGACAACCATTTTTTAATAACAAGCTTAAATAAAACAATTTTATACTGTTTAAAATACAAGAAAATTCAAATTAAAAAGATATAACTTTTTAATACATAATTGCAGACGTTTTGAGTCCACCCTAAGATTCTCTTATACCGACGTATTAATATATTTATGGCGTTATCACCATTATTTTAAGTGGTTAAGGTAAGTTTAAGAAAATTTAAACTTTCTATAACGAAATGATCAAATTTATTATATAATTTATTTTGGTATGACAAGTTTAATGTTGTGTAAGAAGAAAACACAACCATTTGAGCAATGTAGATAGGGATTCGAATAGGTTCTTACTTAGATATGTTGAAAATGCTGATACTGCTTTAAATGAAAAATAGAATTTCTGAATTGTTTTAAGCTAGATAACATATAACGTCAAGTTATTCTCGACCCTCAAAAAAATTGCAGCATATAATTTTTAACTTAATGAGTATGGCTAATAAAGATGTTAAAACGACTCTAAACAGTTAGATATTCTGAGTTCCAGACGGCTTACATATTGTTAAGAAATGTTGATTTTCAATCCTAAATACTAGCAATAATTGTAATTTGTCACAGAATTTCTTAACGCATTAATTTATCCATTTGCATAACATTAAGTAGCACCCAGTTTGACCTACGACGTATATTAATTGTATTAGGGTCGCTAGCCCTGCCCAGTTAAAGTTTAGGGACGTTTAAATACAGATAATTATCAGACATAAAAACACAAAGAGGACACTAGCATGCAATACTCCTTTTTCAAAACGAACTGGGTGAAAATATTTTTGGTTATGTAGGTTAGTTCTACAATTTATTCACTTGGCAATGAAATAGGATAGAGCTGTAGAAATAAGAGGTGCTTAAAAAAGATCATATTCATTAAACCTTTTTTTTAACAGTGCGCTAGAAAAGAGCGTTTATTAAAACAGCATCGTAACAAAAAATCACTAAGCACTGTATCAAAAAAAAGGCATGAGTTAAACAACGGGTAATATTTAGTCGCGCAAAGTTTTTATAGTTAGTTTATTAATATTAGTAAATTACATAATACTTTTTCTTCTATATTACTTGGTCATTTTGTGCACATTGTTAATTCTGATTTTTTTATATTTGCGTAGGTATAGTACCTTATTTGTTTAAAGATATTTTGATTTCATCTGTTTTTCTTTAGACAACTTTGGTATACTTTGGGTTCAGTATTGTACTTTTCCATATTAGATGAATACGAATTATTTTCAACCTTCATAAATTTGTATAGGCATAGAAATGGGACCCTAACAGTATCAAATTTTACATTTATAGGTCGATGTAAACTTAAGCACGGGAGTTTTGTTCTACAATCGGAATGATAGTTTTCAGATATTGTTGTGGTAATCAAAATTAATATATTTTCACTAATAACATATAAAATGTTGTTACTTATTATTTTTACTTGCTGCTGTTTTGTTTATTATAAAAATCTTAAACACAAAAAACTTTAATTAATAAGAACCTACAAATAATAAATAGTAATAAATTTAAATTAGGTTAGGTTAAGTCAAGGCGCCTGATTTTAATAGAACTTTGTATGTCTCTATGTCTATAAGTCCGTCTGCAGACATAACTAAAAAACCACTGATACGATTGATCTGTGGTATAGGTAAAATGGGTTTGTGTAGGATATGAAAATTGTGATTAAAAATGCAATGTTTATTTAAATGCACCATTTTGGATTATATTTGATTTATGATCAAAATAAAGTGACTGACATATGATGGTAATCACATCATATGCTGTTATCAAAAATGACCATCATTTTAAACATCTAGTTGGTCCTAATATGGAATCTACTTACCTGTGAAATACAAGACAGATTCGCCAATTTGTTCAATCAGATGAATTGATGAATAGATTGAACAAATCGAATCGGGCTTTAGGTTTGTTAGCTTAGCTTGCGGTAATGGTTTTGCAGTTTAGCATCTTAGGAATATCCCCATCTTTATGACGTTAACAACATTATTTTACAAGATCTCCTTCTTTATCATCGGTAACTTTAATAATGCTTAAAACTTGCGTTGCAGAACAAACATCATAAAGTGCAACACAAGAGATATACATTGTCTATATCCGAGTCTACGCGGGACTTACTTTGTTTAAACAACTGGAGAGCTACAAAATGATAGTAAAAGGTTTCATCGCCCTGATCAATCTAGAGCTACACCCTGGCGGTACGGAAACGTAGACAATCGTTGGTATATTGAACTGTGTCGAACGTTATCCAAACGTTGAATTCTTATGCTTTTTGTGACTGTTGGTGCATATGTGCCATTCGTTTTGCGTTCACACGACATGGCAAACCACCGGTTAACGTTCACCATTGTCACCTTGATACTATTTCTCCAAAAACGGTGTTTTTGGTCCCGGTTTCGAATCTTATTGAATTGCGTACTGTTGGATTAGTTTTAAACAAGTACTGCAAACGACTATGCCGTTAATATTACATTACTGACATAGATTTTCTCGGCTGAAAGGAAATTAAATTTCATCTATTAGAAAAAAATTGGTATTGGATTAGTCAGAACTATCACTTTATTAATCCTTTATCAAGAAAAGTAAAGCATGACCCAGTTTAGGTCAGCAAGGAGTTATTTAATAATAGGTATGTACTCTACATATAAATTATGTTATCTTTCATTTTCTTAATATATGAAACGAGTAATTAAGAGGGGACTTCCTGTTAAATAGTATTATAGATAGCTTTTGTCTAAATTACCGGAATTTCCCACCTAATGAATCCCTCCATTTATTAGGGAAATAAAAAAAAAACTAACTAAATGGCATAGCCTCACTTTCCTTGATAAAAGAAAGAATGCATAACGGGAGTGAAGCCAATTTAATGATTTTCACATTGACTTCCAAAAAATTTTTAGGCAGTAATTTTGTTCTGCCATATCGCATTCGTACTAGATAATTCGTATATTACAGTTAACTTAGGTGCTAATTTTGAAACCAATTCGAATACATAGTCTTTTACACTGATTTGTTAGACATTTGGATTCGTGCGACAATTTTGCCCGTTTGTCCTTGTAAGCCATGTTGAATTCGTAACAAAATTTTACCAGTTTATCAGTATCACACTTGATCTTTATGCAAATTTTAAAGTCAATCAAGGCTGCCATTTTGTTTCTCCATCTTGGCTGCGTACCAAAATTTTACCAGTTCATCGCCATATTGCTCTTGATTTTGTGCATAATATGAGGTCAATTGAGTAAGGAATTTTTTTTCACTTTTATTTTAAACATTTTGTTAGGCCGCCATGTTGGATTTTTATCAAAATGATACAGTTCCATCCCCATGTGTTCTTTTAACCAAATTTGGAGTTAATCGGGTGAGCAAATGTACTAAGAAATACAAACAAAAGATCTTTCAAAACTGATTTTTTTTACGATTAAATTACTTCCCTCTTACGAAAAAAAAATAAACATTTCAGACGATGAAAAGCATATAATTTTTCTCTTTTACTTCTTCTTGTAAGGTGGACCATTCTGAAAAAGGATAACGACTGCACTATAAATTCTATAAAATATATGTGCACTTCTTATTTTTTGTTAAATATGACTGCATGTGGCGTTAGTTTACACATTTGTCTACAGCAACACCAATCAATAAGTAATGAAATCATATAATCCACCACTAAATCAGCGGTGGAAGCAGAAGCGGTTTCAGGATTTACAAGTGTTGTAATGATATCTTTACGATGCCGTTAAAAACGAAGGTGTTTAGGATGTTTTACGCACCCAAATTACGACCTCTTAAGGGGTTTATGGCTCTGGAAGTAATGTTTACGCGCTTTTTACGTTTTCCGTGGTGATTTAGCAACTGTATGACCAGCAGATTGTTATCTGACTTCGGAATAATACTAAAATTTTGATATTGGCTTAAGTTATGGTTAACATTGACAAGTAAATTAATTTTTGTTTGTACAAACTATCCGTTTTTTTACCAATATAATTTAGTTCGTCCAATGAAGCATATTTCTCAAATATTTTATATTGTACACACACACACACACACACATATATATATATATATATATATATATATATATATATATATATACCCCTAATTTTAATATGGTGAAAAGCCATTTTTATTTTGTTTGTGTTTGGTACGGCACTACCCTATATACTTTCTGGAAAATTGACTTAAATTGGTCAAACCATCCCAGAGTTATAGGTGCATATACATAAAAAAATACATAGGGCCGAATTGAAAACCTTCTTCTTTTTTAAAACGGAAGTTAAAGTTTTTTCATTGTGAAATGTTTTACTGTTTTTCCATAAAGATTTTTATTAATAATACTAATAATATTACCAATATTAATTAAATTAAAATTTGAAATAAAGTCACATAAGGTATGATTTTACATTATTACTGTAGTTAATATTACCTTATTGTTTTCTCTCCAGTACAACTGAGTTGAGACAGATATCTACCAAATAAATTTTGTTTTAAGTAATTGCCATGGTAAATTTTCATCGTGACCCTAAAGGAAGCAACATAGCTTTTTTTAATAATAATTTATGCTTTTTCAAATCCATTCATCCACTTCTGGAATATATATATATATATATATATATATATATATATATATATATATATATATATATATATATATATATATATATATATATATATATATATATATATATATATATATATATATATATATATATATATATATATATATATATATATATATATGTTTATATATTCTTTTTTAAACCGGAAGGTTTTTTCATTGTGAAGTGTCTTAGTGTTTAAAGTAATATTTCGTGAAAGAGAATATCTGCGTGTAAGAGACTACGGTTTTTTATATTGAGCCAGTTTGCTTCCATTAGTTTATGTGAAATATGCTGCCGGCGTCGCACAGTGATAGAAAATACTAATCTAGAATTCCAAAAGTCTATTAGTAAGAAAATATATTTTATTTCTTACGAAAATTATTCTATTTTCTTCTTTTTGTGCTTAGATATAAATATTGATATTTAAAGTAAAATTTATAATGTACAGGGTGAGTCAACGATGTGCCGGGGAAATATATCTCTCTTATTTACAGTGATACAAAAAAATGTTAAATACAAAAGTTGTTAGGTAATTGGTGGTGCATATTTTAAAATTATTTTCAAGATGGTGACATTTCCGGTTATACCGGAAGTAGTGTCAACTTGCTTATTTTAAATAGAACACCCTCTATATTATTTCATATTCGGATTTTACATAAAAAAATTGTGACATATCTGATTTTCAGAATGCATTGGTATTACCTTTCAAAACGGGCATAAATAATGGAAATCTGTTCGGTAGTATAAAATACAGGGTGTTTCACTGGGTTTTAATTGAATGTCAATATTTAAGGGCGGGGTCCCTTAGGTCATTTCAAGAAGAAAAGTTCAATTAAACATGTGTACACTTTAAATGAACCAAAAGATGATCGAAATATTTCCGATAACAAAATAATAAACAAACAAAATTGGGAAACTCCTAAAGGAATGCCCTTATAAATACTCATTATAAATATAAACTTAACTTAACTTATTAAATTCGTATATTAAATATTACACAATAGATTCAAAAGTTTTGCAACATCTTGTTCAGATGCGAAATATTTTTTTTGCGCTATCAATCAAGGCATTGAAATTTTACGATTTTAGGTGAGGTGATGCAGAACTTTTGGATCTATGTGTACCTATAACTATTAATAATTTATTAGCCTTTGGGGGTTTCCAAAAGATCTAAAATAGCCCGATTAAAAATACTCTCCTTTTTGGAAGGTAATACTCTGAATTGAGATATTACAGGGTCTGAAGATAACAAAAGAGCGTTAAATAATTCTAGATTTGTATGATAACGTGAAATTTTTCTGGTGTTGTGCTCTCGGTAATAACGTATGTCTTTATGTTGCGATTCTTGAGCATCCTCCCCTAACATACCGATAGGAAGTAAAAAATTGTTGATAACTTCCTCACTGTGCATTAAAATTTTATGCACGGTAGGGGACATTGGATACCATGGATACAAATTGATTATTATTTTAGAAGTTTCATAAGGATAATGACCAAAACGTGAAGCATCTATTTTATAATTGCAATTTAAAGTTCTTAAAATTACACCACACCTGTATATTAAATTTTGATCCAACTCAGTAATTTGAGAGGACAATACTGGATCAGCAAAAAATTTTCGTGCAGTATTGCCATCATTCGTATTTCCGAACCCAACTTTCGGCATATCTACTAATAAGCCAGTTTCTCCCCTAAATTTATCTATAATTGTTTGTTTGGTTTGATTATAAACTTCTTTAAGGTGTTTTGGAAGTCGCCACATTTTTATTTTCAACCGATAAGAAATATGCAAAAGAAATTCAAAAAACCGAATGTAGGCATGTAGTGTAGATAAGCCAAGATTCACGGCAACTGGATTTACAGGTAATGACTTAATGTAGTTCAAATCGTTAAATTGACTTGGTCCTGCGTTACACAAATAGCATTTCTGAGATGAAACTGACATTAAGCTATTGCAAACTTTTCCATCCACCATGATCTGTTGAAGTTCATGTGAAATTATGTATGTTTTATTTTCTTTAACTACTATTGTTGGTGTCAACTGGTCAATTTGATTTTGAATAAGTAAGAATTCGGACTTAATGACATCATCAGTTTCTTTACGAAATTCAATTTTTATGGGTCGGCAAAAGCGTGTAGATGATGCTCTGGGATTTTGCCATAATATCGTGGTGTTTTCAGTTTCTAAACTGGTATGACTTAATTGTAAAGGCACAACTGATGTTGTTAGAATATAAGAATCATCACCTTCACACTTTTGCTTGTATCTGTTTTGACTACCACTACCATCCGAACCCCACTTGTATTTCATAGTTAAAGGTATGTCAGGCTCAAAAAGTGTTTCGGAAAAATTTGTAATTACTTCTTGTTGTGTTTCAATTATACGAGATGTGATGTGATTTAATAAATCTTGTACAGGAACTTGTGCTAATAAATTGGTTGCCAAAATATTACAAGGATAGCATCCCCGTTTAGCCTCTATAATTTTGTCATAAGTTGGAAATAATTTCGTCAAACCTTTTTTGCAAACTAGACATCTTAAACCAATATACTGGCTACGGGTAAATTTAAAACTAACATAAAATGCCAAAGCTTCATTAGCAGAAAGGGAGACATCTTTTGAATTGATTTTTGATTCTAATTTTTTTAGTTTGGTAGCCCTTTTTGGTGAAAAACGTATTTTTGAAAGCATGGAAGCCGCATCACGTTTTCCAGAAACCCGTAGCTTCATCTCTGCTGCTAAACACAATTCTTCTTCTGTTTTTTCTATGATATCCATTTGGACTCGCCTCCGTTTGGTCTGTAAACTCGCATCTTCAAATGAGACTTTAGGGCGACCCATAATTTTGATCCCGCTAGTGGATGGTTTAGGCACATTAATAGAATGATGATAATGATTATTTCATTGAGCCAACTTTCATTGTATCTCATAAATCGTTCTTTAGATCTAAAAATTAGAGTATTATTGGAAATACGTAACTCTTCCTGTACTTTTCTTATCCAATTATACAAAAAGTTTAGTCAGATTTAAATGCTATATATTTTAGATTTCACACCTTGTAGCTTTTTTCCACCTAATTATAAGGCTTTTGGCAAAGTTATTTAAAACTTTGTCAATTGAATTATTGTCATCATGTGACAAATTTGATTCCTGTATATGTTAATATATATAGTTTCTCAAAAAAGCTATACACTGGGCACTTCTATATTGGGAAAAGCCATGCTCCCATAATGCGCGGCATAAATCAATCCGTTTGATACTTGTTGCGACTCCTAAAAAATTTTACGGAGTATCTAAATATAAAATACAAAAATAGGGTATTAACTTAAAATAAGAAAGTTTAACCACGCCCAGACATTTTGGAGCACCCTGTATATGTGAAAACAGATTCTCTGAAAAATTCATTTAAAACCATTAAACATTTATGTGAGACACTTTTTTATAAAACGTCAAATTAAAAAGTTAATGGAGGGGTCTATTTAACTTTGAACACCCTGTACAAACGCACGTATACGCAAAACGTTTATGGATATTTGAAAAGAAGAATAATTATAGAAGACATCAGTGACAAAAGGTCCAAGTCGGAACGAGTCGCAAAAAAGTTCTGCTCCAATTTATATTAATTTGATTATTATTATGTTTAATTTTTTCCAGATTACTGTTGCTGTTTACTGTGAGTAGTTTTCTTTTAAAAATAAACAAATCATGAAAAAAGTATAATACTTACCTCCATAAATATCCATCTTAATTTTGGTAAACTCAATTTGCCCAACGCACCTCTGACAGCTCTTTCAAGTTCGGGTAACTAACGACAAATAATGTCTCCATGCCTACTAAGTAAATATACCAGTTTTGGAACTCCGTAAAACAATTGTTTACGGAGATATAAATTCAAATATCAACTTTTTGTGATTTCTGAATATTTCTAAAGATAAAACGATGATTGATTTGTTATTATCTTACAACCAAAAATTGGACTTTTTTTGAAATTCTAGATTAGTATTTTCTATCACTGTGCGTCGTATACCATGAATAAGGCGAAGACACAAGTTTTGGGCAACCTGTATTCTTCTAGCCGTTTGTGAATCAACGAAAGGTCCACAGATAGAGTCAGCGAAATTAAATTTAGAAAGTATAAGAGATTCAGATAAGATAATTTTAGATTTTATGGATAAAAATTTTTGTGCAGTATAGATCATTTTTAAGTTAGTATAGGCAACGCGAACACAGCTGCTAATATGACTTTGGAACGTGAGGTCCGTATCCAGAATTAAACCGAGGTTTTTAGCCTCTTTAGTACATGGCACCTCTGCATTACCTACTCTAACTTTTATTTCAGTAGTAAGTGACTGTTTTATTTCCGTCCAACCGAATATTAACAAACTTGTTTTTGAGGGATTAATTTCAAGGCAGTGTTTTGACGCTGAATTATAAACATTATCTAGATCAGAGTTAATTTTATTTAAGGAAGATGCAAGGTCGCTGGGTGGAAAAGAAAGACACATTTGGGTATTATCCGCGTAAAGATAAATTTGGCAATATTTAACGGCTTTAATTGTTTGTGATGTGTACAAAATTTAAAGTAGAGGTTCAAGAATGTACCCTTGAGTCACACCTTACAAAAGATCTAATGGCCTAGAAATGTATTCACCAATCTTAACACGTTGCTTTCTATTTACAAAATAAGACCGAAAAAAATTTATTACCGAATTCGAAAGCCCCAAATAGTGCAAAATAGCAAATACAATATTGTGATTCAGGGTATCGAAAGGCTTGGAAAAATCAAATAAAGTTAAAAGTGTAAGCTTGTTAACATCACTGGCTCGCAAAATATCATCTGTTATAGCTAAAAGAGTCGTTTAACAGCTATGAAATTTCCTGAATCCTGATTATACCGGTGGAATTATATTAGTACTAAAATATATATATATATATATATATATATATATATATATATATATATATATATATATATATATATATATATATATATATATATTATTTATCCAGTGTGTTCACTGAGTACAATGTTAATTATGCTACTTTTTAACAAGTTTTTGTTCGGTAGATAATATATTTCCTTACAGATATGTAAGTGTTGCAAAAAACTTAGAGGTAAAATAACAAAGGCACTTGGAAAATTATGATAAGTAAAAAAAAATGAATTCCGATCGTATTATCTTTATAAAACTGTTCCTTTATATGGAATTTAATGATATTCAGATATGATTGGTTTGTACCTACGGACTTATTAATAGTAATTATAGTTACCAAACTATTAATCTCAACTTATGCATCTAAACTCGGATTAAGTCATAAAACTCGACAAGGGCGCATAATTCACGGGATAGTTTAAGCCCTTCTCAGCTCATACGTAACTATAACATATCCTATAGGTTGGTTATGCCAAGGGCAAACGAAGAAATATTTTTTAAATGAAATGAATAATAATAAAGAACATTCATTAATTATTATTTTTATTTTTTAAAAATTTATTTATACCTAACCTAAACAATCTCAACCTAATCGGCAGTGAAAATTCAAACATTATAGTTTATGTTATACATAGAATATAATATACAAAAATACAGATTTAAATATAGATGCGTTTAAAAAATACTTAACGGCTTTTGTGACGAAATATATCCAACTAAATTTTACTTATATAATTATTATACAGAATTCTATAAATCAAATTACCAGAGTTCTAACCACACTACACCACAACTTATTACGTTCTGGACGCGCGTTTCGCTAACCAAGTTAGCATCATCAGCGGATGATATAGAATTAGCATTAGCAGATGATATAGAATAGCATCATCAGCAGATGATATTGAATTCTATAACATAGGTAACTAATTATTGTCCTTTGCCACTCGGGCAGTCCGAGTTGCGAATTTCTCCAATCCAAAGTTATTTGTTTAATTAATTTTTAATAATAAATCTATCAGTTTGCTGTATTTTTTGAGGATTTGCTTGTTTTTCTTTAGTGCCTTAATTGAAGAATGGAACAACCAGTTCATAGTTGCAATATGCATTATTACCATTCTCTTAGCAAAGAAAAGTAAGAGTGAATTCAGTTCAACAGAATGTGCTGCTAAACAAGAATTAGTTCACACAGTATTGTTACTATTGTGTAACTAATCCTATATAAAATAAAAAACAAAAACTCTATAAACAAATGACTATTTAAATCCTGTCCTGAAAGATGACCTATGAATTCCAGTATAGACCCTCCACAATATGCAAAGTGCGTGGACCACCACACAATGGGAAATTATTCCGAATAAAGCCTTAATGGCGTACACAATAAAGAAATGCCCTCTTCTAATTTATTACCATTGTCTGGGCCACGTTTTTTTCTGGTCAAAGATATTCAAATTAGGTGGAGTCCGATAAAGGCTCGTTAGGGCCAGTTTCAGATAAAACTAGTTTTGAGTTATAAATTGGGATGGAAGCCATTACGCGATTAGGGTTTGCTTTTTTGAAGATGGGATCTTTAGATGCAGACCTCTTAGTGCAAAGTAAATAACAAGTTTTTATTATTCTCTATGTATACTTTTTTCATAAATTTTGCTTTAGTTTCGTCAACATAATTATTTTCTACATATTAAGTATAAAACAAAGTTTATAACATAATGTTAGTTTTCCAAAATTAATTTGAGTTTATATTGATTTAATTCTATATATCTTCCAAAACAGAAGTTTCAGTTTAATACTAAAAACACAAAATACTAGAGTAGTTGTTAATACGCTAAAATAGGTGTACTAACAACTTAATATTTGAAGAGATTCGTTCCAGAATACATGTTTTACAGGTTTTAACATAAAAAAATCAACTTAATGCAATTATAGACATTCAAGTGTCACCTCTGCAAATATACATTTTTTTTGGACAGGAAGTAATTCTTAGTTATTTTGTTGGCTGTTATAGATAGAAGAAGCTTTAAATAAAAAAGTTTGTTAGTTACTAAAGAAGGATTCAGTAAAAACATTCATATTTACAGAGACTGTCCCAGGAAGGCGCATCTTAATTTTGGAAATAGTACATCCCTTATATTAATTTAGATTTCACGTCATAAAGTTAAATTCAACTGTTTTCGAAATATAAACTTTTAAAAATGCAAACATTTCGGCTTTGAAAGGCTGTGAAATCTAGAATATAAAATTGCTTATATCCGTGCTAGTTTTTATGGTCAGAGTCTTGTTACTAATTTTTCGTCTTAACGAATAATATAAAATTGGATGTATATTTTTGAAAAATCTTTAAAATACTGTTCAGTTTGTGTTCGATTGAAAATTATCAAACCAAAGACCGTACAAACTGTCTTTGGTTTAAGTCGCATTGTCTAATTATTAAATACATAAAATGTGTATCTATATATTTAAAAAAATAACTTGCACTCTATTGCGAGTTTTAGAACATCAAAATAGGTTTACAAAATGGACTTTTACCCCCGTATTCACTAAAAAGGTTTAAAAGTTAGACCAGGTCTAGTTGCCATGGTACTTAAAACTCTTAGTTCGCCAGTTATGTTTAGCTGTCATTTTGTAATTTAGAAAAATTATTTGTTCAATTGTTAAAAATGTCATCTTAAACCTATAATTGTTAAGTTAGACCTGGTCTAAATTTAAACCTCATTAGTGAATACGGGTGATAGTGACCGTGAAGTTTGTTTTTTTAAATTTTTCTTCTCTATGTAAAAACTAATGAGATATAGAATAATTATTTCAGTTCCTTTTATTAGAAATACTGTGACCCAGTTTAGTTCCGCATATAGTCATTTAGTACCACATATACATATACTGTCTTTTCAAATTATTTTACCAGTTTCAACTTGTATCACGCTTGATTTTTGGACATAAAATAAATTGATTTTTTAAACATTTAATTTGGTCACCATTTTGTTCCGCCATTTTGAATTCGTACCACAATTTTACTAGTTAATATCTATATCACAATTAGTGCTTGCATAACATTTTAAATTAGTCTTGTAAGTAGTGTTTTCGGGCCGATTTTTTAAATAATTTGGATAATTAGTTTTTCAGTGATATTTTTTTAATATTTCACCAGGTCCCATTTTGTTCCGCCATATCGAATATTTATCAAAATATTCCTAGATAATCCCCATAAAACCTTTACCTCGTATTCATTAAAAAGGCTTTAGAGTTAGACTAGGTCTAGTTGCCATGATACTTTAAACTCTTAGTTCGTCAGTTATGTTTCGTTTATGTCACTGTCACTTTGTAATTCTGACATTTAAACAAATATTTGTTCAGTTATCTTAAACCTACAACTGTCAAGTTAGACCTGATCTAAATGTAAACCTCTTTAGTGAACACGGGTGTACATGTTTGACAAATATATAGTCAATCTGGTAAACAGTTTTTTAGCTATGCCGCAAACTGACAGATGGACAGACCGACGGAATTGAGAAACACGTTTTTGGGCAATTAAGAAATCATGGAATTCTTGGAATTAGACCTTGTCAAATTGGACTTACTTTTCCATGTTTGGCCTTCGATTGCACGAAACATTTTCAAGGATCGTTACTCTACGAGATCTGAACATTGAATGAGCTCGGATTTTTTTTTGATGGGGAATACTTTTACGCACGAATTTCCTTCCGATAAAAGGGAAAACACTGTGGGACTCGTTACTTTGAGGCGGGGTGTTCTAGATTCTCTAATTTTTCGTTTCTTTTGCTGATAAATCGCTAATTGGCAGCTGGTCTATAAGTGTCTTGAGCTGAAGCCGCTCACACAAAAGACAAAACCGTAAACTGAGTTAAATTAGGTATTTTGGGTAAGGAACTGTACCAAAAAATTACTTTTTCATTCTTTGACTTTAAGGTAAAATGGAAATTATATCTTTTATAAGATTTAACATTCGAATGTAAGTCACAAAAAAGACATAGTCCTCTTTAAGCACTTGCATGTTTATTATACATACATTGTACGATTTTATAGACACTTTTTTGTTGCCCAGAGGATGCCAAGATTCAAAGAGGGGATGAATCGCAGATGAAACATCATATGAATCTCTATTTTATCCGAATATTTTGTATTGCACTAATTTAGTAGCTACCATGTAGTCAATAGAAAAAACTAATGTTAAAAACGTAATTTTAAAAACGCTAAATCGCTAAAAAAATTTAATAATATAATTAGTGGCTAAGTGATAAAATTACTTAAAACCGATGTAAAACATTACACACATTATCGAGATATGTACTAAATCTGTAACACCATGTACACTTACACGGTGTCACACTTAAGATGACTTATCTCAGAAGAGGTATGACGTACAAAAAAGTTAATTATAAAAGTCTCTTGATTTAATTTGAATTTTTAAGTTATATTATCTTCATGTATGCAGGGCGTTTCTATTGCCCTGACCAGGTATCAACTTTCATATTTTTATTAAAACACCCAGTATATTTAAAGATATTTTAGTAAATTCTGTAAAGGCAATTCCAACCGTATATAATAGTATGGGTGTACGTTTAGGGTATATTGGCATTCATCTTCAGGATTTGGCATATATTTAATGTTATGAAACTAAGACCCTTATTGGATTTTTAAATATCTGTTCGCACAGAAAACATTCTAATGTATGCATTATCTAATGTAGTGCTGCTAGCTTTTGTGTTTTGATAATCTTGTTATTTTTTTTAAGTAATGGCAATGAGTGTCAGTGTTTCTGACTTATTGACGATAATCTTCAGAAAATTTTATTTATTTTATTTGAATAACTATAAACGCTTGCGGAAGTACCAGAATAATATTATCTCAATGAATAAAAGGTGACGTTTTCATTTTTAATTTTTTTTTTATCTAGTAAGCGAAAGCATAAATGAACAAAATAAATTGAATAAATAATACAAGTACAATAATTATTTAAAATACATTTTTTAATGTATAACAAATTATTAACGCTGTTGTTTTGACGATAATTAGCCGTGATAAAAACATTTGGTATCCTTGCAATCTAGAGCAACCTTGATAATGTAGTGCAATATCTTGCAAAATAATAGTTAGATTTTTCTTAAAATTCCACTTAAGAAAAAATATGAATAAAAATATATCACTTTTGAAATCCAAAAGAAAATCTAACTAAATTAACTTAATTGGGTTTAAACATAAATTTCTTTCTCTTCTCATGGCTAATTATCGTCTGAACAATAGAATTTACTATTAAATTTGCCACTTTTACCTAATTTTTATTATTTTGAACAATTACGGTTTTTATTCAATTTATTTAGTTCTCTGAGGCTGGCTAGATAAATGAAGACATTACTAATGTCTGTTATTGATAAGTTATTCGTAGTTATTTACATAAAAAAAACTTTCTGAAAATTTTTTCAAGGTATCCTTGAATTTGCCTTTCAATACTCTAATTATATTTAAAATAATATATAGGAGGTTTTATTTTAAGAAATAAGAAAATTAGTATTAACTCAAAACTAGACAACACTGTACCATTTCTTTCGTTAAAAAGATGAACTTGGATTTACTTACACACATACTCTAGAAAATTTTTCGGCATATGCGAATATTTAAAAAATTTTTGGCATACGCGAATATTTAAAAATCGTTTAAGTATCACTTTTAATATATGTCAAATCCTGAAGATGCTAATACATCAAAAACGTAGTATCCAAGATTATAGTATTATATGTTGTTGGGATTGTCTTCAGAAAATCTACTAAAATATCTATAAATATACAGGGTGTTCCATTTAAAATAGGAAAGTAGATACATTATTAGAGCGACAAATTGGTATAAACACCATGTGTACATGAAAATAATATAGTAAAAATTAAATCTAAACTATGAAACTTTTGTATTTAACTTTTTTTTTGTACGACTTACTTCAATATTTGATTTTATTTTACTTTATTTTTAATAATATTTATCATTCCTAAAAATGACTCTCTAAATTTCCTTTTTTCTTTCTTCCGTTTCTCTATTCAGTTTGCGTAATGTTTCTAATCAAGACGTAAACCATAGTATTGACTGATAAACGGTACCCGTTAACTACAAAATGAATAAAAAAAATACAGAAAATAATTGAAGGTAGCTAAGTCTGCTCCCAAGGCAAGAAGCATGAAATTATGTACAGAAAATGTAAACACAATCTGAAGCAAACGTTCATTTGTAATATTAGTGTTGCTTTGTTATTTGAAACCTCAGGCCGTAACGGAATTTTAATGTGTGTTAAAAAGCCTCGCTGTTTTAAAGACCGCTTTTATGAGTTAGCTTACTCAGTTTGTTGCAGGAATAGGTACATCTACAAAGTTTGTTTTGGTTTTGAATTTATGTAGAATAGAGAATTATTACTAACGGGATTATATCAGAAGATTAAATTTGGCAAATACTTTAATAATTAATTAAGGATACGTAGGTATATAATAATAGTGGAAATAATATATGTCTTACTGTCAGTTGTAACTTTTAGTTGGCTATTCGTACTAATAACTTGCAATTCGCTTTGCTCCCAGTTGTTTATAGATATAACAATTAGGTACTTCTATTGTTCCACCTAATACTAAACTAAGATATCGGCACCAGGTACCACAAGGTTCTCCGAAGTACACAGCCATGGCCTAAGGTGACACACAATGTACAGTAGCGTAGAACGTCGGCGTCGCCTGCATCGATTAAGGTTGGACATTAGCCTATGGAAGAGCGTGTCCCCACGAAACTAGAGACCATTCCTCTCTCAATTGCTACAACTTTTAGTTGGCTATTCGTACCAATAACTTACCAGTTGTTTATACGTATAACAATGAAGCTATTCTATCATTCGACCTAATATTAAACTGAGTTATCACGCCAGCCACGAAGCTGCTGCGACAAATATCCTGTTGCTACAAAATTCCCGGAAAAGCCCAGCCCTGATCTAAGGTGGCACACATTCGACCGTAGCGTAAAGCGTCGCCTGCATTGATAAAGGTTGGACATTAGCCCATGAAAGAGTGTGTCCCCACGAAGCTAAAGGCCTTCCTTCCCTCACTGCGTTTAACTTGCAATTTCTCCAAAAATATGAAGAGCATCTTCACTAAAAGCGCCCCGCAAGGCCGGAAGGTTCGACCATCAAAGACTCGCTATAAGACAAGACACAGATATAATATTCAATTTCCTTAAATTGAATTATCTAAGCCAAGTTTCTACTTGTCATATAACAAGCTTTAGGAGGAAGGTCTTAAGACTAGTGTATACGTATCATCGTAACAAAAAATTAATTTTTTCTGAAAACTAGCTTAAAATAAAGTATTCAAATAAATGATTAATCAAACAGTTATTTTTTTACATTATTTACAGGGCTAATGTGGTTGATGTTTAAAATGATTTTGTGCTTAGTTTTTTCGTGGAGGTGTACAGCACTAATGATATTTCCTATTTCGCATTTAAAATGTCTACGTGCTTATCACTAATGAAAATAGTTTATATATAAAAACGCATAGACTTAATAATAACTTTATGGCAAATACAGCATACGCGTTTCATTTAGTAGTTTACTTTAGTTTTTTTATTACCTAACTAATTATCTATTTAGTTCATATTTCATTTAAATTCTTTGATACTTCTTTTCAATCCCTTTTTCTCAGCATTTTACTTCTGATGTTCTTAATGGAGTATTTAGTTTAATTGTGTTTTATCATAATGTGCCATGATTGCTATCTTGGAGAGCTTTCTGCTCGCCTCAATCTTCTGCCAAGTATTTTTAGATATTCGTGCCGCAAATACGCCCCGCTTTTTGAAAAAGACGAACAATTCCCATAATAAAAGTATATTTTTATTCATAAGTACAGAAACATAGCAAAATAACATGATATTTCTTAATTATAAATGTACTTTTAATACTGGATGAAGTTTAGTTTTGAAAAAAAAACATTAAAAAAATAATAAAATGGGGCGTTTTCCCCTTAAAGTCGTGGAATATGCCCCACCTGGAAACTTATTGGGTTTTTGTTTTTTTCTAAGCGCAACTATTGCACATGTTATTCTCGTTGGTGCAGGTCTCATGAAGCCAGCGATTACACTTCATATATTGAATCCAGTCCACTTTTGACTTAGTAGAATAATAATACTCGTGACATTCAACGCAGGCAGAAGTCCTCCCTTTCGTCAGATAACTCATCAGACGAGTCTAAACGTGGTTCACTTGTAGAGCTAGAAGAAGATGAAACCCTTTGCATCCTTTTTGTCAATTTAATGTTTCTCTTTTTGTTAGTTTTTTGAATACTTTTGCCGTTTTTATCCTTTTCTTTGTTGTTTAAATTTTGTTTCTTTTTCTCTGCAAAAACACGCATTTTCACACGATTTTCAGGGAATGTCAGCTCTAAAGCTTGTTGTTTTCTATTGGAAGTTGTATGAGGGATAAGAGGAACAGGGTTATCTTCTCTTAAAAACTTTGAAGGTGTTTCTTCGCTACCTGAAACTGATGCGCTGTCCGAAGTGCTAAAGGAGTTTAAAGCATTAGTAGAGGCTTCATGGGCGCCTAAGCTAGCACAACCTGAAGTTAAAGGTTCAGCTGCGCCTGACCTTGGGTAGGATGTAGAGCAGCTTGGTGTTGACAAAATAGGGTCATTTATGGTAACAGCTCGTAAGTCTGTATTATTTCTAGCACAACCTGAAGTTGAAGGGTCAGAAATGTGTGGTTTTTGGTAAGATGTAGAGTTGCTTGATGTTGACGGGATAGGTTTATTTACGGCAGGGGAATTCAAACTTGCATCCGAAATAGAAAAAAAATGTTCTGGGATTGCTTGTGGATTATATGGATAGATCCCACAAGCTCTAAACCCCGCTGTGGCATTAGCTATGGTTGCTGCCTTACCCCAAGCATTACCAATTAATTTAGAAATGTTAGTTCTTGATAGTTTCCTATTTTTATGTTGGATCATCCAGTTCTTTGCATCTTGAAAGAAATGTGTTTTAAGTGGTTTAAAAAATGCCCTGTATAAGGGTTGTAATGCTTGAGTTGTGTGATTGAGCAGACACAAAAGAACTACATCATTTTCAACAGCTAAATCAAGTAACTCAATAGCATTACAGTGGGATGTGTAATAAATAAAAGTATATTTTTATTCATAAGTACAGAAACATAGCAAAACAACATGATATTTTTTAATTATAAATGTACTTTTAATACTAGATGAAGTTTACTTTTGAAAAAAGAAATACATTAAAAAAATAATAAAATGGGGCGTTCTTCCTTTGAAGTCGTGGAATATGCCCCACCTGGAAACTTATTGGGTTTTTGTTTTTTTCTCAGCGCAACTATTCCACATGTTATTCTCGTTGGTGCAGGTCTCATGAAGCCAGCGATTACACTTCATATATTGAATCCAGTCCACTTTTGACTTAAACTTGACTTGACGTAAAATAATAATACTCGTGACATTCAACGCAGGGAGAAGTCCTCCCTTTCATCAGATAACTCATCAGACGAGTCTAAACGTGGTTCACTTGTAGAGCTAGAAGAAGCTGATACCCTTTGCATCCTTTTTGTCAATATTAATAAGGCTTTTCCATTACCCTTTTTTGGCAAAAAATAATCCTTAAACCAATTTGTGAATAACTCTGAATTAATATATGATGACTTGGGATTATTAGTACTCCTGAACCTGGGGGAAGACCATCAATAAATTCATCTTTTTGGTATTTCCCTTTGAAAATCAAAACCGGAGGTCAAAAATATCCTTCTGCGCTGCAGAATGAGATTAAAGAAATATTTTCTCCCCTCTCTGATGTTGTCAACGAATAAACGTCTTTTGTCCCTTTCGTTGCCACTACTTTTCCTGGTCTACTATTGATCTGAATGCCCGTCTCATCAATATTGAATATTTTCCCAGGTTTATCCAGCAAGTTATTTGTTGATAGGACTTCAAGCAGGAGAGTGAAACAATTACTGACATCTGTTCTGTTCATTCCTCTAGCTCAGGCAAGTGACAACCCCTCACAGTTCCTAATACTAAGATCTTTATTACGGCGCAAAAACCCATGGAACCAATCGTCTCCAGCTGATTGGGTTTCTTTAGAGAAACGATGATTTAAACCTAGCTTTTCTGCAAATGAAAAAGCCATTTTCTTTACTGATAAAGAATGTGGAGCAAAATCAACTTTTTCCAGGGCTTTTATGTGCAAAGTAAGTCTTATTTCATGTTCAGTTCCTAATTCTGGACACCGACCTAAGCGTATTTTTGTACTTTTGGATAGCAAATGACGTCTCAAAGTACAAGATGCAATTCCATAGGCCCTGCTTGCTTCATTTACGCCCATTTCTCGTGATCATGCCAATTCATCTTTAAACATATATATATAAAGAAAATATATTCGATCGTAGTGAGGCGTTTTTCACTTATTTTACTGGGGCGCATTTCCAAAAACACTGGTGAAAAACGCCACACCTCGGTATCAAACTGCCAAGAAATGAACGAACTTTTCACAATTTATAGGTTATGAATCATATTAAGTTATAGCGCTTCCAAAATTACAAATATATTTAAGGATTTTTTTATAAATGTAAAAATAAGTACATAACTCGATAATTTTGTGAACTCTAAACGATGTTATTCAATCTTATAGTGAATATTTTTCGAAAATAAACGTAGAAAATAGCACTAAATGTACACACGCCATCTCTACTAAGTAAACAACAGGTGAGTGTGAAGCCTACCATCGCGACTGCCGCCGGACGGAGTTTTTGTTAGCGACACTGTGGCGTATTCCCCTGATTATATATATATATATATATATATATATATATATATATATATATATATATATATATAGATATATGTACAGGGAGCTCTATTTGATAAAATTAATTTTTTTTTTAATTTCTAAAAGTCCTCTGTATAAAAAATGTCTACTGCTGATTCTGAAGTTTGTTAAATGTATTGTTAAATTTAAGGTTAACTTAGCTAGTTTTAGTAATAGTATACTTTATTTTTCATCAAATTTTTGCATTAGAAAGAACTAAATAATTTTTATCTCAAAAACGGTTAAAGATAAGGTATAAGTTAAAATTATTAGTACAACATGTAACATCCAAAAAGTAAAAAAACATTCAGGGTGTTTCATTTGAAATAATAAAGTTTTAGTTGGTTACTATGGAAACAGAGTGTAACACAGATAGTAACAATTAGAAAGATCAATGCCAATGATAGCTACTACCAAATTTTGAAAAATATATCTATAATAATAATAAATATTGTTATTTTTTCGTAAAACTACCCAAAAAAACAATTGGGGAACATATATAAACAATTGCCTAAAGTGCAGAGAAATGTATTCTTTCTACACTAAAAACAATTAAGCAAATAGAAAGCTCCTTTTTTGCTCTAGACATAGATTACATTGCATTTATTTAAGGTCCAAAAATTGCGGAAAACTTATTTTCGAAAAGTTTAATTTATTTTAATTTTCGAGGAAAATTTTCACATTTCCAAGGTGCGCTGTGCAAGACGATGCTTTGGCAAACGTCAGGACAGGCTCTTTAATAGGACGGACTTTTGAACCCCACATCAATCTAGAAAGTTATAAATATTTCTTTAAATATTTTGAGGGTGGAAAAAATGTATCTATCAAAAAGTAAAATACATTTCATACATCATGCCCAAATGGTCATAAATATTGCCAAATTTTGTGTATCAAGTGAACATAATTATAATAATAAGTAATAGCTTTTGTCAAAGAGGTTTTAGAGGGTATTTAGCATTGCGTAGGCTTTTTTTGTACGAAGTTTCAAATCTAGATGGAAATTACAAAAGTTGTTGATATTTTCAAGAAAGCTTATTTTAAAGAATTTTTCGATATTTTCTCGGAAAATTATCGATGCTTTTTTGACCTTAGACTTAGATTTCAAAAGATAGTGTAACAGAGAATCTACAACATATAAATAAAATTACTTTTTCTTGTAGAGCAAACCAATTTTAATCTAAAAGGAAAAAACTAATTTTCACAATTTTTTTTTGGTATTTCATTAAAAATTATGAATATTAAGATATATTTAACAACTCGCCTAGTTAGCAGAACTAACTTCTCCAGACCATATTGAAAAACTGAAAACTAAAACAGCCACGAAAAAACAACCGGCTCAAGCCAAAAAAAACAAATTTTGAAGATTTCACACAATTCTTCCAGTAGCGAGAGTGATAAAAATATGAAATATTCTAGTAAGTAGAACCTTCATGAAGATTTTTTCTTGTAGAACTCATATATTTTAATCTAGAAGCAAATAAAGAAGTATCCTCAATTTTTTTGGGTAGTTTAAAAAAAACCACTTGCCCAGTAAAACTTTTTGTATTTATGCAGCGACCGGCAAAAAGTTTGCGACAAATGTAAATTTTTTTTATTATTGATTTCTCAAAAAAAATTATTTTTGTTAAAAGTTGGCGCTTAAAGAAAAACTAATTTTGACTGTGTCAAATCTCAGGTCGGATGTGCAGGGTGTTCAAAAAATTTAAAAATTAGACTTAAAGATTCGTAAAATTTAATAAAAATAAAATTTAACTACAGAGGAGTGATAGGGCACAAAAAGTTATAAGTAAAGTTTTTTGATATCTAATGTAGTTAAAGAGAAAATGTGTACTCTCGAATCGAAAAATGCTTACTTTTTAATTTGCTTTAACTAAACTTTTATTTAAAACTTTCTGTGTCCTACAACTCACCTGTAGGAAATTTTTTATCTTTTTTAATTTTGCTAATCTTGAAGTCTAATTTTTAAATTTTTTTAACACACCACATATCCAACCCCAGATTTGACGCAGTCAAAATTACTTTTCCTTTACGCTCCAACTTGTATCAAGAATAAAATTTTCTGAGAAATCAACAATAAAAAAATCCCATTTGTTGCAAACTCTTTGCCGGTCACTCTATAATTTCATAAATTTCTTTCGTACCATTTTTCTGGTCTATACACAGTTTTATCTCTGTAACTCGTTTGTTTAAAAAAGGAACATTTTTGAAAAATATTTTTCCCAAAAACGATTATTACGATTTTTGGAAATAATTTTAAGAATAAAAAAAACAAAAAAGGAACAGGCCGATTTGTAGTACCATTTTTACGAAATCCATATGGGGTGTGTTGACATTTATTAATATAAAAGCGTATCCGTTTTCTATCCAAATTTTGCCATCAGAAAAAAGGCAAAACCTTTTCAACTGACGCAAATGACTATCACCAAATATACGCCTGAGAGAAAAATAATTAGAAATCATTTTCAGTCACTTTTAAAGAACATTTTAGCTGTTTGTAGGCATTCATATAATGTATGTGAATGAAAGACTATTTGCACTAAACGAAAAATAAAAATAAAGTTGCCAGTCCAAAAATATACAATCTTCAATAAATTATTACCTTACAAGGAATAATTTAATGCTTTAGGGTGAAACCCATAAAAAAAAGCAAAAGGAAAAAAGGTACGCCTCACCGGTTTGTACCAGCAGCATTGTTTGGCCGCCTACCCCGCTCGAAGATAAATCACTTGCATAAATATTTTAGTCTGGGACGCAAGTTTCTACTCTGACTGCCATACCCAGTATTCTGACGGAACAATATAGCGCAGTTTAAATTATTACTTTACTTGACTGGAGATTTTATTAAAAAACGAAAACGATTTTATTAAAAAAGTTTTCAATTTGATTTATACACCAGAGTAAATACATAGGTCAAATCTAAGCATTTTGTTTTAAAATCATAATAAACACAAATTATAATACTAGAAATAAAGAATTATTATTGCCTGCTTCTCATAAGACAACGTTTTTTCAAAAAAACATAGCCTATAGGCTAATAATATATAATAATAATGGTTGTACATTTTTTAATAGGCTAAGTAATGATATAAAACAAGTTGCTACTTTAAGAAATTTTAAAAGTAAACTAAAAAGTCTTCTTATTAAAATGAACCACTTACTATGCAAGAGTTCTTGAGTTAAATATTTTATGCTGGCTGTCTTGTCTTTTTTAGTATATTCTTGTATATTGTTTGTTATTTTTATTTTGGAGTTTGATATGTATATATTACTTTATACAAATTAGTTTGATACATATTTGGTTGGTTAAATTGAAGAAATAAAATTAAAAAAAAAAGAAAATACCCAATCAAGTTTAGAAAAATCACTTTTATAATAGTGCAATCATTATACGTTGAAATCGAAGAGTTAAGAAATAATATTTTTACTACCTATACATTCTTCAGAAAACAAAGTAGTGTTAAGGCTCCATCTAGTTATGAGTTTTAGATGTAATTTTGTTAAACATTTCATTATTTTAATTCTTTTAATTGTGGAAAATAACTATTATTAATATTTTTGGCCTGGTGGGTAATATATTACTGCACTAGTGCGGTAAAGTGCATCATTTGACCACACCAGTGCGGTAAAACAGACAAATAAAATGGCCTAAACCATTAAAACTGCATATTAGCAAAGTATTAAGGGCGGATATAATGGGGAAGAGAGTTACACCTTTCTAAAATATCATCATTTTTGTGAACCTTATCAATCGCGATTATTCCCAATGTATTTTTAAAATAATTAAACTTAATATGGTTTCATATTATATATAGGAATTAGGGTTAGTCTTTTTATTTGTAACTGATGATTAGTGTGCTTTGAAATAATGAAATTACGTAGTCACAACATAAATAAACAAGTTGTCAGTGTCATTCATTTCATGATTGTAAATCGAAATGGGAACTTCTGGTTTTAAAAAAGCAGCTGAAGAGCCGCTAGAAGATATTTTGCCGTACAAATCAAGGAAAATATATGAAGCGCAATATCAGACATTTGTAAGATGGTGCTGTGAGCGAAACGTAAAATATTTCAACGAAGATACGCTACTTGTGTTTTTCACGGAGAAATCTAGGACTTTATTACCTTTGACGCTTTGGGCACATTATTTTATGCTGAAGACTATGCTCAACGTTAAAAATAAAATCGACATTAGCAAATTTTGACGATCTAATTGCTCTACTGAAAAGAAGAAACTAAGGATATAAGTCAAAAAAAGCCAAGAACGTGACTCAGGTTGATGAATTTTTAATGGTGCCCCAGACAACCAGTTTTTAATGATAAAGGTAGTCCCTATTGTTGGCGTAGCAAGTGCATGTAGAAAGAAGTAAGGAGTTAGTTGAGTTGACGATGGAAGATGTAACTGATTTGGATCACTCAATTATGATTAATATTAAAAATACCAAAAACAAAATTGATAGAAATTTCATTGTTAAAAATTTAGGTAGCAATACTGTCAAGTTTACTGAAATCTGCCACAAGTATATAGCTTTAAGAGAAGCGTTACAAAATCAATCAATGTACTATGCAACCAGTGGGTAAAAATATGTTTGGAAAACTACTCCAGACACTAGAAGCGTTTTTAAATCTTCCAAATTATTATTATTATTATTTGCTGACACGGGTGCATCTGTGGATGTTTTAAAAAGGCATGGGGGTAGGAAATCGGCAACTGTCGCTGAGGAATATGTCGGAAACTCCATAAATACAAAAAAAAAATTATACCCGAAAAAATGTTTGTTCATGGTGAGAGAAACCCTTTCAGACAAAGTTCAAACGAAGTATCTAGAACTGTCGCATGTACTTCTACAAATAGTGTCATTGAACATACTGTCGACATCGATTATTTAGTATTGTAAATTGTACTAATGTAAATATTGATCTAAATATAAATAAATAAATAAAATAAATTAATTATGTGCGGCTAAGATATATTTTAGCCCCTTGGAACTAAATGAACCTTTTTAGCCCCTATTAGGCGGGACTAAAGGATATACTTTAATCCGGAAAGTACAAACATTATTTAATTTATGTATTTTGCGTAATATCGTATTGTATTTGGAAGTATTATAGTTTGGACTTACAATCGTAAAGATATTTCACGCTTTCAAATTAATTTCACCTTTTTTATTTATCACGAAATAATTTTCGTGGAACTTTAATTACATTTTTAAGCCTATTTCTTTTATTAAACCAGTAATTACACGTCCCCTCGTGTTCTAGTAATTCCCTCGCCTATAATCCGTAATTTATCTATGGCACAGCATGGCCGCTGATCTGCATTGCTAAATACGGACGCGCCATTTAAATTAAATTTGCGAATGGGGTGGATCCGCAGAACGGCTGATACCACTGTCGGCATCGGAATCTAATTATGCACGCAACAGAACCGTATTAGGTGTTTTCCATGTCAGTTTTAATAATTGTTCACTCGTTTGAAGAAAAGAAACAAACATAGCCCACTACATACAAGTTTAAAAAAAATGTTATAACTTTAATATTAATGATATGTTTAAAGCTCTAACAAACATCGTTTACGACATTTACTTTGGTACTTTGAGAGTTCACAAATGCTGTCATGACGTGACGTCGTTGCGTTTGCTCACATTCGCTTTTTTCACCGAGGTAGACCAGAATAAGCGTACGATATTTATGTCAAAAGAAACGCAAGCAACATAAAAAATGGCAACAAATTTTGAATGGTGTTGAATTGAAGAATGCAGAAACTAATAAAGTTAATTCTACATTTTTAAATGATCAAGAGGTAAGGTCTTCTGAGATCCAAAATGCTATCAAATGTTGTTCTCTAAAATTCTAAATTCGCCGCATTCTAAGTTCATATTTTCTGAAACAACAAACTCGCAAATTGAATTTTTTGAATAAATATTATGTAAGTACCTTTAAATTCTTATATTGAAAACAATCAAATGGGTATTTGTATGTAAAATATGGTAAATACTTAAAACAAGGTCTAAATTACTCATCAATTAAAGATATTATACGTAATTTTTTAAACATAGACTGGTTGGCCTGGTTCTGGTTGGCCCCTGACGGCAACTACAGGCTAGAGAATATTCTAAATCTTGAACGAAGGGATCATCATTTAAAAAATTATGATTTTTGGGTTAAAGATCGTTTATTTTCAGCAATTTAAGAGCATTTTAAGAGTATCCGCTCAAGGCGTGTATGTCTTCAAGCAAAACGCACCATCTAAAGAAGAAATTATTTAAAAAATCACGTAGTTGGCGAAATTATTGATTTGGATTATTTTTTCGGAAAAATATGTTTTCAGTTTCTTGATGGATATTTACAGCATATCATGAAAGCACAGGATCTAATAAATTTTAAATTACATAAGGGCAGCCTTGGCTCATTGGTTTCATTTCCGCCCACGGTTGCCGAGGGGGTGAGTTCGATTAACACCTTTGCATCGTACTACTTTTCTACATCATGCCCTAACATATTCAGGTCTGGTAGTGAGCTGAATAAGGAAAATCAGTACAAACTGGTTAGCTAATAGGTTATTTTCGTAAAGACCACAGACTGCACTGTACCCAAATGCTACAGCACAAGGGCGGGATGCAGGCCAGAGGTGGAAAGGTGACCGTTGTTTGGAAAATGCGTTAAGCTGTCGGTCTCATCCAGTTAGACCACATCGTAGAAAGTAGACATTTATAAATATATATAACAAAACTACATGTTATCTGCTATCTGTTAATTCCTAACCACATCACTGCAACAACAAAATATTTGGTTCTCGATTAAAGATAAACAATCGATCATCAACGTGTTCCTTTTTTAATTCAGACCTGCATTTTTCATTTTGTTTTTATAAATCTCTGTAGTATTTAAAAGTATTTAAAATTCTGCTTAGTGAAATCTGCGAAATTCCGGCTTCCCGTCTCTCTCTAGGTCATTGTCTTTTATTTGAGAAACTAAAATCTGCTGTTCAAAGACGCTCCCCACGCGGGATTTGAGGAGTCGAAAGTTTCTAAAAATGAAATAAAAATCCCAAGTTCGTATTAAAAAAATAGATAGGCCCTCGTTTACGAAACGTCGCAAAATTTTACACAAAAAGTTACTTTGGAAATACTTTTACAGATTTATATTATTTTAGTGAAAATTTTGGAATAGTATTTTAATAAGCGAAATAGTTAGAAGCCGCCCGCTAGCTGCATTAAACTTCTGACAAACTTTGCTAAAACAAATAGAGGAATCTATTAAACAACATTGCAAAAATAAATAATGTAACAAATAGGTAAAATCCGACTTTTATTTAGAGTTTAAGACGTAATTTTTGAAATTTTTGACTGTATTTTTTCTTCTACTGAATTTAAATAATTTTAATAAGATAAAGATAAGTTTACAAATGCACCTGTTTGTGTTTTTTTTGAAGTATGTATAATGACACCACTAACGTATAAAAGTCCGTATAACGATCATTATTAGATTCAATGGCGCAAAAACCTGATGTAACAAATAGGCAAAATCCGACTTTTATTTAGAGTTTAAGACGTAATTTTTTAAATTTTTGACTGTATTTTTTCTTCTACTGAATTTAAATAATTTTAATAAGATAAAGATAAGTTTACAAATGCACCTGTTTGTGTGACACCACTAACGTATAAAAGTCCGTATAACGATCATTATTAGATTCAATGGCGTAAAAACCTGATTTTGGAATATGTAGTTAAAAAACCGATCGACAAATCAAACATTATTTTCATTCGTATCCCGCGGTAACACTAAATCGTCATTTTCTACGACTTCCCCCAAAATCGATTGACGGAGATAGCTTGAAATGCTTCCCAGATAAGACGACTATCCAGGGAATCATAAACGTTGCCTCGGAACAAACGAATTCGCCTTTTGTTCCCGTCTAAGCTAACCCGAATAGATACGGATCCTATTTCGACCCCACCTTTGCAATTTGCGCTCATGTGTTATATTGGTTATGATTGGCGTTTAAGTCTGGAATCCAAACTCCTTTAGATCGGACTATTCCCTATTACTAAAGCACTGAATGTGAGTTGCATTGTAGCTCTTCTGGAAAAAAAATAACAAGAACAAAATACGTTCGAAGCTGAAAAAGGCTTTTGATACATTTTGACCAATTGCTAGTTTCAGTTACGTTACTACAGTATGGTCTGATTTCCTAAAGACATCTCAATTTTCAATTTTTATTTTTTTAAATAAGCTTGTTTATTCTTTTTTAATGTTTATTAATTTCAAACGTTTTGGCCAAAATGCTTTTATCACTGGAGTTTAAAACAGGTCACTAAAAACAAGAAGGTAATTGTTTTTATCGATTTGCAATGGGTCACATAACATTTAAAATGTGTTATATATATATGGGGCAGTACAATACATACACATTTAAAAATGTTGTCTGGCACCTGCATGCCGTTCATCATATCGACTTTTTCTTCTCCTAAGAATATAGATTAGTTGATCCACAAAATCACTATAAGTATATATATATATATATATATATATATATATATATATATATATATATATATATATATATATATATATATATATATATATATATATATATATATATATATATATATATATATATATATATATATATATATATATATATATATATATATATATATGGGTGTTTTACGACTGAGCGTGATTCTATCGATATTTTTTTTGTTGTTATCTGAAACTGTTTCGAAATTGCAAGACTTGCGGCATTTTTTGTAGGTTATATAGAGGGTCATATTTTTTTCATACGTCTTCGTCATTCATGATGAGTCTTGTTCTAAGTGAAAGCGTAAACATAGATAAATAAGGTTTGTTAGGGTTGCCTAACCCTAATGTCAGTACGGTTGCTTCTAGTTGAGTTTCGGAGGTGAATACCTACGTCATCGGCGTTAAAACTGTAGGTGGAAGAATTAAATAACACTGCAGAGCCGGATAATAAAACCCGCTACTAACTATTTGCTTCGATACGTTAATTCAATTCGTCAATTCAAGTGCATGAACGCACGGGTGGATCAACGAATTGAGCAGTTTTCATCCACATTATTCTTCAATTTTTATTTAATTCGTTCGCATGGATTTCATGTGTTTTAATGTTCGACAATACGCAAAAAGCAAAAGATTTGATATGGATGCATGATGAAGTCAAACCTTCTTTGATGATTCACCCAAAAGCCAGAATGGCCGCACAACGAGTCGCACGTACTAACCGGACCCTCCACACTATGCGGACGAATCAACGAATAGTGAGGGCTTAAGAGGTACACAGCTTCCGCATCGCACACAGTTCTGCGTTTAGAGCGGCCCGCGTTTCAACTCACACCGGCCTCGCGTTTCTGTTATTAAAGGCATTTCACTAATTCAAAAGTCATGACTCGTCGGTTGATAATTAGTTGCTATTTTTTGTTATTGGAATTTCTAAAAGGCGGTCCCGCAAAATCTCCCACCAGCTCTGAGTAAAAAACGTTAAACAGTTCACTCTTTCCGCCTACTTTAAAGCATTTACGCATATTTTAAATAAGGCATTGCACTATATAGGCAAGTTGATAGCAAATAACCTATTGTATCCAATAACTTTTATTTAGACCCAAACATCGATGACGTAAGACCCTAAATTAGTCATCTTTAATAAGGATGCTTGCGACAATTTCAAGAAGAGAGGTATAACTTCCTTTATGTTAGATAGGAATCCCTTCAACGGACGATTTAATTACTACCAAAACCTAACCAATAGCCTTTTCGCAAGGTAGGATTAAAAACATCTTGTAAACCTCGTTCCTTATGACAAAGCTTTCATTTGATGCAGGTCTGCTATGTACTATACTCTCCCCCGTTCCAAAATACATCTGGGTCATTCTACTCAAAATTTACTCTTATCTTTTGTATGAAATATTTATGTTGATTTTAGATGAAAAACATTCTGTAAGTATTTTTATTTATAACGCTAAATCTATACTTCAAAAAAATTATACCACGGTAACGGTTAAAATTTTTTTCATTTAACATTACCATTTTACATGTAAAGTAATTATTTCGAACCTCAAAAGTTTAAAAATTCACTATACGAAAACAGCACATTGAAATAAAAAAACAACAAAAAAAATGTTAAAAAAATAAACGTTGGAATAAAGCAACTGTATTCTCTAATGGAGGGAAAATGGCACCTAGACATGACTAAGTCTATTGTACATCTTTTCTATTCTCTGGATATATATCTCTTTATCAAACGGTATATTTTTAAAAAATTGCTGATATTGCCTAAAGTCTTCAGTTAAGCTAGTGTTTTATCTTATGATGTCACTTTCGAATTGAAGCTGATATTTACCTTGTTTTAAGGAATCTTTGTGTCCGGTTATGGATAATATATAGATGAAGTTGTTTAGAAATCGAGCTAAAGAGACATCATAATTGAATCCTAAAGTTTGGTTACGATACCTTGAAGAAGAAATAGTAGTCGGCCTTCAACCAAGTTCACTAGAGACAAAGAAGAAATGTTAAACTTACATTTTCCTAATGTCTTAAGTTTCTTAATAATTCGATTAAGAACTCTCTTTCCAACAAAATCACCATCACGGCGCAGTATCTTAGCCAGAAATCTAACCATAATATTATTTAAGCAAGCATAGGAGTTTTGTCATTTACCTTAAGTTTTTATAGAACCATAGGGGTTGTACAAATACTTCCATCCTGTCGGGACTCATCAGTGCACCGATGGTAATAGAGAAACATTAAATTATGGAAAATAATTGATTTCAAAATTTTAAAATTTGTCCGTTTATCTATAATGTTATTTTTAAATGTGTTCAGATTATTTGTTGCGTTTAGATGGACAAACAAAAATCTTTTTTGGCTTTTTCGCAACTGAATAAAAATACTGGCATTTTTAATATTCTCATTTTTTTTGGATTCATTGTAGAGCTAACCCAAAATAAACACATTTCAGCAAAAAAAATTGCGGAGGACAAACTTTTTTGCAAAAAGAGAAAAACAAATAGTTGTAATTTTGTAAGGCCATTAAAAAAATAATCAATTGAAACGTAGAGTTAAGTTTGATATTGACTACATAAATCAAGAACTGCAATGCAAAAAAAGGTTTCTTTTATTTCTAATACCATATTAAGGAGTTTTTGCACTGCAATGTTTTGAGAATTGTAGAAAATGTGGTCAATTTTAATTTTTTTTTGGTTAAAAGTGTTTCATCCGCAAATTTTATTTTTTTAATTTATATTAGGAGACATAGGATTTCGTTTAAAATTTGAAAAAATCGTAAAATAATATTGACCCAAAATATTTAACTTTAAATTATTTGAAGCAAATATTTAATAAAATTACGTACCACAACATGTACTGTCTACGGAATGCTTCGATACATGATATGAACAATATTATTTATGCAGGCATAAGAAATTTTGTCATCTACCTTAAGTTTTTTTAGACACATAGGAGTTGTACAAATACTTTCATCATATCGGGACTTATCAGTGCGCCGATCGTAAGAGATAAAATAATGGAAAAGAATTGATATCAAAACTTTAAAATTTGTCAGTTTGTTTGACATGTAACCTAGATATGAAAAAAATTTAGTTTTTATGACAAAATTTCTTATGCTTGCTTAAATAATATTGTTTATATTATGTATCGCAACATTCCGTAGACAGACTAGTCTACAGGTTGGGGTATGTAATTTTATTACATATTTGCTTCAATTCATTTAAAGTTAAATATTTTTATTCAGTTGCGGAAAAATCCAAAAAAAATTTTTGTTTGTCAACTTACGTTTTTATCAAGTTCAGCATCAGACTTTTTTTGTCGTCAGTATTCTATATTTTTATCATATGTTTTGGTAATGGGTCATGCAGCAACAAATTAACGGCGAATATATTTCAAGTATGAAGGAACATGCTGACCCTTTTGTCGTCGTCATAAACCATACAGAAATTGGATTTCTGTGGTACCAGCGTAAAGATTCTTTAAATTAAACTTTCAATTATAGATTTTATATACTTTTATACGATTTTTTTAGTGTGAGTGGAAGAGACAAATACCTATTAACTTAAAAATATAAGGAGTAAAATAAATCCAATTTAATGAAACCGGCTTCTCACCCTAAAGAGCATCAGTAAAATTGAAATCTTCTCGTGGCTTGAATGCTCTTGCCAAATATTAGCTGTTTAAAGTTATATGTATGCAATAAAATAATCAATATACCATAACGGTAAAAGCAGGGCATCTCTGTTTCGTCTTCAATCCGATTAGCAAATGCGTTTATACCGAACACCTACCTTTTTCTCGTGAAAAAATGCGGCGGACTGTCATTAACGTTGGAAAATATTTGACCGTTAAGATAATTTATGTCTGAAGAATTCTCATTTCGCGGTTTCTTTTAATCTCTTCTTACAGACGGACAAGAAAATTGTTTTAGGTATAGTTTATTCGTTTACAATTAATAAGATGCTGAGAGTGAGCAAGTGGGCTGTTGTTTGTGCAATGTGGAGATAATACTTTGTTTTCTTAATTACTAACCCGTTAAGTGAGAAATAAAATTTGCAAATTGAAAACTGTATATTCATTTCTTGTGAACTATCTAGTTTAAGCTAATCAGTGACTAGTGAGCTATGTATCTTTAACGTGAAGTATATTGAAAAATATGCAAAATGCCCTGAACAAAAAAGAAACTTATTGTATTTCTCTTGATCTTCCAGACTTATTGTAGAGTGTTTGTGCAAGCAAAATGAAAGTCTATATACACAAGTTTAACTTATAGTTTTTATTAGTTTTTTTTTTCCAAAACGCAAGTACAAGCTTTTATTAAGTATTTCTAACCCTGTTAAGGACCTAAAATAACGTAAAGTGGAAAATTTATACTAAAGAATAAGCAATTGCTAATAGAACTTTACAGGTTTTGTGTACCACTTTAAATAAATTTTCATATTGGTGACAATATTAAATTACAAAAAGTAGAACATTAAAATTATGCTAAATTTGTATTTAAATTGCCTGTTTTCTTTTCTGAAAAAAATATATTTCATAATTTTCATAGCTATGATATACTGCGGTTTTTACTGTTCAGAAATGTTCCTAATTTAAGACAACCGAAAATATAACGTTCACTTTTGACATTTTTTTTTACTTTCTGTAGACTTAAACAGTATTAAATCAGTAATTTTATAGCTCCTCGTAGACAATGACTGACGCAACAACATTATTCCAACGATCTGTTCTATAAGTTCTCTTTCATTCTTGGTATAGGTTTTTTTTTAATTATGCCTTTGTTTGTAGTGGAATATCCCATTCTAAACAAGCCAGCCTTTGAATTGTGCCTTTTGTAGAATTCTCTTAAGTCTTTTTTGTCTTTGTCTTTGGGCCTTATAAAGTTGTTTTTCTGCGCTTTTTGGTCAGTATATCTTTCGCAAGATATCTTTAAAACCGTTGTTGCCTTTTCTTAAAGGGTTTAGGTTTTGCACCCGTATATAGAACGTAGTTAATATCAAAATTATAAAGCGAAAGCGAGAATTAGTTACTTTAATAACTCGTTTTAGATGAAACTAGTAGCCGCCTAATACAACCGGTTACCACTATTAGTGATGCGTAGTTAACGCTAATGGATAAATTCAATTAATACAGTAGTTCTGCAAAAAGTACTACAATTATTGACGGGGTTATTATGAGAAAAAGATTAAAAATTCGTTTATTAAAAAGTCATTTAAAACTGCAACTCTAACTTAGAAAAAAAAACTAACTAACTACTACTAACTACTAAAATAAACTATAAATCTAGGTTATATTTATAGCCATCCGTGATCTGACAGCAAGTTATGAATATCGAGACAGAATTTTGAGTCTGCCAAGAATTGTTAACACCCTGGCTTTTTAGCTACTAAAGTTATTTAAACTTTATTGCATCGGCATAATTGAATTGAAAATATATATAAATTGGTTAAATAATTATTATTTTTGCACAATTTTCATTTAATGTGAGGGCCTTATGTCGAATTTGGTATATTGTCTCTTCATCGTTAATGTCGTTGCAATTAAAAAAATCTTTTAAGGATATTTTATAATAGCGAGTATGAATATCTGCTCACTAAACTAGTTTTTTATTACTTGCATTGTCTTTATTATTTTGGTTTCACAACGCTTCGAATTGTAATTCTCTCCAATCGTTCTTAAGTGTAATCTAAACGCCAACTCTAAAGCTACGGGCTTATATATTAGTCATGTGTGGTGATGCGTGAAGTCTTCGCCTCCTAGTTGCCATATTGAGCTAGAAGCGGCTTCCATATGTTTGGGATATCGATGGTAGGCTTACCGGGTGTGCCTTGATTCCTTTCTATGAATGCTGCTTGTATAAACTTCCGTTTTGGCTATTGATGTTCCCTATGCAAAATTTCCGACCACTGCATCCGGTGTTGGTTTGACCAAGTGTTACGCCATGCCCGACTTTGATGTCTCTTCCTTTAGAGCATGAAAAAATACTCCTTGACTCTTATACTAAGAGAGTGGTTTGGCTCCTGAGTTACCCACATTCACACTGGATTTGGTAAATGCATTTTTTTTCGGTGCATTTAAGCTTAATTTTTGTTAGAAGGCTTCTTAACGTATTTCTCGATTTAAAAACGGTTTTGATGTTGAACTCCATGGCTATTCTCCGAATATTTTCAGACGTTCCCTTAATTTGGGGTATTGTGAGAAATGATATTGTATTTTGTAGATTGGAATGTGTCATAGTATGATAATTGTTTTGTAATTTTGATACTGTATTGCTTATTCATCTTTCAAAGTAACCATTATGTAACAGATCTTTTGTATGTTTTCAGTTTCTGCCTCAACATAAAAAAATTGGTAAATTTCTTTTACCCGAAACTTCCTTAATTATGAATCTTTTCTTTTGTTAGGAATAGGAAATGTGACCGAATCTAGTTCAGTGCATACTCATTTAGTAACACATATATACTGTCTTATCAAACACTTTTATTGGGCGACATTTTCTTCAACGACATATTGTGTTCCTACCAATATTGTACCATTTTCTACCTATGCCACACTTGATTTTGGGATATAATTTAATACAAATTCAATTTGTAGTTTTTACACTGATACACACTGATACTTTGTTACTTCACGTTGAGTTAGTACCAGTATCCTAATTACAATTATTTTTTCTGCAAAATCTAAAGCCAATTAAATTTTTTTACTTTGACTTTTTAAAAATATTATTAGGCCGCTTTTTTGTTTCGCAATCTTGAATTCGTACCACATATTTACCACTATTTCTATATCACACCTACACAAAATTTGTGATCAATCTAATAAGTGTTTTTTATTTTTTTAAATATTTTATTATACCGCCATTTTGTTTTTCTATCCTATATTCATACTAAAATTTTACCAGTTCATTCATATCTCACACTTGCTTTTTGGGCAAAATTTGAGGTAAATTTGATAATCAGTTTTTTATAATAATTTTTTACCCCAATATTACCAGGTCGTTTCCATGTGATCCTTAATTCTTGTCTACAATTTAAAGCCGAAATGATAAGTAATTTTTAAGCTATGCCGCGAAATGACAGACAAACCGACAGATGTGAAATATGTAAAACCCTAGAGGTGATTTTTTACAATTACAAACGTTTTGTTTGGCCGCCATCTTGAATTCGCACTACAGATTTACTAGTTTATTTCTATACCACAATTAGTTTTGGCACACAATTTGAAATGAGTCCACTAAGTAGTTTTTACAGGCTGAACTTTTAAATATTTTGAAGTTGTACCAAACTTTTACCAGTTGATTACTACATAATTTTAATGCAAATCGAACTTTTACCAAAAAGTTACCAGGTCATCCTTATATGATCCTTAATTTTTGACCAAAATTTGACGTTAATCGCATAAGTATTTTTTAGCTATGGCGCGAAGAGACAGACCGCCGGTATTCAGAAAACATATTGTTCAGCATCAATGGATCCTGAAACGTAAAGATTTAAAAAAAGATTTTTTCATGATTCCAATACTTCCCTTTTACGAGGGAAGAAAAAAGATCTATTGCAGAATGGTTACTCTGAAAGATTAATAAATAATATAATATTAAAATTACAAAACGATGATCATATTACGACACATTCCGAACTCTAAGAAACAACATTATTTCTTACAAAACCCTATATTCAGAGAACATCTGAAAAGATTCGGAGAATAGCCAGGGATTTCAACATCAAAACCGCTTTTAAAACGGGAAATACGTTAAGAAACTTTGTAATAAAAACCAAGCCAAAGAACATCGATAAGAAAAAAAAATGCATTTACCAAATCCAGTGTGAATGTGGTGACTCGTATATTAGAGAGACAAAACGCCGTCTTAGTATAAGAGTCAAGGAGCATATTAATCATGCTTAAAAGGAAAATGCGTCAAAATCGGGCATAGCGGAACCCGTCTGGAAAAACTAACACCGCATGGAGTAGTAGGAGGTTAAAGTTTTGCATAGGGAGCAGTACTGGCGAAAACGAAAGTACATTGAGCCACAAACGTATCGCGTCATCCAGTATATTCCCATAGGGTTCAATACAAATATGGTCTGCTATAGAACTACATATATTAATATATTATTTAATAAAACAGCTAGGGAAGTGATTTAAAAAATAAAATGGTAAGGAAGAATGAAGTTACCAGTGTGACGCCACTGAAATATTTTATCGCCATTGGTACGATCTACAGTCTGTTAAAACCTTTTGAGGTAAAACCCTAAATTTTGAAACACCCGGTATAAAGCAAAAACAAAATTTTATCAGTTAAAAGGTTATTAAAGACCTAAAGAAGTTTAGTAGAATGGTACTAAAAATGACAGATCTTTGAAATTTTTGTCTTTGGTTTTATAATTGGGTGTTTCAATATTTAGGGTTTTACTCCAAAATATTTTAGCAAACTGTAGAATGTAGCGATTGTAATAGAATATTCTAGTGACATCACCTTCGTACTCTCATTCTTCCTTGACATTTGTTTTTTTTAACCGCTTAAACAGCTGACTTATCAAATAAGGTAAGTGGCTTTATGGCAGACCATGTTTTATTGAATCCTATGGGAATATATTGTGTGTATATAGACGCAGCATTCATAGAAAGAAATCATGGCATATTGAGTAAGTCTAGTATCGATATCCCAAACATATGGAAGCCGTTCCTAACGCAAACTGTCTTCCTTAAACCTTACGGTTCAGGTAACCAGGGGGCGGACACTTGACGCATCACCGCACACGACTAGTATATAAGGCCATAGGTTTAAAGTTAGCATTTAGTTTACACTAAACTTGACAACGATTGGAAATAGTTACTATGCGAAACGCTGTCAAGCCAAAATAATAGATACCGTGCAAGTCCGACAGAATGAGATGAGTGAACATTCTACAATGTCTACCACCTTCAAACAAACCTTGCACAGGAATAGAAGGATATATGAACCTAAAAATAAATAAAGAGCACTTAAATGCCAAGATATTGGTATACATTTCAATAAGCGACAAAAAAAAATCTGTGTAAGAAGAAATCCATACTGCGGATGTAGTCCTGTATTTATGAGTCTAGATGAAAATCAACGTAAAATTAGACCTTCTGCCAAGTCCTACTTTGTCAAAATTTTCAAATCTAGTTCTTTATGGACATAACAGCTCTGAAATATTTATTTAAAGGGCTGAGAAATGCTCCAATAATGCATTATCAACACAAATTTGTTTTATTTTTCTTTATTTTTACGTTAAAAAGTTGTTTGATGCATTTTTTCGTATTTTTATTAAAACCTCCTGCATTAATGTAGAAGCTTCTGTGATTATTTAAAAAAAAAACAAATTGGAAAACTAGTTAAAATAGGTATGCCTGTTATCAAATCTTGAAGATGTTTTAATGATACTTATGTGAGATAAAAGAAAAATATGCAGGTTATTCAATTTTAAAATGGCGAGATCATTTTATACGTACCATAATTAAAGGGCCTTAATTTTCCCATTAACAGGATCTTTACTTTAAGTAACTCTCTTACCTAGATATTTTTCTGATCTTTGGACACCATGTTATTTACTATCGCGATATCTCAGATTGTAATAGCCGGGTTTGCACAGGTGCGTAACCTTATTTCAATTGTGATTAACGTTATGACTGCCAGCTTTTTGTATCTAAATAGGTCAAAACATCTAAAATCCCCTGAAACCGCGGTATGTATTTTATTACCAGAAAATAAATGCGAGTAATTTCATTATGTCATTATTTAAGTTTACTGCAAATTAAGTCTAATTATAAGTTTACAGGTAATAATTCACTTTTGTACCGTAACTTTAATAAGTTTTTACATGCAATGGCGTTTTAAAACGTAATTAGATTTTCCGTGAGTACCTAACTATTGAAATTATGGTTACTTAGATACCACATAAAAATCTCGTTATGGAAACTAACTGCTTTAAATTAGATTTAAGCCTATTTATGCATTTTATTTACTATTCTCGAAATTGGAAAGGTTTTATAATATTCGAGTAACACGCTTCAAGGGTTTCGTTTTAATATGACATTAACAAGTTGGGCATAATTTTAATACCATGATTAAAATAATTAGCTTTCCTCTTATCTCGTTTTAATTTATTACTTCCCTCGTAAAAGGGAAGTATTGTAATCGTGAAAAAATCACTATCCGAGATTTTTTTAGATCTTTTAGGGCCACTAGATGCCGAAAAACATGTTTTCTCAACTCCGTCGGTCTGTCTCTTCGCGGCATAGTTCAAAAACTACTTATCCGATTAACTTCAAATTTTGGTCAAAAATTAAGAACTATATCGGGATGATCTAGAAACATTTTGGTAAAAATCCAGTATGGCAAACCAAATGGCGACCTACTGAAAAAAATATTTATTAAAAACCTACCTATCTAATTTATCTTAAATTCTACACAAAAATTAGGTATTATGTACAAATCAACTACTATCATTTACAGCCTGAAAAAACTTCTTAATGGACTGATTTCAAATTGCGTGCCATGACTAATTGTGATATAAAGATGAACTATTAAAACTGTGGTACTAATTCAAGATGGTAGAAGAAAATGCTGGCCAAATAAAATATTTGTAATGGTGAAAAATTCACTGTTACATGTTTTACATATTTTTTAGGCTTTAGCGTCGCACATAGGGGCCAATAAGGTCAAAACCTGGCAAAAATGAAGAATACGCAAAGCTTCACATTGATATATTGATATGTAAAAATCATTAAAAGAATATACGGGCTACCCGACATCAATTTTTATTAATCCGAAAAACGACATGGTAGGCCATGGCAAGCTGTCAAATATTATCCCTGGAAACGGTAGATTTATTATTGACACAAGCAATTTTTGTAATAGTTGGTATTTTTTATGTATATTTATTAGCATTGAAGTGTTTTCAATTACTTAGTGATATGAATTCATTACCAAGAGGTAAGTTTCTCGTTTTTAGGTAAAGGGCACTATTTAATTGTAGTTGAGTTAGTTAAAATCACATACTTAAAATGGCCGCCAAATTTATTGTTTTTCATAATTTTTTATTTAAATGTGTAAAGTTTTAGTATCCATAGGTTGCAGTCCGAGCATTTTTTGTAGCATTATTATATACATAAAAGAGTAGTATTTAAACTAGTAGAGAAAAATCTTGCGCAAATTTGCGCCTTTTTGAATTACACGCTGAAAACTACACCAAGTTATAAGAAATCTACTTAATAAAGGATACCACACTAAACGTTAAAATAATATATACTATGTCTGTCCAATTTTCATTGCTTTTTTATATATTCAACTTTTAGTTATAAACTTGTGCAAGTTTAAATAAAGTCTTGCATTATGTAATTTTCGATATACCTTACAGGGTGTTAAATTAAAAATTACGTTTTTCATGATTATTTTAAACAGCCTTTGGCAGATTTTGTCTAAGTTCTGCATTGTTATTACAGTGATAAGAGGCTAAATTAGCATTAACTGGACTTAATATTATTACATAAGTCCAGTGGCGTCCCAGAGGGCAGCCTACTGAATTGAATATTATTGACAACAAATGTACGTCACAGACTTTTTATGTAACATATATATTTTTTTCAAATTGAGCAACTAAAAATACAACTTTTCATCCCCAAATAATTTTTATATGGTTGCTTAAAAAATACATTATATAAAATAGATTTCTTTACAATAAATTTCCGACAGCCATATTTTTTCCTGTTTATTTAAATGCAGTTTTGAAATAGAGATCTTCTGTTTCTTTTAGGGTCTGGTAATACTGACATTTTCTTAACTAGAAAATTTTTATTTGAGAAGATGAATGAGTCTGGTTTTGATAAATTAGAAGATAAAGTATTATTTCTAAAAAAATACTTGCGAACCCGAACTAAATGTCCTAAAGTCAAGGAGGCCGATTTACGCACTAAAATGTCGCATTTTATTTCTGATTTTAAGAAAAGATGGCGTAGTTCTCAAAGACAAAAGCAAAGATTTTTGGATAAAAACGTTGATTGGCTAGAATCATCCATCAGTTTTCCGAATTATGAAGTCTGCGATTCTTCTAAAAAAAAAAGGAAGACCTAACATTAAATTTCAAGACGCTTCAGAGAGGACTAAGAGACAAAAAACAGAACATTTGAGGTCTTTAAATTCTACAGAAGAATTATGTTATGCAGCACAAATGAGTTTACGGTCTTCGGGGGCAAGTCATGCATCTAAATTACTTAAAGAAGTAACATCATCACCCAAACGTGCGGTTTGCTACACAACAGCTTATAAAAAAATGAATAATTTTAAGAATATTGTCCAGCTTTCTCCCGAGGAAGCTTTATCTACATTTGTAGATGCTCAACTTACAAGGCAGCAGTATAATATAATACGGAGCAAAGACAAGCAACGTTTTCCTTCTTACAAAATAATACAAAATGCTAAAAAACGTTGTTATCCTGACACAGAATTTATATCAATAAGTGACTTAACAGCCGAAATTAAACTTCAAGCACTGCTTGACCATACAGCATCTCGCCTAATGCAAGCGCAAAACATAGTTTTTAAAAATGAAAAAAAAATAAGTGAACTGTTTTTAATATATAAATGGGGGTTTGATGGATCATCCGGTCATTCCGAATACAAGCAAGTATTTGCAAGTGGAGACGCCAGTGATGCAAGTATTTTTTTGTCGTCATTAGTACCTTTGCGACTTATACATGGTGATCCTGAAAGCCCAGTAGGCCAACAAATTGTATATTGGAGTAACCCACGACCTTCATAGATATTGCCGTCCAATAAAATTTCAGTTTGCACACGAAACAACGGAATTAGCTAAAAAGGAACGCGATCATATTGAAGTTCAAATTCGTAACTTGGTACCGACAGTATGTGAAATCAATGGTTGCCTAATTAAAATAAAACATAAACTTTTGTTTACAATGGTTGACGGCAAAATCTGCAATTCATTGACAGATACGGCTTCAACCATGAGATGCTATCTGTGTGGCTTAACGTCAACGAACTTTAATAACATCCAAAAGTGCATGGAAACCACGGTGCTAGTAGACGAATCCAGATTACAATTTGGCATTTCAACTCTTCATGCATGGATTCGATTCATGGAAAGTCTACTAAAAGTAGCCTATAAATTACCGTTGAAAAAATGGCAAGCTCGGGGAGAAGACAAAAAAATTGTTGAATCCACTAAAAACAAAATATGTAGAGAATTTAGGGCTAAACTAGGACTAATCATTGATAAACCCAAACCAGGGTTTGGGAATAGCAATGACGGGAACACCGCTAGGCGGTTTTTTCAAAATTCAGATGAATCGGCTAAAATAACAGGTTTAGATATTCATATTTTAAAGAGATTTGGCACAATTTTAAATACAATTTCTAGTGGGTTTGATATAAATATACTTAAATTTAAGGATTATGCTTTGGAAACAGCAAATTTGTTTGTGGAAAAGTACCCATGGTACTGTATGCCCCCTACTGTTCACAAAGTATTAATTCATGGGCCAATTATTATTGAAAAAGCGGTGTTGCCCATAGGGCAGTTGAGCGAAGAAGCTCAGGAAGCTAATAACAAAATGTTTAAAAGATATAGAGAGGGTTTTTCACGTAGAATTTCTCGTGAAAAATCAAATGAAGATATTTTACATCGTCTTTTAATTTCATCGGATCCTCTGATAAGTAGTATGCATCAACCGTTAAAACGCAAATCCCTTTTTGATCCAGATGTGTTAAATTTACTAGAGTGTCCTGACTTCAATTTTTCATCTGAGGATATGATCCATAATGATGAAGGGAGCGATGAAGAATCTTCAGATAACGATGAAGATTGATTAATAGTATCATATTTAACAAGCGTACAATGAATTGCTCTTTCAGTGCTATTTTGGTCTTACCAAATCTGAAATGAGGTGTGAATTTTACAGATTTTACACACACGCATATTTAAAAATCATAAAATACACATCTCTTCTCAGAATGTACGCAAGTTAAATATTTAATTTATAGCTAAGGTTACACGTATCAAGTAGTTAAAGCAGGTTACTAAATCAAGTAACTAAATTTAGTTGCTTGTATGGTGTGAACAGCAGCGCAAGTACTAAATCGTACCAAATCAAGCAGTTTACACCATACAAGTAACTAAATTTAGTTACTTGATTTAGTAACCTGCTTTAGCTACTTGATACGTTTAACTCCAGCTTTATCTTCATCAACAAAATAAAATTATATCATTTGGCCCATGATATTTTGTGATTTTGAAGTTTTTTTAGTGGATTCAACATTTTTTCTTTTTTTTTACTTGTAGTAATACAGGGTGTTTCAGAATAACATGCTAATAATAAAGGGGGTGATTCTTGGGCTCATTTTAAGAAAAAAAGTTCATATGAACGTATGTCCTAAACGCCTTAACTTTTTAGATACAGGTTGTCAAAGTTTTAAAAAATAAATACTTTTTTTACAATAACTTTGTCACTACTGTAGATATCTGTATGAAATTTGGGTCATGTATTTTAGGCATTAATACGTATTTTTTGATGCATCAAGAATTCAATTATTCTGACCAGTGCCGTTCATGCGGGTTTTGCTTTGCATATTTTTTGTATAACTGTAAGTTTTATATCTTAATATACTAATGGTATTATACCCTGTATTTAAAAATTGGTAGGGACTTTTTGCTATAAAATACATTTGTAATATTGAAACCTAAACATTGTTTCTACCTCATTTATCTCCTGCCACCAAGAGCTACCCTCCTAATATAGGAAGGGGGTTTCCGGTCATATGTCATGTGATACCACATTTTAAAGGCCTTTCGACCTGATATTATAGTTTTTGCTGTGATTCTGTTTAATATGACAATTTGCTGGATTTAAGCTAATAAAATAACTAAGTATCCACAGTATCATATTAAAGGGGATGACAGTAAAAACTTCACAGTCATAATATAAGTGAAATGACCTTTAAAATGAGATACCGCACGACCGACCTCGACCTTCTGTCAATTAAGGAGTTTTAAGGGGTTGGATCCTAGGGGCAGAGGGTTAAAGGTAGAGAAGCATCTTTGGCTTTAAAAGTTGTCCTTGATATATTTTTTACAAATTTGGGCGATCATTTTTAAATTTAAATTTTGAGAAATCCAATATCCAATGTATACGTTTTAGAATGAACACCCTGTATATTTAAATCCAATTTTATTGTATCTAAGAGTCAAATTACCATCTAATATAGATATTTAACTAACCTAAAATACAAAACCAGCATTAATTATTTTTTGCCAACTTTTTACATCATTGGCCCCTATGTGCGTCGGTCCGACTGTGGGTTTATCTATCTATCTGTCAGTTCGCGGCATAACTTAAAAACTACTCATGAGATTGACTTCAAATATTAGTCAAAAATTAAGGATCGTATTGGGATGACTTGGTAATATTTTGGTAAAAATCCAAAATGTCGGAACAAGATAATGATCTAGTGAAAAAAACGTTAAATTGCTAAAAACACTAATTATTCAATTTTGCTATGAATATAAGTTCATCAAAACGAAATGGCGGCATAATAACTTATTTAAAAAATCGGCCATATTAGATTAATTTCAAATTTTGTGCACGCATTAAGTGTGATATAGAGATAAACTGTTAAATCTGTGGGACGAATTCAAGATGGTGGAACAAAATGGCTACTGAATATCTTTTACTTCCCTCGTAAAAGGGTATATTGTAATGTTTTCCCAATTCCTTCGGTCTGGCCTTTCGCGACATAGCTAAGACTACCCGATTGACTTCAGATTTTGGCCAAAAATTTAAGGTCATATTATGGGGATGACCTCGTAACATTTTGGTAAAAATCCAATATGGCAAAACAAAATGACGGCCAGGGCCTAGTGAAATGTTAAAAAAATATTACTAAAAAACTACTTATCCAATTTATCTCAATTTTTTGTACAAAAATTAGGTATTATGTGTGAATCAACTGGAAAAATTTCGGTACGAAACCAAAATGGTGGTTGATAAAATGTTTAAAATTTCAGCCTGAAAAAATTTTATTGGACTGGTTTCAAATGTATGCCATAACTAATTGTGGTATAGAGATCAACTAGTCAAATTGTGGTACTAATTTAAGATGGTGGAACGAAATGGCGGTCAAATAAAATATTTTGCAACCGTCAAAAAAATCACCTTCTCAAATTTTACATTATTTCAGGTTTTAGCATCCATAGATGCAAAAAATATTTTTCTGAATTCCGTCGGTCCGTCTGTCTATCTATTAGTTTGCGGCGAGGCTACTCATCAAAGTGACATACGGTCGGTTGCAGAAAGCTCAATTTAAGTTTAGAATCTTTAACGGAATATCAAATTTGACAGCGGGTTCCTAGATTTCTACAAGCAGCTTTTCAAATCCGAAAGCTCGGTTAAATATTCTAAACATCAATTAAGTTATGTGCAACCGGCTGTTAAAGTTTTAGTTGAAAATTAAGGGTTATTTGGGGATGACCTGGTACGATTTTGGTAAATCGCCAGTATGCCGGAACAATATGGCGGACTAGTGAAACGTCAAAAAAAAATGTATTACTAAAAAAACTAATTGTCCAATTTTCTCAAATTTGTCACAAAAATCTAGTGTTATATAGGAATGAGCTGGTAACATTTTCGTATGAATATAACATAGCAAAATAAAATGAAAGCCTAATAAAATAATTGAATCGTTTATTTTTGAAACACCCTAAGCGACATATTTGTTCGTTTTGGGGTTTTTGTACAATGTTATTATATTGGCAGAGACGCATCGTTTGGTGCAAAAACAACCTAAGTACGAATACCGCATATGCTTTAATTCGTTACTATGTTTGGCCTGTTTAGTGCAGAAACAACCCAAGTGACATCACTTGAGTTGTTTCTGTTGTAAATGTGGCTACGTGACTGATTAGGCCACCTTTGTTCTGTATACAACACAACCTCTATTTTTCCGGCCGGTTTGGGTGATGAATCGACTACGTTTTTGTGTAAGTTTTTGTTCGTATTCAAGTTATTAAAATGTTGGAAATTGAGGAACCGACAATTAAAAGACGGCGTGGTGTTGTGAATTCTTCGGAATATTTGCACAATCTGGTCAAATTAGCGAGAACTCATGGAGTGGAATACCTAAATTACAAGCATCGTAAAATATCTGCTAGAGCGATTGGGGATGCATGCAGGTATGTTTTATACCATTGATATAATACTAGTACGAAATTGATGTTAATTTTTCACTATAGTTGTCCGATGAAATGCTTCATTAAAGTAAATGAAGGTCAGAGAAATGACGTTTTTGCCAAATTTTATGCAATGTCATCTAAAAACGAACAAGACATTTATCTCCAAGGTCAAATTGAAATATGGGCAGTGAAAAGGCGAAGAAAGAAAGATCAGGCAGAGAGCAAAAAAAATCGGTCCTACAACCACTTTATCAAGGTACAGGGTGTCAATGTCAAGGTATGTCAAAACGCATTTCTAAGCATACACGGTATCACAAAAGAGCGCATGAAAAGGATTAAGCAGCTTTCATGTAACAATCAAACACCTGAAGATCGAAGAGGGAAAAATGTTAAGGTCAATGTTGTAAGCGAAAAACATAAATCCGAAGTAAGGGAACACATTTCTGCTTTTCCTCTAAAAATGACTCATTATTCAAATAAGGACTACCAGTACCTCGACGCCAAACTTAACGTAAAAATTATGTATAACCTTTTCAAGGATAAATACCCCCTTTCTCCTGTAAAGTACAGCTACTACATTAAATTTTTCAAGGAAAATTTTCAACTGCACTTCGGAAGACCGCAAGTGGATGTCTGTAATATTTGCGAAGATTTGGATCTGAAAATTAAAAACCCTCGATTAAATTATGAAGCTAAACGAGTCACAATTGCCGAAAAAATTGTGCATCAACGAAGGGCTAAAAAATTCTACCAGGCTCTTAAAATAGCAACCGAAGAATGCCGTCAACGAGAAGATTTAGCTGCAATTTCGTTCGACTACATGCAAAACTTACAGTTGCCAGAGTTTCCTACACAGGACAAATTTTATTTATCACAGTTAACTGTTAGTGTATTTTGTATAACCTATTTGAAATCTCAGAAATCCTTTTTTTATATTTATCATGAGGGTGTAGCTTCTAAAGGTCCGAATGAGGTTTGTTCCTTTATTTTTGATTATATTCATAAGGAAATCAATGAGAATGTTACCGAGTTACGCTTGTTTTGTGACAATTGCCCTGGGCAAAATAAAAACCATTGCATGCTTAAAATGTGCATGGCCCTTAAGGCGACAGGGCGTTTCCAGAAAATTTCACAATTTTATCCAATTCGGGGACATTCTTTTTTACCCTGTGACCGCGCCTTTGGTGTCATAAAGCGAAAGTTAAGAAGGTTTGACAGGGTGTATAATGTCCATCAGTACACTGAATTGGTAGTTCTAGCTAGTGCTAAAAACATATTCACAGTTAAAGAAGTTGCCACTAATGAAATTTTAAATTTTAAAAAATGGTGGCCAATATATTACAAGTTGCGTATCGGACGGCACAAAGGCAAAAAAAGACCGGAACGAAAAAATTCAGTTTTCGGTATCTAAGTTTCACCACATAGTTCATGAGAAAAATAATGTTATCAGAGCCTGTGAATATATTAACGGTTTTACTTGGCATGAATTTAGTGATTTTCGACAACCAAAAACATCCAAAGCACTCATAAAGTTTCCAACTGAACAAGTCTACAAGGGTCCACTGCCAATAGGCGCGGTCAAATTGGATAACATTCAAACTTTATTACGCTGGGTACCTGATGAATATAAGGATTACTATAGGCATATTTTGAATAATCATGCTCGTAAGCCGGAAAAGGTTAAGAATCGGCAATAGAACTAAGTAGGATAAGCAAAAAGTTTTATAAACTGCAATTAATACAAAAAATGTTTTTTTTTATGTCTTTTATTTCAGAAACAACCCAAGTACATTTTTTTAACATCAAATTTCAAGACCCAAAAATATTTTTTTCTTTTTTTTTTTGTTTAATATCAAATAAATATGTTTAAATAACATCTCCCAACCAGTTCAGGAAAATAATATCGCCAGTTGATAAAATTAAACGTTTTTTTCATTTCCTGAAAAATTAGCAAAATGTCGCTTAGGGTCTTTCAAAAATAAACGATTCAATTAAAATATCGGCCTGAAAAAAAACTACTCATTAGATTCATTTCAAATTTTGTCCAAATAATAAGTGTGATATAGAGAAAAATTGGTAAAGTTGTGGTATGAATTCAAGATAGCGGAACAAAATGGCGGCCGAATAATTTTTTTTTAAATCAAGGTAAATAAATAAGTCTTATTCAACTGACTTTAAATTTCGCAGAAAAATGAAACGTGATATAGGGATAAACTGGTACGAATTCGACATGAGATAACCAAATGGCGGTGTTCAACATGAGATAACCAAAAGGTAATAGAGCATTTAATTCAACCATTCTTTTCTCTTATATTAAAGATCGCTGATCAATAATAATAACCTAACCTAACCCAACATAACCTAACCTAATTCTACAGCTGGCATTTGTGACTTTTGTTTAATTTGTTGTAACCACCTAGTGCCACCGTTCCCACAAAGGGATTTTCAGACCTTTTCCACGTGATGTTTTAGGTTCTCCGGAAGAGTTGATTTCCAATAGGTTTTTATAAAATTATTTTAGCTATTTTAGAAAAAACTAGTTTATAAAAATCAAATATAGAAGAAGTAAGACATCTAAGGAAATAGCAACGAATAAATGTTTCGCGTCGATTTTTTTTTCACCGGCAAGGAATGGTTCTGGAAATCGTTCCTGAACTTGCTACAGTTACAAAACTAAAACAGTTTCCAAAATAAAATTTAGCTAATTTACATTCAAGAATATCTACCTCAAAATTATCCCGCGCAGGTTGAGAAAAGCGGCAGACTCGTGGGGTCACGAGTGGTACCCTGACGAAATGAATTATTAATTAAAAAAATATTAACTCAAGAGTCTAACCTAAAATAATAACTTTAACAACGATATCAGCTAACTATTCTCGCAGTAAGTTAGTTAAATGATTTTAATCTATCTCGTAAAAGTATTATAATCGTGAAAAAATCACCCTCCGAGATTTTTTCATATCTTTACGTTTTGATGCCTGTCGGTGCTTTTTCGCGGCATAGCTAAAAAACTACTTACCCGATTGACTTCAAATTTTGATAAAAAATTAAGGATCATAGGGGATTAACCAGCAACTATTTGGTAAAAATTCAACATGGCAAAACAAAATGCCAGCCTAGTGTAAAAAAAATTACTTTATTACTGAAAAACTAATTATCCAATTTATCTTAAATTTTGCACAAAAATCAAGTGTAAAATATTGGTAGGAATCCAATATGTTGGAACAAAATGGCGTATATTAAAAATGTTTGAAAAGTTGATATATATATATATATATATATATATATATATATATATATATATATATATATATATATATATACATATTTATATATAAATATATATATATATATATATATATATATATATATATATATATGTATATATATATATATATATACATATATATATATATATTTATATATATATATATATATATATATATATATATATATATATATATATATATATATATAACTATGTATTGAACTAAATTGGGTCATACTTCACTATTCCTAATAAAAAAAAAAAAATAAAGAGGGAAGTATTATACGAGATACCTTTTGGGTATGTACAATACGCCATATTGGAAAGAAATAGGTGATACTATCAAAAATATATTTAAACTCCTTAACTTTAGTCGTCCAGGAACAAGTTGCCCATTCCCTAGTAATTCGTTCTTAATTTATAACCTGGAATATCTTTAATTTTTAGACCCGTCTAGATAAAAGAAACCTAATAATAATATTCTTAGCCTGTACAAACCTGTTAATATATTAAGCTTTTTAAATAAAACAGATTTGTTTAGTGCGACAAAAAAGCTCACTAATTATTAGTTCTAAAATATGTTTTTATATATCGATACGTGTTTTCCCTCATAATCAGTCAATCTGTCACATAACATAAAAAAAATTTGACTATTTTTATGATATAAATATTCATAGAAAAATAAAGAAATATTTTTGAACAATACAAAATTATCTTTTTTTAAATTGTAATTGTTTGGCCCTGTTCATGTTTTGGTTATTCCCGCAAACTATAAAGAGCCTTCCTTGTAAACAGTGTACCGTACAAAGCGTAAAATTAACATATTCAGCTGTAGAGACCAAACTACCCTCTAACCATAAACAACAATAAACAAAACTGCTGATTGCACAAAACGCGACTGGCAAAAAGTGCGATCCTATTCCAGAGCTTCATCGCGACTCTCGTTGCAATTACAACCTCTCTCTATGCCCCGTTTCAATGGCTTCAATGAGCGCTTGCATATAGAGTGCAACATAAACGAGGCTCTATTCTGTTCCCAACATTGATGTGCTTCAATTGCGCCGCTCAGATGCGCGTGCAGAATTCCTCGATCCTATGGCGGCCGGGCCGGTTTTGAACCTGCAAAAAGGAGTAATAATCAATGAAAAACAAATTAATGAAAAGAACTTTTTTTTTGATATTTTTCGGAGTGATTGAATAAAGTGAAGAATTTCTTTTTTTAAGGAAAATTAAAGCACCAGTCGACATTTTATGTTTTTTTTTTCAAATTTAGTTAATTCTCTTTTATCACATTCTAATACTAATCATCGGATTAAGGGAGAACTGCACGCAAAAAGTGAAAAACTAGAGACAGGGTCTAGTCAAGTTCATAGTAAGATGAAAAGGTTCCTACGTATTAGAAAAAACTTCCTGCACGTCCGACCTCAAAAAAATGTGTTATGTATAGGCAATTTCAATAACATTTCGTTTAAAAATTAGTTCAAAAGGGTTCACGCGCTGCAGAAATACAGACATGAGTACGATTTACCATTTCAAATTTTGCTGTTACGTAGACAAAGGATCAATGCAAAGCGGTAAAGAGCCATTTTGTGGAAAAAAATTATATGGGACGGCATTTGCAACAAAAAGTGGTCGAAAAATGGTCGAAAATGGACAAATATACTTCTGTTTTATAATTCTAGATTAGATTAGATCGTATTTAGCGCCCAACTATACATATTTCCCTATTGAAATCACATTGAAGCTAATACATATGTCTTATAGTTTTAACAAAATATTGCAGCGGCCGGCGGAAGGCTTGCAAATGATCCATAATACTGCGTGCAGTTCCCCCTTAAATATTATTTACAACAAGGGGAAATTTACTATGCAATTAATTAACATCAGCTCTATATTTATAATTTCTCATGTGATTCTTAATTAATGATAATCATACTTCAGTATTATTATATAATTATCAGGAAGGCACCTTCTTTTCTCATTTTATTTTACTCTTCATTGATTTTGTTTTCTTATTTTTATCTTGATTTCATTGCTTGATTACTCAATATTTAGTCACTACTAATTTTGATATATCAAAAATATTGGGACTTCTTAGGTTAGCAGAAAATATGAATCCGATTAATAAGTGGCAAATTTTATGGTACAAATTTAAAACTTTTGGGGGATTATATAAAAGTATTTTGGAACAACGTACATTTTTATTTATAAGAGAATTTCAGGGATATAATACATTTATTACCCTATTGAACTTTTTGACTAATGACCTTATATAATGAAATCTATAAAATAACAAATTTAGCTTGCCCCTATAATATTTGGTTTTTATTTGTATAAGCTTTAGTATATGTTAGTTATTTTTAATCACTTAATTAAGTTGGTGTATAATTTGTTGCATTTTTTCAGCTATATGGTTTCTAGTTTCAATTTGCTTTTTAATGATAAGTCTTGACCGTATCTTATACCAAGAGCAAGGCCAGAATTTTATATCGATCGAATATTATCCAAAGTGTTTTAAAAAAAGTACAGATATATAACAAGAAAAAGTAATTTAAACACATATTTTTATTTTGATTATTTAAACTCTAGTTATTCGAATAAGTATTTTTTTTAGCCTGATTTTATTAAGTCGCCATTTTGTTTCGTCATATTGGATATGTACCAGAATTTCACTATGTTATTCTTATGTCACACTTGATTTTTATGCAGAACTTGAGATAAATTGGATTAGTAGTTTTTAGTATTATTTACTTTATTATTTACACATTTTGTTCCGTTATATTGGTTTATTTATTAAAATGTCGCCATTTCATCTTCTAATGATCCTTAATGTTTGACAAAAATTTGAAGTCAATTGGGTAAGTAGTATTTTTAACTATTTCGTGAACAGACAGGTCCAGCATATAGATCGTTGTAAAGAAAACTTCGAGTTATAACTAAAAAAATGGCAGTATCCTATCGGTAAAGAAAAAAGTTTGAGTTCTTGCAGAATGAAACCGTAGAAAGCTAGTTTTAAATATCCTTAAAATTTTAATTTTTAGATTTGAGAAACGCTGAGTATCTAGTAGAATTTCAGAACTGTAATAGTTATACTATTAATTTTACTATACAGAGTATTAGATGTTTGATTACAAATAATTTAATAATAATAATAGTGTGGACGATTTTCAAGAAAAAGCTCCTGTATACCATCGGTCAATTCTAAATAGTTTTCGAGATAGGTTTCAGTTAAGTTCTAGACAATATGGCAACGTTGCTATGTTGAAAATGATTTCATTTTACCAGTAGTATTTTGTTTACATTTACAATATGGTAAAGATGCCGTGCGGCTGACAGGATGCATGGATTAATTATTGGGATAAAGAATGTTAATTTGGAAGAATATTCTCAGCGTGAATTACGAAACAGAAACATCCTACTTGTCATTATAACTAAACAATAATAATTTTCGTGATGAATTCTGTTCAATCCCTTTTACGATAGATGACGCCGATTTTTGTAAGATGTTAAGGTAAATATTGGGTTTTCAATGCGATTCTTTTTCTCTAAATTTAGATGGTATATATATTTTAATTAAAAAAAAAAACGAATTACGTAAAAATAATATAAATATCTGGTTTACACAATAAAATAAATAATATTATTTAGGTTGTTCTCAAAATTAAATATTATAAAATAAAACTTTAATGAAATTTTTCTCAAAATTGGTAAGTAATAGACCCAACGTTTTAAAAGACTTTTTTAATCAAAATTGCGCATACTATCAAGAGTTAAAATATTTGTAGACACCTCCCTAATATCTGTATAAGATAATTTTGCATATCAATCACCTTTAAATATTTTTTATTTTATTATATTTGCATATTTTTGAACTAAAAAAAAAATCCACACCATATAAACAACTAGCTGAACATTTGTATTCAGTAATCATTAGAACGCGGCTATTTTATTTGGTATAAAAAGAAACAATAAAACTAACGGGTGGTGCTCTGTAAATTAATAGGGAATCCAGTGCTACATAAAAATATCGTAGGTTAAGAATGTAACAGTATGTCAATAAAACTCTGACCAGGTCGGCAATAAAGATTTTTATGGGTAGTAAACTGTACAGTGCAAAATAACATCACATTATTTGCTTGTTGTTATGCATTGTAATATTTTATATTTCTGTTAATTTTATGCGTATTAACGAACATCATGCGAGGAAAAGTGTGACCTATATTATACCGAAGTTGGATTTAATTAATATTTGTTATTAATTTCATTCAATTAATAACACTTGCTAGTTATAAAAATATTATTTATGTCATTTTAGACAAGTAAACTAAGCAAAAACACACTAATGTTTTATAAATCATAAGCCACTAAAAAAACAAAATCTTCAAATTTTTAACCGCCATTTCTTTATTAACATTAGGTATTATTTTTATTTAAATTGATGTGTGATATTAAATTAGTAATAAATAGTCTTCGAAGAATTTGATATTGTGAAATCTTCGATGTTTCAGTAGATGACGGCTACATCTACCGATTCAAGGTACTAGCAAACCATCAAACAATTGTGTTGGCCTGAGAGAACCATATATATATATATATATATATATATATATATTTTATATTTTAAATCTATATATACATATATATAAATATATATTTTAAGTCTATATATACATATATATATATATATATATATATATATATACAATATACATTGAACGTTTTTTTACACCGGTTACAGTACAGTGTGACACTAAAAGTCAAAATGTATTTTAAAAAATTGCTCAGCAAATATTTAAGTTTCATAACAACCAAAAGAAAGTTGACCATTATCAAAACTCAATGTGAATGACGTTGAAGATTGTTTGTGGTCATAGGAATAACAGTATTTATTACTTGTATAAAAGTGACCATGTTTAACCGACTGGTATTAAATATCATTGCCACGTCTGATGTTATGAAAGATGTCGGTCCTAATATTATATTAAGGAAAAATGGCCGAACCTACTCAAGTAGCATTTCGGAAAACTAAGATTGCAGAATTCTGTATCTGTTTCTAAGTATAATAGCAGAAATATATAATTTCTGCAGGTGCAAAACGGCCTAAAAGAAGAATTGTTTTCGATTATGTCACAGGGTAGTCATGATTTCTGGGCCTCTACCCTCATCAGGCAGGCTTGTACCCAGGGAGATCTGAAATAACAGATTGCACGATATGACAAAATCGAAAACGAAACGTCTATCATACTGAAACAGTACTACAAGTTAAATGAAACATTTAGCATCACCTATTGGGGCTCCGGAGATTTCCGTTGTTTCATTTAACTTGTAGTACTGTTTCAGTATGATAGACGTTTCGTTTTCGATTTTGTCATATCGAGCAATCTGTTATTTCAGATCTCCCTGGGTACAAGCCTGCCTGATGAGGGTAGAGGCCCAGAAATCACGATCGTAGGAGGGTACCCTGTGACATAATCGAAAACAATTCTTCTTTTAGGCCGTTTTGCACCTGCAGAAATTATATATTTCTGCTATTATACATATATCTTTTCCGGCCAAGAACTTTTGATAAAGATGTGTGAGAGCGCATTTTTATCGATTTTTAGTATCTATCTCTTTCTAAGAAATATTAAAAGCCGAAACTCTTAAAGTTTTTGCTTCTCTAGGTGATGCGCTTTGGTGCCAAACAGAGCATCCCTAAAATCTCACAGAGACGAAAATGATGATAACGCCTCGCTTAGCTGCCTGGAAGTAACCACAGTTGCAATTTCGTGGCAAAACCTACGACAGAGAAAGACAGGAAAAGAGACCATATAAATATAGTGCCAGAGCTGGGCAAGTGCCAAAATTGATTTTAAGTAATCCGGTATTGAAATCAGAGAAGATTTTTAAGAAACTCAAACCAAAGAGAGGTTTCGTTTTTTAAGAGTTGCTTAAAAAATTAAACTAAAGTTCAGTCTTAAATAACAATATTATTTTAACCTTCCTCCTAGAATACATTTAGAATTTGTACAGTATTTTAGACAAAAGACTTTTTTTCTTTTAATTTACATTACAGATAATTTTATATCTCGCTTCAAGGTAGAAGAATGCAATGCAAAACACATTGCAAAATATAAAACGAAGGTCCGTATTGATATTTATTATGTATAACAGTACCTCAAGTCCTATTTGATGTGCATCTTTAATTATATACTATTTCTTTCTTAAACTTTATACTAAAAATGCCTCTTCTTTGGGTTTTAGAAGGTTCTTTAACTGTTAAGTGGGGTTTTATTGTATGTTTTAATTATGATGTAAAGTTTTCTTATTATATTTACATTTGTTACTAAATATTATATAATGAATACATTAAAAGGAAAGTACAAGTAACTAAAAAAAGACTAATGTAGGGTAAATTATAGTCTAAATGCTGAAATTTCATGAGATATAAGAAAACCTGAAATGTAAGCAATACACTTATAAACCTCATAGAAATAGAGAATGTTTTTAAAAGAAGATGAATTTTACCATTAGTTTTATATATTTAAAGCTTGCCCTTAGAAAAATACACAATAAAATTTTAGAATATAGGATACGAAAAGACAGCAACAAATGAGTAGAATAGTTTAACCTGCATCTTTCCTTATTATTCATATTTTAAAACAGTTTACAATTAATAGAACATCCCGTATTCTCGACGTTTCTCTTAAACAAATGGAGTCAAAACCCTACCCTAGCGGTTTGCATTCTTAACGAGGTCCGGAACTCCAACACGAATGCATTTGCAAGCATGCTAAAGCTGCAATATGCATTCAAATATTTAATTAGACCCAGGATTTTGTCCATTTTCAGACTCAGATGAAAATGCTTATGAGGAGATACGGTATGAGGTCGTTTGGGAATATGAGACCGTTTTGCGAACTTTATGAAAGCTGTTTGTGCTGCGTCACCGACAAAAGTTAGAAATTGTGAAATATTTCATATAATAAATTTGTCTATCGTAAATAATTATTTTGTTATATTATTTATGTAAAGTAAACCTAAATATATTTCTAAATTTTACCTAGTAGGTATAAGGACAAATTTGTTATGTTATTGCTATCTAGTGAGTGTGTTCCTAATTCTTGACTATTTAATATACAATGAGTTTGATCATAATGACGTTGTTAGATCTTTGATATGGTATACCTACCTACCTCCTTTTTAAGGATTATTGAAGTACGGGAGGCGATATTGGTAATAGTTCACTTATATTGGGCTTGCTAAAAGAGTGCATTCACTTATCCCAGCTATCTCGGATATTAAAAGGATAGAATTCTGGTGTTATCGGACGTACATTCCTTTGATTTACCACGAATCTACAAACCGCATGAGGCAATACCACCACTTTTTGTATGTTCTTTTATACGTACTCGTTGAGATTTTACCCCTTGATGATCTGCAGAAAATTATTTTCGATGACCCCACTAGTCGATATGTTACAGCTAATGTTCATTGCTCCATCAAAGATAGATAACATCTCAGGCAAAGTCCAAAACCATTTATTATTTCGAGCATTGTCTGCTCTGTAATCCGGCCAACATAGGTTTACCTAATATGAATTATGAAAAATGATGACTTGAACATATGCTTAAGTGGTAAAAATGTAAAGAAAAGGAAACTTACATATTATATTAGTACTTGGAAATAATACAATATTAATATACCAATACAAATGATGACATTTTGATTTACAAGGGAATTTTCGCTTTCTTGCAATTATAGAAATTCGTGGTACATTTTTAGTATATGTACCTTTTAAGTATCTTTGTCCTACAAATGCAGATTTCCATGCTACTGCTGAAATTGTGTGCAATCAAACAGATTGCCTGTCTTAGAGTTTGGACAATGTGCACTAATTGCTAAATTTGCATACTAAATGCGTAAATGCGTATCGTGTCCCTTTATCCGATTATTCTAGTCCTCACTAGAAAATTATCTAACGGTCTTGTTCTCCTCTGAATTTTTGGTGTGGAATGAATATTCATGGCATTTTACTCATACCTCTAATAATACCGAAGAAGGTTAAGTATCAACAGTTCTGTGTCTCTACTGTGTGCAGAAAAAATATTGAAATTGACCAATGATAATATTCAAGAATATGTCCGAGTATTGTCATCTTTTTATTCAAAGTGGTTTAATCAGTATGCGTTGGTATATTTGACTTACTGGATTAGATAATAGTATTTTCAAGTTCAATGTCACTAGGAACTACCAATACATGACACACGACAAAGGCAACAACATATTTCGGACTTTGCCTAATTCACATTATGTAAACCCAAGTTTGCCAGGTTACACAGCAGGCAAAGCTCGGAATAGTAAATCGTTTCGCTGGGCAAACTTGAGTCTCACAGAACAATGGACTTGGTGCTAAATTAGTTAACAATATTTAATAAGTTTACAATATTTAATATAGGGCTAGTGAGTACATTTTGATCCCAAAACAAATACATTATTTTCGCCTGGGCTCGGGGTATCTTCGTAGCAAGGAACCTAACATTATTAGATTGCATGGTTTAACTGGATGCTAGTTCTCGTTACAGGCTCTTGACCGCCGAACCATGCAGTCTGTTGACGCAAGCTTTTGACACTCATCTGTAAGATGTTGGATAGTTTTCGAGATTTGACAACCATACCCATTTAAACTAAATTGTATCATATGATCTAGCTACTTCAGAAACATCTGTACGGTTTCTGAGTAAGCAGGTTACGAAGATATCTGGGCCTTAGTTAATCCATCTAAGTTTGCATATTTTTGTCGGTCCTGCAGTGGCTGTGCAGATTTTACTCCATTAGCCACAGTGTCGTGATCCTCTGCTTTATAGACTGTGCTATTTAGTACGAACCCGCCTAGTCTGCCTGAAAACGTAAAGAGTAGTTTCGATATCTGTTTTTTAATAGCTTGTCGATAAGGTCATTTTTTTTCTCAGGTAACGAGGAGTTTTGTATTTTACTGCCTAGGCAGGTGATTTCTTTTACCTTAGTTTTTAACCTTTGGTTTATCGTTTGTTGGTCTACTTTTTAAGATTCTTTTATATTAAGACATTTGTAGTCCATCTCAGGGTTCATGGATTCAATATTTTGAGTATTTTGACATTTTGGCCCCCTTGCATCTCGTAGGTGCCTCTACAAAATCAGTAGAAAACTCGTCAATTATTTTACTTATTTGGCTCATTTGGTTTTTGGTAATTGGAATTAGTTCATCCATATATAAAAAAGATCTAGTTTCGAAACTTCGGTGTTACTGTTTTTGCTTGCGTATCTGTATGAGGTGAAATTAGGGAGCATTTTCACGAGGTTAAAATCACAACGCACTAATTAAGTCTCTCTGAAATATGATTCTTCGAATGGCGGATAATTTGGTCTTAATACTGTCATTTAAAACTTTTTGAAGTTCGTATATTTAGTTTCTTTTCTTTTATCCGATTGCTCTTCTAGTACCTCAGTTTTTGTTTTTATATTTTATTATCAATGCAATGTAATACAGCATTTTATTACCTTCTTAAACGTTAACAAGCAGTTGACTGGTCGAGACTTGGAAGTATCTTGGGTATTTGAGATTTTGTCACTAATTGTTATTATTATTATTATTTTCGGTTTTTTTACTACAGACGAATAATGTATTTACATTCTAAACATTTAAATACAATTGAGCAACTTTTTCAGTTAAATTTAAATTATAACATTTTGCCGTGTCTATTGCAGTCTCTAATTTTATGGCTTATTTGATATTACCAAGACCTAAAAAAATTCTCATTTTTCCAAGACCGACTGTATTATTTTTTTAACAATTTGCGGGCAACAAAAAGTGTATTTTAAAAATAAAATGTAAGAAAAAATCATTTGGGATAAAAGTTTTTGGTTAATTTTGTCGCAACAGTATGGCGTTTTCTTTTCGCATTGAAAACTTATTTTAAGGTATTGAAAAAATTGCCATTTTTTCATCCTAACTGCTCTTAAAATTAAACGACTAAAATTATTTACCTTATTCCTGTACACTATTATTTTATATTTTTCTGTTTGCTATTTTAGTTTAAACAAGTGTATATTCCGAAATAATCGAAACTTGCAGCGATCACCCATACCTGAAATCGAGTAAGCACAACAATTTCTCAAATGCAAATATATATTTTTTATTTGCCGGCCAGGATTTTAGGTATATGGCTCTAAACAATTTTTACTTGAACTCTCTTTTCTATGCGATTGTGAGTCTGGAAAACATTTTAATTGATGTTTCAAGATATGACTGTTCTATATCCAAAATGTAATTTGTAGATTTAGAAAATATGGCAAATTCTAAAGCTATGCCCAAAAACAAATAAGCATGTTACAAAGCTCTTTAAATAAATTAACTTCTCTATTTTGCTCTCTTAGATATGAAGAGCACTTAATACAAAAAAAAAAGAGTTTCAGTAAATAAAATTGATTTTTTGAATAATGTTTTCTACTAGTCGAAAGTAGTAAGCTGAATGCGCTGCGGGATAATATTTTTCTCTTTCGTCATTTTAAATATCCAAGATCCAAGTTTATTATTCATGCTGTTATCTTTCAGTACTCTTTTCTTAAGTTTTATTTAAATAACCCCTCTATTTCAAAGGCTTTTGCAAAAACTTTTCTAGTTTAAGTGAAATACGATATTCGAGGCACGTATAATCAGCATCTCTTTCCCAGAGTTCTCCTTCTTCCGTCCTGCTGCAGCCGGTGCGCGAATCGTGACTTTCCTGATATTACAATCTCGATTTCTCTGATATACCTGCCTCAGCCGTTTCGCCTAAGTGCTTTCCACATTTGAAACTACATTTTGGACAATTCAAGGAGTTTTTACTAAATGCCCGATCGATATCTTGTGAGTTAATCGTAGAAAAATTTATTTTATATTTGAAAACTTAAACTTGCGGAAGTAATGATGCAAAGAAGTCTATCCGTATAATGTATATAATATTCCAAAAAAATGTCATGGCAATAGCGCTTTCGAAAGTACATCGAATAGAAAAGAAGGTTAGATGAGAAGATTTGCTTTTAACACTGCTTTATGTATAAATGTCTGTTTGCTTGAGTAAATATGACATTAGTAATAAGCGAGTGTAGACTAGATAAAACTAAGAACATTGTCGATAAATAAAGATAAACAAGTCAATAGACTGCATATTTACACACAATTTGTGAGTGTTGACAAATTTGGTGTTAGAATATTTAATATAAATTTTAAATAAAGGAGGAAAGGCGAACTCTATAGCAAAGTGGTAGACAAAAGGAGATTAATAACCACCAAAGTTTGATTTATTTTAATATTATTTGAAAAGATGGTTGTTAGTAAATTGTAAAAAAAAAACAAGAATTCGCATAGTATGATACAATTTACACTTCCACACAAAAACCGCTTCGGGTCTATAACTATAATTACATATGATACATATTTTGAAAGAAGTGGGCATGGAATTTCAGTAAATTCTGATTAAATTAAGAAACATTTTCTGTAAGTATTAAAAAAGTTTAGAAAATATTTAAGAAAATGAATACTGTAATTAGCAAGTAGGTATAAAATTGGAATTATTCTAACCAGTAAGTTTTTAAAATGAAGGAGGAATAACTCATATTATTAGAATGTTGTGCTAAGTTTATTTGAATTAGGAAAAATGAGAAATACTTAAAAAGGAGGGGTTTGTGTAGAAAAAAAGAAACAGGAAGTTGGATCAAAATTATTGCCCCAGGAAGATCCAAGTAAACATTTCCGAATTGGTGTGACAAGTATATTGAGATTAATAATTTGGATTGTCAACATACCCAAACTGACTGTAACTACAAAACGGTGACTTAGTGGGAATATTAACGTGTTCTTTAATGCGAACTGGCAAATGTCTACATGTTCTTCCTATAAAGGTAACATCGCTATCAGAACAAGTAAGCTTATAGACTCTTGTTGAAATCGTTTATTTTGGCTTTGCTGTTATTTAAAGATTTTTTGAGGTTGTTCTTTATTTTATAGGAAATTTTAATATTGTTAATTTTTTATATTTTTTACATTTTTCTTTAGAAATGGAATTAAGGCAAACTTATTAACAGCAGCAAATTCAGGTACCGGATACAGTGTTTTTTTTAAACTGAGTTTTAATTTTATTGGTCTTAGTATCTATTAATTTTGGGTCATATCCATTGCTGTAAGCAATCTGCTTTGAGATGCTTATGTCTTTCATACGCCTTCATTATTCTATATTTTATAAAATTACAGGACTTTGATGCGAATTTCTAGTACCTATTTCTCCTATAGCCCATATTTTTGAATAAATTGCTAATAATTGATAACCTGACCGCCAAGGATTTTACGATGTTTTAATATATAAAATACCTATAAAACAGTTCAAATGTTTTATGTTATTTACGATCAACATAAAACTTAATCCTTAGCCCAGGCATTACAAAACTTATAAATCTTATTAAAAAATCCACAAACTCTGCGCTATTCAAATAACCCGACAGTATTTATAATAATCAATAAAATGAAAGTCTTCAAACATAAATATTCAACAAGGTTAGTGTTTGTTTGAACGGATTTAGCCATTTTTCCTGACATTTACGATGTGCTATTCTCTTTGTGTGATGCAGATCAATGTAAATATTTTCGGTTATAATGACATTCGATTGTTATTGCTATACTTTGAAGCCATTGCAAAGAGAATTTTCATTTGAACCGACAATCTTAGGAAAGTCTGTACAAAGCTGGCCATATTTTTAATCTAGTTGGTTATCTAATTTTGGGCAATTGAACTTATAGTATCTTTTTTATGTCTTTTCAACAATACCTGTAAAAAATCTCTGAGTGAAGTGATGAGTGATCAGTAAATTACAATCCTGTCAACATATATTAAACAAAGTTCTTAAACAACTTTCGTTATTTAAGAAAGTGATTGTTTCGTCCGTTCAACGTATAACGTATTATTCATAAAGTTCAGTTTGGAAAACCACTTAACTTTTTTTAATAAAATTTGGCTTATACATTCAAAATAATTGTGCTTATTACATGCATGCCCAGACTAACCATATCAATTTGTAATGGAATACTATTCTTCCTTTCTTTTACAAATCACGAACTTAAAATATGCAATAATTGTTTCTTGTTCTTTCTAGATGCGATGCCCGGTATTTACTATAAAAACATCTACAAAAGAACAAAAGTATACAAGGTTCTACTTCCCGGTAAATAAAATATCAATATTGCATGGAATTAAGACCCTTCATAATGCATAACAATTATTTTCAGAAAAGCTTTATTTTTATTTTCCGTAGATGCAGTCTATGTTGGTTTTTTATTTGGGCGTATTTTTTTATTTTAATCGTATTTGAGTTATACTATAATACAATAAGAACAGCTAATCGTACCGAAATATTATATGACAAAATTATTGTGTACTTTAGGTTAATTATTTGTAATTAAGTAAAAGGTTTGGAATAAAATCAGTTGCGCAACTAATGGTTAACCCTGCTCACGTTCCTTATTTTTTCTTTTTTAAAAATAGTAAGAAGTAATATAGCATAATTGGTTTTTAACGTGTGAACAGAAATCACTTTTTATGATTTGACAGCATGTATTTCGTATTTTCACAGCCAATAAATAAAATAATTTCCAAATCCTTAATAAACATGATTCAAAAGAATTACATATCGGAGCAAGACCTCTTTGGGTACAAACTAGAGTTTCGTATCCAATAAAAAAAACAAGCCATTTAGAAACAGCCATTGTCCTTGTCCTCCGTTCAGCCAAACTGATTCGTTAAGCAACACGAGAATTATAGACCAATAGTGATACTTTCGTAACTAACTGCTGTTACAAAAATACAGGTTACTTTGTATTTTTCCATCCGTAAAGGAGCAAAAATCAACATATATATACATATACACAAGACACACAAGATAGTGGAAAAAATGTGTAATAAAATTTTGAAAAAATTAGGGAAATACACAAAATGAGCTAAAATATACATTCATATTGATTTTGCAAAACACGCTTTGCTTATGATCATTATTTGATGATTTTACTATATTAACATTTTTTTTGCAAAATCTGCGATATACATTTAATATAGACACATTATTCTTTTGTAAGATAAAACTCAGCAGTTTTTAGAGGCAGAATTCCAAATGCTAATTCGCCGTCTGGTGCTAATAAGATAAACATTCAAAATGAATTTCCATAAGCCACGTTTATCCGATTGAACAAATTCTAGCCATCAGACCGCAAAAAATGACTCAAAGAATGGCACGCAACAGCCTCATCGCCTCCCTCGATCTAGTGCCTCGTAAAATGTGTCAACGTCCCGTCTAGATGGCGTTGGCGACCCTCCTTTACCTTTCTTCGCACTTTTCATTTCCCTCGCCAGTTACTTTTATAGTTATGGCTTCCTTTTGAAGGCTGTGAATTTCACCCTCTTTGCAGCGACGAGGTTTCTTATCATTTTTAATTTTGGCTGTCCTGATGAGATCTGTCACATATAGTTAAGCTAAATCCAAATGGAATCATGATTGATGTTGAATTTTTTTTTTTTTTAATGAAATGTTTTTCGTCGAGGTTAAAATTTTCGAACACGAAAAGTAACATAGGTAATAAACCCTTCGCTAAAATAGAACAAATTCTTGATGTGACCTGAGCAGAATATTACGTTTGGCTCAAAAATATCAAAAAAACTTTTACCTCTTTATCGATTATGTTTGAAATACTGTGAGTGTGTGTGAGTACTTAGTAAAGTTTAGCACACGAATCTGAGCCTATGAAAGGAATGTGATTACGGAAACGGTGGAAACAGCCTGTTTTTAACATACGCCTTTCGTCGATGTTTTAGATCTGTGTGGTGTACTTTAGATTTTAATTTTTGGTGACTTAATACGATTTAAAAACTGCACGCCGAAGAAAAACTCTTTGTACATGAAAGAGTTTCTTGAACTAACTTGAAAAAGTGCGTTATCCGTTACTCTTCGCAATCCCAGGCGCGACAGGTCTACCGTCGAGAACTGCGACCCTATATACCCACTTGACTGACCTTCTCCACCTCTTCTTGCCTAGGGAAGTCATGTCCAAAATCTTCATCTTACTTATTTCCAACCTTACCCTTTTCACAACTTTCCTAATTCCTGGTGAAAGGCAGCAATAACCATTAATATATAGGTAGGTTTGTTATTCGATTATTACAGGAATGGCTAGAACAGCTTTAATGGTTGTGATATTGGTGAGGGAGGTAAATGGGAAACCTCGCTACTTATTTCTAGTATAATCATTAAGCAGAAGACAAAATGAAAGACTCCGAGCCCCAGTTCCTCTTAAATGAGGCAGGGGTGCAAATAATCTCTGGGTGGAAACCGAAAGGCAAGTGTTAGATATTATGAAAAGAACAAGATAGATATTTTCTAGACGCATGAGGTAATTGAGGTCTTAAATATAAATTACTACGCCTCATCATCCGAAAAAAAGTGGAGGAAAGTGGACAGGAAGGAAGAAAAACTATTCTGGATCCAAAATATCAGGCCGTGGAACGGTCTGGGAGTTGAAGGCTTATTTCGAGCAGCGGATGAAAGAGAAATGTGATTACATAATAAACATGATGACAGACGTCTAAAAGATGACTCGACACTAGAAAGGAAAAACAACTTCAAAAGCAAATATTTAAATAAATAAGAAACACGTCTATGGATGTAAAACTATTACCTTGATAATGTACCATATTAAAATGCGTAATTTCTTTTGTCAAAACGGAAATACTTCAATTTTTTGTACTTTTACATAACTTAATGATAAATATTCACGTATAACAAAGAAATATGAAACTTTTTGAAAAAATTTTTTACCGCATAGCGTAAAAAAGACGGGCTTTTGAAATTGAAAATCCGCATGGAAAAAACTTAGGTAAAAAAAGTTTGATAAATTACTTAAAGATTAAAAGGTCCTACATTTTTGGTGAATAGATTGGATAGTAATTATTTATATAGAGAATAACCGCCAAATCTGAGTTGCTTGCCGCGGCCTGAAAAATTCTCACTTTGCGTCTGGGGCTCTTAAACTCCCTGCCCAAATTCCGTCTGAGGCATAGTAGGTATAGATAGTTATAAAAAATATGTATTTAGATGACTTTTCGGACAAGTAATTTCCTCTGTAATCGTGTTTTGTAACTATCAGAAAGCCTTTTTGTTACCCCAGGTTTGCCTTTTTACATACCTCAATAAATGCATGTTGTTTATTTATTTATATTTATTTATATCAAATATAAATAAACAACATGCATATTATACCTAAAAAATGCATGTTGTTTATTTATTTATATCAAATATAAATTAGCCTTATTTTATGATATTTGTAATAATTTTTTGTAAATAGTATAACATTTTAAATTAGTTTTAATAGAATTGTAGATGTCTTTTTATAATTATATTACTAAATGTTTTTTAAATTAATTGTAAATATATACCAAAACAAAAAAATATATATATATATATATATATATATATATATATATATATATATATATATATATATATATATATATATATACATATATATGATATGTTGATTCTTGGTCCTTTACGGATATAAAAATACGATGGGTTTTTATTCCGAGTGTACATCCGTTTAATACTGTCGTTCTGAAAAGAACAATTTTGCTTTACAGGATATTATTATTCCCAATTCAGTAGTTCTCTCATTAAATATTAAAAAACGATCCATTAGTGAAATTGTTATCGCTATGTATTGACTCACCATCTTAACTTTTTTATTTGAAGTTTTGGAAAAAAGTCTAAAATAAATTTTTAGGAAAACTTGTTTTCACATATACGGGGTGGTGCAAAAAGTCTGGGTCCTACTTTCTTATTTCAAATGAGTACCCTATTTTTTATTTGTTTTCTGCGTTTTCCTGAATACTTGAGACTTTTTTATGTAGCATACCCTATACGAATTGCTGATGTTCTAAAAGTTATTATTACAAATCTGGCCTGGCCTATTTGGTGATTCACCTTGATTGTTTTAATGTCAGGTAGACTTTTAATCAGTGTCTTTAGAAAATGCCATATTCAGATGAGGAAAAATGCGAAATTCTGCAGATATTTTTTTAGAATAACAAAAATGCATATGCATCGAGAAGGGAATATCACCAACAGTTTCCGATGCGAGCGCTTGCAACGCGAACAACATTTAAAAATGTTGAACTTGGATTTCGAGATAGAATGTCTATAAAAAGGAAAAAACGGACAGTTGTCGTTAATGAGAAGGATGAATTAAATATTTTGTTATATTTGCAAGGTAGGCTTTTGGTTTATAAAGTAACTTATTTCTATTAGAGTTATTTATTTTTAGAAAATACAAATACATCCTTAAAAGATGCATCAAGTTTTTTCGGAAAATAAATTTTCAAAATGCAGTTTAATTTAGAAAAGCATAGTTATTATTATAAAATACTACCCGTGCAGAAATTAACAGAAGATAAGGAAACAGAAGATTTATGTTTTCTCAAGAAATGTTATTATTAAAACAATTTTTTTGAAATCTTCGAAATTCGACGAGTGCACCTTCAGTACTGCAGGAATTCATAACCGGGAAAATGTACGATTTTGTGCAACGAAAAACCCTCGAGTAACTAGTGAAATTAAGATACAAGGTCAAAAATCGTTTCATCTCTTATAAAAGCTAATAGCTCTTAATAAAATAATTGGCCAATTTTTATTGACTGACCCTTAAATGGGGACAAATATTTAAATTTATTGACCAACGACGTAGAAAATTTTCTCGACAACTTACCACTCCGTCAATACAACGAAATTATATGGCATCAAGATGGAGACCCACCACACAACGTTTTTCCGATTATAAATTACCTTAATATGAAATACCAAATGGGAATTGGTCGTACTGGACCGATTGGCTGGCCGCCGAATAGCCCCATCTTGACGCCACTTGATTCATTCCTGTGAGGATTTTTGCAGCATAAAGTGTATAAAAATCCAACCGAAGACATAAAGGTTTTACGACCAAGAATAATTGAGGCTATTCGGGATAGCAATGACAATAATTTTCATTTTATTATAAACATTGTAAATAAAATCGAGAGTAATTAGATACAGTGTATTGAAATGAACAGTGGGTACGTTCAGCAGTTGTAAATATTTTTAGTAGATAATACCATTTTATATTTGTTTATAAAAAATATTCTTTTTTTGATATAAAAATACAAACGTCAATATTTTTTATACCTTAAAGTTAGGTATAGAATATGCTACATAAAATTTTTTTAGAATATTCAGGAAAACGCAAAAATCAAATAAAAAAATAGGGTACCCATTTGAAATAAGAAAGTAGGATCACGCCCAGACTTTTTGAACCACCCTGTATATGTGACAAAAAGTTTTTCTAAAAATTTATTTTGAACTATTTAACTTTTATTTTGGACACTTTTTTCCAAACGTCAAATACAAAAGATAAGGGGAGGCAAAATATAAAAAAAAACCCTGTACACCCAGAATGAAAACATTTAGTACTAAGACTGTACTCATCAAAAGTCTAGAAAATCATATTTCATTATACAAAACTAACACTAACAAAAAGTAAAAAAAAGTGGCTGTCAGTTTGTTGCTATTTTCAATTTATTTCAGTACACAAAGCTTCATGACACAGTTAATATACAAAATAATCGATCTAAAAATATGTGCTAACCTACTTATTATTCAAACGTAACAAAACCAAGAAGAGAAAACCCTGCTTCAGAGAAGCGTTAAACGCATTTCTCCGAAACCATTATTATTCCATTTATTTGTATCCCTGAACATAATATTACTAAGAAATCCGGTACTTTATTAATAATAAAATAAAAACAATCGTAAAAATATCGTATTTATATTACTGCTTTTTATTTTAATATCAGCGTAGTGTAAACAATGCCATTCCAACTACTATAAACTAGAATGTATCCACTTATGACTCCATTACACGATATAATTATTCCCAATTCAGTGGTTCTCTCATTAAATATTAAACAATAATCCATTAGGGAAATTGTTATCGCTAATTATATGCTATTGTTAATTGTTAGGATTTATGTATATGTATATTAATTTGAAGTAGAATTTTTATTTGCTCTAATTTTTAATTAGAGTGAACTGGAAACGAATTGCTTTTGGACAAAATAATATATATATATATATATATATATCGGTCAGTATTTTTAAATTGCGGGTGAAGTCAGATATAAACTACTGATCAATTGCCAGGAATATTAAAAACTTCGCTATCATATTTACAAAACGAACATCCTTTATTTAGGTCGTATATCCCGCCCTAAAAATTTCCATTTCGTCTGATCTCTAGATTTCAGACATTTCGGTCTCATTTTGCCAGATAACAGTTTTAACAAAACTCCGTTTCACCCGACCTAATAAAAATACATGAACTGCGGTCCAGTCCTAAATTGAGCTTTCATAAAATGTGGAGATCCCAATTAATTGTTATTGTTAGTATAGTAATATCTCTTTTTTTGATAAAGTTTATTATGGATATTATGCAGTCGTGTCATTTGCAATCACAATTATTAGTATCCCTTGCGGTGCATATAAATTCTTTGTTAGATTTTCAGAACAATTAGATACCGAGAATATCATATGTAGTTTACCTAATATTTTCACACTTTATCTAGGCTTGGGACTTCCAATGTATACATTGGAAGTCATTTCAACTTTTGTGTATAGTTTCCACTTGATGCTCCGGTCATACTGATCCACCCATGCAGCAAAGAGTTTACGACAATTTGGCGAGCAAGTCAATTTGGCAAATGCGACTATTCCTTATTATTAAAAACTAATATAATTTTGAATTTTATTCTGTATCCAAAAATAGAAATGTATTTTCAAATATAATATTATTGTTTGTTTAAAAACGCTTCCGCATTCCTGGGGTAATTATATGAATTTGATTTAATTAAACAAATATTTATCGTACATGGATTATGTGTTATACTAAAAAAGTAAGGTAAAGCTAGAAGTGGCAATAAAATAAAAAAATAATTAAAAAATAAGTAAAAATTTCAAAAACTAGGCGAATCTAATCCAAAACTAACAAAATATATGTATAAATCAATAAAGTAAATTAGATAAATGTTTATCAAAATATTAATTTTTAATTAAGTTAGCGCTAATTTCGTAACATGAAATTACCTTGTTAAAATGTCTGAAAAGCAATGTTTAACAAAATGAAAAATCAAGTGTTATGAGCATAACTTTTTACCAATTCTGTCAAAATTAAATTCAGGCAAAATGCTAACTCTAAATTGTTATCAGACGAATCCCGGTTTCGTCAGGCAAAATAGGAAAAGGCGATATATTTAGATAAAGCAACTCCAGTGCGGTTTTCTGCATTGTACAGAATACTATATCTACTAAGCTGGAGCTTAAGCGGCTTGGTATAAAAATTATGTCTGCTTGTTATATAGAATCTTATATAATATCTTTCCCAACTTTGGAGAAGATAATTTCGATTTGGGTCTGTCTCGTAATAATTAGACATTTTTGTGTTTCTTCTATATGTTTTTGACACAGTAACGCTATTTTTTGGTAAAAAGGGTAAGAAAAACTTTTTGAGGAGACTGATTTTTTACAAAAATACACATATAGTAATCAAAATAGGATTAATTCAGAAACAGATAAATTTTATATTTATGTGTTAAACTCGCATACTGAAAGTTGTATCTGAATCCTGTTTAGATCATTCTGTAGAATATTTTTACAAAAATAATACAAACTTCGTTTCTTGCTAGAGTTTTTTTGGCATAACCTTTAAAAAGCCTTTTCTTCCCTTTTATTAATTCAAACAAATAGAACTGCTACAAATATGTATTTAAAAATATTTTATCCATAGACATACGGATATCGGAAAAGCGCGAAACTGTTTGGTGAGAGGAACTCGAAGATCATAATAATAGCTCTAACTTAGAAAAAAAAATATGTGAAGCTTTGCACGATATTAAATAACACCCTTTATGAAAAGCTTTAATTTGATGCTCCGGTCATAGTGATCCACATATGAAATAAGGGGTTTACGGCAATTCGGCGAGCGCGTCAATTTGGCGGATACGACAATTTGGCCAAAGTCAATTTAGCGGATATGACAGTTTGGCGGATACAACAGTTTAACGGATGCGACAATTTGGCTGAAATCAGTTAGGCGAAGGAAATATTAATTACGAATTACTTTAAGATTTTTAATAATTAAAAACTAATTTTGAAATTGTTCTGTATTTAAAAATAGAACAAGTGTATTTTCAAAACTAGAATCTGCAGAAATGTTGTTTGTCTATAAAACGCTTAGGTAATAAAATAGTTGTGGCGCTTATGATGCTTTGTCAAGAACCCATCGTTATATCAAACGTGAAACTATATGTATTTAATTTAATTAACCAAACATTTAAAAGAAAAAAGTAAGGCAAAGATAGATTTAGCCATGAAATAAAAACATATTAAGAAAATAAATAAGTCAGAAACTAGACGAATATAACCGAAAAATGATAATGTAACCCAAAACTAACAAAAAGCATAAGTGGCTTTGTATAAAAATGATGTTTGCTTGTTATATAGGATGTTATGTAATATATTGCCCATCAAGTTTTTTTTCTTCCCTTTGTATGCCTATGACGCAGCAAAAATACCGTTTATGACAAGCAGAAACAATTTTTATATAAGCGACTTCAGGTCGCTTATATAAAGCTGTATCTGAAACAGAAATATTCGGTTTCAATAATTTTGAAAACAGTGGCAAAATTTTAAATATTCCTAGCAATTTATCATCAGTTATTAGACATGCGTTTATCTGTTTGTTTTTATCTAGACCTTAACAAAAATACATAAAGTGAGGTCTAGAGCTAACTTGAACTTAAATAAAATAAGGAGATTTTCATTAATTGTTAGTAACGTAATATCTCTTTTTTAATAAATTTTATTACGGATATTATGCAGTCGTGCCATTTGCAGGTGCAATAATATTAGCGTCACTTGCGGTGCATATAGATTATTTGTTAGATTTCCAGGAAAAATAGATAATGTGAATGTTATATTAGGTCAAACTAAGATCTTTCATTCGGACTTTATCTAGGTTTAGGATTGGCAACGCAAAATTTTCAAGATTTGTTTTTATTGTCTTAAGAATACTAATCAATGCGAAATATCTATTTCGAATTTGGGGTATAGCTTTAACTACTTTATACTGGAGTATTTATGTAAGAAAGGGTTTACGACAATTTGCAAAATTAATAATAAAACTAAAAAAAAAATTACTTTGCGAATAAATAATACTTCTATAAATTTGAGAGCTTTACATAATATCCAAAAGTATACAAAAAGTCAAAACTTTCATAATTATTTTATTATCTATAGAAGCATATACAGGTGGGTTTTAAAGACTGCTAAATAAATGTTCTGTCAATAAGGCACAAAAGAATACCAAAGAAAATTGATAAATATTATCAATGAACTTAAAAGTAGTTCTCAAAAAATAATAATTAAATCAAAATTGATAGTAAAAAACTCAACCAATTTTACTTCAATTGCGGAGAAACTAACATACATTCTGATACTAAACCCCTTAATTACTTGAGTCATATTAGTATATCTTTTTAATTTTATTTAAGCCTAACTTTGTCATTAAAAAATTCATTTATTTTATTAAAAATAAAAAATCATCGGTGTGGATGAAATATTATTCAGAGTACTCAAGATTCGGCCCGATCATACAGTTGGGATTTTGGTTGATACGCTAAATAGTTTATTTGGTACTGGAACATTTCCGCCTTATTTGAAAATTGCTGTTGTCATATATAAAGGAGGAGATTTTTAACATCCTGGAAACTTTAGACCTATCTCCTTATCACCGTCATTATCAAAAATAATAGAAAAGCTTATTAAGAACAAAATGCTAAAGTTTATACATTATCATAATATTTTTGGCAAATATCAAAATGGTTTTTTCAAGAGTCTTAAAGTACAACTGATGCCATACTGGGATTTATATATAAACTTAAATGAAGGCGATGTGACCTCGGCAGTGTTTTGTAATTTCTCCAAGGTATTTGAATCACGGAATATTGCTGGAAAAATTTTCTCATTATAGCTTTAGGGAGAATACACTGAATTGGTTTGAGTTTTGCCTCTCTGACAGAAATCAAATTGTTCGGTCTAGAAATTAAATATCCGATGCTTGCTTTATCAGTCATGCTCAGGGTTCTGTGCTAGGCCCAATACTCTTCCTTCTCTACATAAATTATTTGACTGCTTTTGACATTCGAGGACGATTTACAGTCTCTACTGATGACATCGTTATGTCATGATCTCATAAAAGTCCGAACTCACGAATCAGCATTGTATCTAATGATTTAAAAAAAATTGGTGTAATTCAAATCGTTTGTCTTAAGGTCAATAAGATTAGTGTCCTTAGCTTAAGGCTTAACTGTGATAGTGTAAATTTGGATGACTATGATATTCAAAGTAAGCAGTATAACAAGCTTCTGGGTTTATTAATTGACAAAAATCTTAAATTTGAGGAACAGGTAAGGATGTTGAATGTGAGGCTGACCAGGGGATGTTAAGTAGTTAGGATTGCCCATAGCGAGTTGAGTGGTGCTAAATCGGTGTATTTCTCATTAATTGGAAACCATCTTTAATGTGGGATAGCATTTTGGAGTTTCTGTAGCCAATATCTTTTTGTTTCCACCTCAAAAACGGGCGGTAAAGTATATCTGCAGGGCTAGCATGAGAGAATCATGCAGGCCTTGGCTCGTACAACAGAGGATTCTTACATTAACATATTTGTTTATGTTCGACACAGTGGCTTTTGTCTATAAGAGATACAAGGGTGGACAGTGAACACCTTGATGCTATCTCTACTTTGAGAGTTACATACAACATACGGCAGAGTAACCATCTATCATCGCCCAAGGCTTACTACAATTTACAAGAGTTTTATAATGATAACTTTAACTAACATCTTTACGTTCTATCGTTACATTCTTTTGTGATCCTATAATTTTTAGTATAACGATGTTTTTTCTATTATGTGATACTTTGTCAACAAAGAATGTATTTATGCTTATAAAACAAGTTTTAAATTTGAATAAAATAAATCTGATATTCGGTTTTAATAGTTTTAAAAAAAGTAGCAAAATTCTAAATATTCTTAATAATTGATCTGTAGTTATTCGCCGTTCGTGTTTTTGTTTTTATCTAGAGCGGTAAAAAATTAATGTATTTAATTTTTGTTTTTCACTGTATTCCGGTATCAAAAATATTGCAAGTATGCGTCATGTTTCCTTTGAGTCACGCCCATTTTTATAAATATTCTAGGAGGCACTATGAAACCATCTTGTGACTATTAAATCGACGTTGAAGCACTAAAGATGCATATTAAACACATAGAAAAGCCTAGCTTCCTTTGAACGTCTCTTACGTGCTAAAACATTAGACACTATTATAATTCTATTGAATGACTACTGCATTCGCTATGGCTTTTTTATGGTTAACAAGGACGTACTTGTAATTTATAGGTTTATTCAATTGACATATAACAGCTTGTTTAAATATTGAAATGTAATGCGTACCTTTTTGTGAAATCTAGACGTACATATCGGCTATGTGTAATTCAAATGAAACACTTTATTTTTTTTCCCCAAATTTGAGGTACAGGTTTTCAAAAACTTGATAGATTTTACAAATCTTGAAAATTATATAAACTATATTACGCTGTTGGCTTTTAAGGAAACTGTAACTAACTGCCTTTGTTATGCGTTTCTAAAAAAAAGTAATGTCACTAATTTGTAAAAAAGCAGTATAATAGTTTAAATACAGTCAATATTTGGTACCTCGGAAGCTTTTGGGTTTTTGTAAATAACTACGCCTACTACTATTTTAGGAATATATAGCAACCTTACACTTAAACTTCGTATAATAACAAACTAATGCGATGTTTGAAAACCTGCTAATGTAAAGTTTCATAGGATAACTTGACCAGAATTCTTTTTTACAATATTTAACTTAGGTTAACATAATTTTTTTTAAATTTTTATTAACTATGTTAAGGGAGAACTGCACGCAAAAAGTGAAAAACCAGCGACAAGGTCTAGTCGAGTTGAAAGTAAGATGAAAAGGTACCTACGCATTGAAAAAACTTCCTGCACGTCCGACCTCAAAAAAATGTGTTGTGTATAGGTAATTTAAATTACATTTCGGTTAAAAATGGATTCAAAAGGGTTCACGCGCTGCAGAAATACGAAGACATGAGTACGATTTACCATTTCAAATTTTGTAGTTACGTAGACAAAGGATCAATGTAAGGCGGTAAAGAGCCATTTTGTGGGAAAAAAATTATATGCGAAGGCATGTGCGTCAAAAAGTGGTCAAAAAATGTTCGAAAATGGACAAATCTACTTTTATTTTATAACTCTAGATTTGATTTTTTCATAAAAATTGGCATTTAGCGCTCAACTATACATATTTCCCTATTAAAATTACATTGAAGCTAATACATATCTGTTATAGTTTTAATATAATATTGCAGCGACGGAAGGCTTGCAAATGATCCATATTACTGCGTGCAGTTCCCCCTTAAGGGAGAACTGCGCGCAAAAAGTGAAAAACAAGCGACAAGGTCTAGTCAAGTTCAAAGTAAGATGAAAAAGTACCTACGTATTAGAGAAAACCTCCTGCACGTCCGACCTCAAAAAAATGTGTTATGTATAGGCAATTTAAATTACATTTCGTTTAAAAATGGGTTCAAAAGGGTTCACGCGCTGCAGAAATACAAAGAAATGAGTACGATTTAATATTTCAAATTTTGCAGTTACGTAGACAAAGGATCAATGCAAGGCGGTAAAGAGCCATTTTGTGGAAAAAAAAATTATATACGACGACATTTCTACTTCTATTTTACAATTCTAGATTTGATTTTTTCAGAAAAATTCGCATTTAGCGCCCAACTATACATATTTCCCCATTAAAATCACATTGAAGCTAATACATATCTCTTATAGTTTTAACATAATATTGCAGCGGCGGAAGGCTTGCAAATGATCCATTATACTGCGTGCAGTTCCCCCTTAATAAACATAGTAGTTGTACTAAAATTTTCATATTAGACCTTATATTTCCAGATGGTATGTAGTTGTATATTGAATTAATAATTAAAATTCTTTTAATTTGCACATTCTTTATAATGCGTTTTGTACAAATTGTATTTATTTAATGTTAAACTGTTTCTGTAGAATAATAAATTTTATGTTATGAACCACTTTATTACCATTAGAAGCGATTCCATTTGATAAGCAAACTTGACACAATTCTGAACGTATTATTTTTCTTTCACCCTTTTCCCGTGATAAAGCCCGCCATTCCCGTGATTGTTTACGACATTGTACCTCAGAGTCTTTCGAACAGATTAACGGCACAAGATAGCGCCCTGTCGGGTTATTAACGGCCACAGTTACTGTTGTATACCTTCCCCATAAGATAAAGATTAAGCAGTCGAGATAACGGGGTAAAATACGAGACCGAGTCGTTTTACTCTCGCAATGTCTGAAAGGAACTGTGCAGAACAGGATTCAGCAATATGGAACCGGTGCGGTGGAGGTAATCGTGCCAAAAATTAACTCGAATTATAGTACGCAGACTTCTGGTTTGTAAGCATATATAGGGTGATTGGCTATACCGTGTCCCCCAGAATTTTCGCTACATGAGGAATTTTGTTGTTAATAACATTTCAAAAAAAAAATATTACGGGCATTTGCATGTCTAATAACTAATAAATCTCTTTTAGCATATGTCATTTGCCAACCGATATGGCGAAAAATTTTTAAAACAAATATTGAAATTAGTAAAAATAGGGTTAGATTACGAGATATCGCAAACATGTTGTAAGGAAAAAATGTTTAGTGATCAAATTTATAGTTTTTTGAAGAGAAGTTCCTATATGCCGAAAAACATGTTTTCTCGATTAAGTCGGTCTGATGGTCCGTATGTCCGTCAACCTGTTCGCGTAATAGCCAAAAAAACTACTTATCCGATTGTCTTTGGTCAAAAATTAGATATGCATCTTTCCTTTTATTAGGAATAGTGAAGTGTGACTCACTTAGTTCCGCACATAGGCATCTACTAACACATTTATTGTCTTTTCAAACATTTTCACGGGGAGCCATTTTATTCCACCAGATTGTATTCGTAATAAACAGTTTCTACCTATGCCCAATTGATTTTTGGCCATAATTTAAAATAAACCTAATAAGTAGTTTTTACATTGATTTTTTTAAGACCGTCATTTTGTTCCGTCATGTTGAATTCGCACCAGTTTATTTCTATAACACAATTGATTTTTTTTATTTTATTATACTTATTATTAGCTATACCGCGAACTGGCAGACAGACAGACTTAGCCACAGACAGATCAATGGAACTGAGAAAACATGTTTTTGGCGTCTAGGGACGTTAAATCGTGAAGGTATGTAAAATGGGAGGGTGATTTTTTTTCACGATTACAAAAATTTTATTTAGCCGCCATTTTGTTCCGCCATCTTGAATTCATGCCACAATTTCACTAGTTCATGTCTATATTATACTTAGTACTTGCACCCAATTTGAAATTAATCTTATAAATAGTTTTTTCAGGCTGATTTTTTAAATATTTTATTAGGCGGCCATTTTCTTTCACTCTCTTGAATTCTTACCAAAGTTTTCCCAGTTGACTTTTAGGAACTACTTGATTTTTGTTTAAAATTTTAATTAAATATTTTTTAATACTTCTTCAGTTTTTTGCGCCACATTGGATTTGTATTCCAATGTTACCAGTTTTTTACCAAAATTAGGCCGCGAACAGTGACGCAGGCAACTCGACGGAATTAAGAAAACATGATTTTTCGATATCTAGGGACTCTGAAACGTGAAGATCTGCAAAAATCTCGGAGGGTGATTTTTTCTCGATCGAATATTTCCGTTTTACGAGAGTAAAAATTATTACTAAAAAACTATATATCCAATTTATCTCAATTTTTGTACATAAATCAAATATTATCAATGAATTGGTAAAATTCTGGTACGAATCCAAGAAGATAAAACAAACGGCGGCCTAATAAAATATTAAAAAATTCTAACCTATTAATATAAAAACCATATTTTCTTTTATTAAGATGTAAAAATTTAGTTGGCATACGTTTAAAAATCCCATTTTGTAAAATCTAACAAGATGAAATGAATTTGTATACCAAATAATTATAAATTTCAAAGAGTTCTATATATAAATTGTGAAAAAGAGTTGTAACTAATAAATGAATGCAATAATTAGTAACCGAGAATACATACATATTTACAATTTATGTATTTTAGCAGTAAAAAGAAATAAAAGTGTATTAAACAATAAATTAGAAAAAGAACTTCTGCTTTGATAAACTTATTTTTAGAAAGATATTAACATTTTTTTCATCGGACTGCAATTATTTAAAAAAAATTAAATTTTAATGTTTTTCAATATCTCGTTATCTCACCCAACTTTTACGAATTTCAAGATTTTTATGTAAAATTCTCCGTCTTCTTGAATGGCAACCGAAATATATCAAAATTAATTTATTGGTTATTAGACATGCCAAAAACATTATTTAAATTAATCAACCGTTTAATAGAAAGTGGTCAGTTACAAATTCAAGACAATCAATACATTTTAAAAAAATCCAAAAAAGCTAAGCCATCAAGAAGTTTTCGTGATTTTTATCTGAATAAGCCTTTTACCTGTCAATTCCGACAATAATAGTAAATCTTCTTCGGAAACAATCCACCTCTGCCCTTTGAAATCAGTATACAATGGAATCTGCACGCCAAGCGCAATATGGCGAACGATGTACGCGGTTGCCAAGGCAACCATCCCTCTCGGCGGCCACCCTTGGTGCGATGCAGCCGACGACGTCAGCGTGCGGATTGTTGGCATGCCAGGACAACGGTAAATTACTGGGGTGAAAGCGCGGGATGCAATTAATGGTGAATGTGCACAGGCCCTGTAATTCAGAATTAATTTCGGACTAATTAAAAAAATACGTGATGGCGAACCGCAATTATTCGTTGTTTAAATAAGTATATACATATGTATATAGGTATATAATATAGTAATAATATATATTTCTAGACTTACATGTAACAAAAACGAGATAGACTTGTAGGGATTTTGAGGAATGTTTTATTCAGATATTTCTAAACAAAATTTTGATGTCAAACGTCATATAAAATAAATATTGTTTTTTTGTTACTGTAGTATGACAAAAAATTGAAAGTTTCAAATTTAAAAGTTAAGAGAATGTTCATATTTGAAAAATTATGTCATAAGGAAGATAGTGTTTAAATATTAGGTAAAAATAGTAAAAGTATATATAGGAAAGCAAACTTTAGAATTATTCATATAATTAATTATAATTTTTATTATTACAAATGTTCTTTCTGCCTTTTCTAAAAATGTTCTAAATATATATACCACCTAAAACCAAAACAACATTCCCTTTGGAACTTCTGTAGAGTTTATATTAACTAAACTAGCAGATATTCATGCTCGAGACTAAACTTTCATAAATATGATAAAGGAAATTTCACAGCTCCCACTAAACACGAAAATATAAAAAGCAAGAAGACGATTTTGCCAATATGTTTTTTTAACCGTAAGGTAAAAATATACCAACCTATTAATTTCCTAAAAAAATATTTAAACATTGTATTAAGGATTTCAGCCCATTTGAAACAAATAAAAAATCTAAATAATAGAAAACAACAAAAATAAATACATTTCTTAACTCCACGAAAACAGCTAAAACATTATTGCAAAACTGCTTAGAAAAACGAAATGTATTCCATTCATGTTTATAAACCAAAACAAATATTTTTAGTCAACTTACACAACGGTATCAAACTCAGTATTTAATTAGTAATCTGAATAAAATCTAGTTTAAACTGGCTTATTTATTCCTAAGTTCATCTGGAAAAATCATCTTCAAAAATTCGTGTTCGTTTTCAACAGTGATGATCATTAAACAATTTAAAAGACCCTGACTCAAAAATAGATATCAGATCATTTTTTAACGTTTTAATAGAGAATTTAGCCTATATGATTTTTCCGCTACGATTTTTATAAATTTGTATTTATTAATATTCATTTGGAAAAATTAATATTCAAATTAAAATTATAATATACGTTAATATTTGAATGTTTGTAAGTTGTATTTTAAACATGTACGCAAAAATTAATATTTAACTACATTATGTTAAACAATTTGTCAATGTCAGAACCTTCGTTTATTTGACTCTTATGATATTATATCCAGTAGTATGCTGGAGCTCAGATATAGCAGATTGAAGAATTTTTTTTTTTAGTGAGCACGTAGTATCCTGCTTGTTTCATACTTTACTGATTTTCCATGGATGGTGCACAGAGATGATATCTTGGAGCTCTTTTTGTTTGAAGATAGCAAATACCTAAGTGGAAGTGTAATATTGTATTTGATCTAAAGAATGAATCATTCTCAACTCATGCACCTAAACCCTTCACAACTGGGGCGCGTAGAGTTTACAAATCAATATAAAACTTTCTCAGATCATTTCTATCTATAACGTACTTTAAAAGTAATATCAAGAGCAATGGAAGAAATATTTCTTCAGTGAAATGAACTAATACCTATTATATAATGCACATTTAAATTAATGTATACCTAATTAAACCTAGTTTTATACGTCGTTAAAAATCAGACATTATGGTTTATTTTATACCTACACAGAATATTATACATTAAAATATACAGGGTGGGCCATGAAAATTTTTACAACCTGATTTTCCGGTTTAAAATTAAAATTTGCAAAAACGCTTGGATCCGTCCATAGCAGTCTGATAAGAATAATCCGTCGAGGTAAATTCCACATTGCTGCCATCATTATTTTAGCTTTCATTTCGTTATCGATGAAAATTTTGAAGGGAAATTTTAGGGTCAGATAGTATTCAAAGAGATCTTCAAAATGAGGGATCGCAACATTCCTCACTCCTAATCAAAATCAGGAGGTTGTGTTTCCCTCCTTTAAGGGATTGAAGTTACGGGGATGAAAAGAGCAGACGAGTTGTTTCCCTCGAATCAAAAATCGAGGGGTCCCAGAGTTCTTCTATTTTTTCCACAAAAACGTGAAAAATTAGTACACCACACAGTCAAAGGCAGGCCGTTTCCATGGATATACAGAGTTGTGGCCAACCGCATCATTGCACCGTTTCCATAGTTATTTACATTCTTTTCATAGACTCAGATTCGTGTGCCAAACTATAATTTGTATTCAGACCTTCAAATCTCTAACAAATTTTAACAAGCTGTCATTTCGTTGTGGTTAAAAATAATAAGGGGAAAGTATAGAGTCATAACAAACTGGTTAAGACCTTTAAAGGAGGTATAGCACGACCCCTCTCCCCTATTCAAATTTCAGGGGTTGTTCTTCGCTCTACGGGGATGAAAAAAGCTAAAAAATAGGTCCCTATGAAATCAAAAATCGACGGATCCAAGCGTTTTTCCAGATTTTTATTTTCAAGCTGAAGATCGGGGTTTTTTTCGATGGCCCCACCTTGTAGATATGTTTATAGAAATGCTTGGTGGCTTTTGTGTGGCGAAGTATATCCAAGTAAATTGCATTTATGTAAGTACAAAATATAACTAAATACCATAGGTACGAAACTGTTGCAATTTTTGGAGCCGTTAGAATTGCGAAGGATTTAGATGCATTTTTACAAACACTCGAATTTTGGCACACGAGTTCAACACTTAGAAAATGAAATGCTACCAAACCAGTTCTACATTAAAAAACATATTTAATTAAAGCATATGCCAATGGAACTTATAACTAAAATATAAGCTTAAAATTTAGTTTAAGGAAAATAAGAGTTTTGCCGACCAATTCAACTATGAAATTATGGGCGTAATGTTCGAATTTTAAGTAAGCAAATGCGAGTCTTATTTTTAAACAATTTTAATATTGTGTATCGGATAAATAGCTAAATTAATCGATATAAATCTGACAAAAATAAAAATAATGTATTTCAGCGTGCTTCCGCTTAGGTAGCAGATGCTGCATAATCAATTGAATCTCAAATAGAGTGTTTTTTTTCTACCTCATTTAGTTCGATCCCGTCGTCCAATATCCGATATATCTTCAGGAGTACATTTCCTGAAGTATCGAAAACACGAATAAAGCTCGAAAAATGTCCAGTAAAAACGAGATTTGTTTGCGGGGGTGTATAAGGGCACAGTTGGGGTTAACATCTCGTTATGTAAAGTGTCTGTCTGCAAACATAATTTACCTCACACTGCTCCGGGGATTCTGCTTTTTTTTTTGGATTACCTTTTTTTAGTAGCGACTTATATTATATTAGAGAAGGAAATTGTTCTATTAGCGGTTATTACTGATACAGTAAATGCTTTACAGATTAGGGGAATCAAAAAATTGTGGTTCTTGGGTTTGGATAATTTTAAATCAAATTTTGCTGTCTAAACCCAAAATCGGTGGATAAGTAAAACTAAAGAGCAATAGTACTTGTTTAGGACTACAATAGAGAGATTATAAATTTGAAGAGATAAATGTTAGCTAATTTAACGAGCCGATCGGATGCACTGCATTGCGGAATGGCAATTATGAGCATTGAGCTATGCAGAAATGTGGATTTTAACTAAACGGAATATAATATAGAGTTGGGATCCATTAAGGGATATTTTATTTTACATAAGATAGAACGTAGAACCTATTTAGCTTCAATTGTCGCCTTAGAATATCAAGCAGTCATGAGAAGTTAAATGAGAACTATGAGACATATACAGAATGGCATATTTTAAATTCATCGTTTTCTATAGAAATCCTCAACTAAGTAACAAAAGTATTTTGTCCACAAAATAATTGCCCGTCATTTTTTTACCGTGATCTTCTAAATACCATATGTAAATATCTGGTTGATTTTAAAACAGAAACTTTAACAACTTAAACATGCAGCTCTATTTTTGAGATACATAAAATATTTTAAATAGTTTTAATAAGTTCTATATTTTAGAAACCATTGGATAGGACAAAAATAGAATCATACAATTTAAAAAATACAAATTAAATAGTATAGTTTGAGATTGCCTAATAGATTGTTATATATAATATATATATATATATATATATATATATATATATATATATATATATATATATATATATATATATATATATATATATATATATATATATATATATATATATATATATATATATATATATATATATATATATATATATATATATATATATATATATATATATATATATATATATATATATATATATAAGTGACCAAAAATGACTCCATTTTCTCGGCAACAGTTGATTTTAGGTATATGATATATAATATACAATATGTTTAAAATATTCCATTGGTTGAAAAAAATTAACATTACACGGGGTGTTGTATTAAAAGTATATATATATATGACGTCATACCTCTTATTCAGATGACGTCACAGTGAAATCGTTATTACCAAATGATAAGGAAAATAATTGTTCAAAATTATGAACAGTTTTTGAATTATTAAATTTATTCCAGTTAAATGTTCCACCCAGTATATGGTAACAGGGAACCATACCATAAAATTCTCAAAAAGGAAAATGGATTTTAAAATTATAAAATAATTCCAGGTTTTTTTATATCCCGATGGTATTTTTTCTGTATGGTCATATTTTTTAAATGGTAAATTTTATAATAGTTTTTGTATTTCTCCTTCGGTATTTGATATTTATGAAAATATAATATAAATTCTATCACAGCAATAACGGTAGAAATACTTACAGGAGAAGCTATTCAGTTATTGTAAAAAAAGTTTTCAAACCCTTGCTGCATTGGCAGAATTTTAGATTTTTGAAATTTTGTCTTTAACACTTGATTACATGGTCGTATACTTATAATTATGTCTTTACAGTTTAAAGACTATACATTAAACATTATGTTAAAATTTATTTACAAACCCAAAAATTATATTAATATATCTCTCTTTGGGGAGAATTACAATAACTAAATTAATTTTTTTTTTAGGTTTTTTAAACTTGATTATTCGAAGTTATTTGCATAACATATTTAATCATTAATAATTATAAGGTTATTTAAAAAAAAAAGTAAATTCTTATTAACATACGCTCGAAAAAAAGCCTCCTTATTTGGTTACAGAGTATTTGAGTCTTAATATTGTTAACGTTTGGTCGCATTAAATCTAACATATTTAATCATTAATAATTATTTAATAAGGTTATTTAAAAAAAAGACATTTTTAACTGGATTGTGTGAATATTGTGACTATGTGGCCGAAATAATATTATATTTTGTTACATAATTTTTTGATAGAAAACTATTTTTTTCCTAGTAATTCCTGCAACTAAAAAAATAAAATTTTAACCACACGCACTTTTCATTTTAGAGTTATGCGGAAAACAACGCTGCTTCTTAATATCTAAAGTTAATTGATTTATAGCAACTCATTTTGTGTGTTAAATTATTTAAAGGTTTATATAATGAAAAGTCATAAAACTTAAAATAAATTCCCCTCAGACATGTTTAATTTAAAAAATATGTTTCTATCAAGCCCCCATAAAAAAATTTACAAACTGTAAATTCCATCCGACGAAGACACAACAATTGTCATGGTTTGTAAGATAGTGTAAATTAAAGTTATAGATATTTTATCAGTGTATAATGGATTTCCGTCAAGTATTGGTTAACTCAATTGAATTTACTATATACAAATTTCAAAACATTCGCATTAATGGCTTTAATTATTTCAAAACTGAAATAAAAATATATAACTTCCTGCAAATTAGTAACGAAGTTTTAATCGGATCCGTAATCATAGATGTAAAATGTTAAGGACGTAAATCCAAATCGATCATTTGCTGTAAATAGAAGTTCGTGGCTTGAAATGACTAAAGTTATTAAATAATAATAACTTTGAAGTAGTTTAATTTGGGGTGAAGATCCGAACAAAAAGTCAATTTTTTAGCTGGTCAACGTTTTGCAATATTTTATTGCTTCATCAGGACCATTTAATTTTCGACCTTTGTTGTCATTAAAATAATAAATATCGAATTGTACATAGGTAAATTCATTGATGTCAGTAATTACAATAAGTAGAAATGGACTTATAATTGAGGTAATGGTATTTGTTATTTTGAATTTTTTGTACGCCTAAAGTATAAGTCCATTTCTACGTGAATCTTTAGATAAAAATTTTAGTGGCTCTTGTTTAACAATTATCCAATTTGAAAAATAAATGAAAACTCTAAAAAAAAGCTAACAGTAAGCTCAATTTATGAAAATTCAGTTGAATAATTTTTTATTCCTTCCAGTGTCTTGATAATATATTTTATTTTAATTTTTTAATTAATATCTAATACTATATTTTTTTTACTTGTTTTGTCCGCCTTTTAGAACATTATCGTAACGGCCGCGCGGAGCTCTATTTTTAACATTAAAATTATTAATATAAGAGATAGAATTCCTGGCGTTCGAACTTTTTTATTGGAAATTTCTTTCTCTTTAAGAATCATTTCTTAAAATTTCTTAATTATTAATAGTTTTCGGGTTATTTGCAAAACGCTAATTTCCGTTTTTTGTGAATTTTAATTTGTTAATAACTTTTACAATTGTTTATATGCGGGTTGGAAACTTTTGCGCATTTTTCTAGATGTTATTCCGAATCCAATGCCTCTTACTCAGAGTTTTACTAGTAGTAGCAATAATTAACACCATTTTGAGTTTCTAAAGGAGGCTACTATCTCAAAAACTTCTTATTCGATAACTTCAAATTTTGGTCAAAAATCGAGTGACATATGGGGATAGAATGTTAATATATTGGTAAAAATCCAATATAGCGGAACAAAATGGTGACCTCAAATGGTTAAATGAAACGGCCACTTAAAATCAATACCAAAAAGCTACTTACCCAGTTAACTTGAAATATAGCAGAAAAATCAAGGGTGAATTAAGGATAAGCTGGCAAAAATTTAATACATATCCTCTTTTTATAATTAAATAGTTAAAATTTCATTTCCTAGAATAAAATGTAAATAAAGTTACCAAGGATGAACAATAATAATAATATAAAAATTAATACAAATAAAAAATCAGCAAATACGCCATTACCTAAATTTTTTCTGGTGTGGAACTCCACTACACATAAATAAAACATTTTATGATTTCATATACTTGTTAATATTTTAAAAAATTTGATTTACCTACGGTTTATAAAATTTGTTATTACCAAATAATTATATGAATATATATATTGGGTTATCTGTTCGTAGCGAAATTCTATACGAAGTAAGTATGGACGATAATAATAAATGACATAACTTATTTTCTATAGATTATGTAAATAAAGTTATGGAAGATAAATAATAATAATGAGAATAAAAATAATAATATACAAATAAAGTAAAAACAAATAAAAACTCAGTAAATTGTTTTTTACTCACAACTTTTTTAGTATGGAATTCCATTATACATAGATAAAATATGTTTAACCTTATAAATGCCTACCTACGATTTTTTTAAAAACATTTTCTTAGACTCAGATTGGGCTAAAAACATAAAAGGAATTTTTAGTTTAACCTTATAAATGCCTACCTACACATTTTCTTAGACAAACTGCAATAAAAAGCCTTAAAGCAAAGTAGATTGGAAGCATTATTCTGTGTATTTCACAAACTTTGCCAATTCAAGTTGGACATATATTGGATATCTATACAGCATAGGGATTTACAAATGTCAATATTTTGTACTCAACGAAAGTTTTGTCCTTCAAAGTTAAATCGGGCGTTTAATAATATATGGTTTCCCATACCTATGTGAGATCTAGTAAGAAAATAAGAGTAAGCGTTTAAAAATACTTTCTTTTCTGTTTTACGATCGCTTCGATCGTAAACCTTTTTTTGTGAAAGTTATGATACCTCTTTATAGGCTTTTCGAGTTTTAGTTTTTTACCTATTCTTGATAAAAAAGGGTTTTACGGCACCCTTTAACTGTTACCGAAGCAATAAAAAAGAAAGTTATAATACTATATGAATGGCTCGAATGGACTATGATGCAAATAAGAGAAAGGGTGTAAATTGTGTTAGCATGACAGTACTTTCTTGGAAAAGGCAAAAAAGGTTTAGATTTGTTAGGTGGGTTAAATATTAGAAATCGAAAATTTGAAAAGGGTTGAAACATGACATACTACACTATTGTACATGCATTCTTTGGATTTCTTAATTTGCATGGTTAAGTTACATAAAATTTGATTTTATCTGAAGAGATTAGTACTTTAAAATTTCGTTGCTTTTAAATTGGTGTTGTTAATAATGATTTCCGTTTTAGTTTTATTAAGGTCCCTTATGTTAACGGCTTTTCACGTAGATACATCAAATTAAAAAAAAAACTCTCTTTCGCGAGGATTTAACTAATTTTAACCTAAGCTATGAAGACCCTGAACTCATGAATCAAGTTCGTCGTTTTTACTTGTTCAATATGGAGTAAGTACGTTTTCGTTTTAAATTAGGTATTTTAAATATACGAGAATTTTTTGAAAATATCGCGAAATGAGGCAGGGACGATAGCATCAGTGCCAATAAGATGTACGCAATGCCATAGTTAGCACTGACACAGGATAATATCAAATGTCAAATTTGATATTATCCTGTGAACTAGTATTAATTTGGCAACAGAAGTAAATTCATGACATTCAGGACATGCAAGTTACTTTAACGAATTCTGCGCTACTATGGATAAATGGGTGACGGAATTTAAATATGGCCTTAAGAGCTTAGAACATGACCCGCTCAGTGGACGAAAAAAAATTTCCACAACGTCTGAAATCGTCGCAAAAGTCCACGATATGGTTATCGTCGATTAAATGTATCTAACCCTATATTGCAATTGGTCAACCATCACTAAAGAAGGCAATGTCCCTGAAATCAGCTGGCAAATTTATGTGGTCAGTCTTTTGGGATGCTAAGGAAATATTACAAATTGACTATCTTCCCAAGGACCAAACAATAAACCGAGGATACTATTTGGTAATAACTTTTTACAAATTTCATAAACTGTAAGTACGCTTAACTTCTAGACTAAGTAGATAAGAGAATTTTGTTAAGAAAGGCCTGGCTTGCGTAAGAAGATCATTTTCTATCAGAAATACACGTCCTCATACAGGTGGAGTAGCAACAGAAAAACTGAATGAACTGTAGTACGATCTGTTGCAGCATCTACTTTATTTGACTGATTTGGTAAAAGAGATTATGTAGAAAATAAAAACATACCTGAAAAACCAACTCCCTCATTTTCCCCTACATTTCGCGAACTTTTCAAAGCGCTTTCGTATAATACATTAATTTAACAATAATTTTTTCTGATTTCCGTTGAGGTCACTATATTATGTCGACGACGCGTTTTGATGAAAGACAAGAAAAGTACCTTAATGTTTATTAATGATTGTGTCACTTTAAATACGTGAAAAACTGCAATAACATGTAAAATCAGATTAAAGTTAAACTACTGGAGTTGATTCTTAAGGTCCGGGCCATCGTAGCTCAGTTGTTAAAGTGTTTGCCTCGAGTGTGGGAATACTGAGTTCAAATGCCAGTACAGGCAAGATATTTTTTCAGTACTTAAAAAAACGTGTGATTGAAATTCTGGAAATTTTTCGAATAAAACGCAGTGATTTTAGATTTATGGCGACAAAAAATCGATCTATATCGACATTTCTTTATACGATAATTGTTACTAATCCTCCTTTAACTAGGAGGTTGGTAAACCCTGGAAGCACAAAACTGTGTTAATAACTATAACAAGGAACTCATACACGTTTTATAACCATATCAATATGAACACTTCAAAGATTCACAAAACCTAGGTCTCAGTCAGATTAGGACCTACTCTTTATTAATGTTTTAATTGCTATTTTACTAGGTCATCTCTTTGAAATAATATGGATACCTGCTGTGATATCGATATAATGAGAGAAATATTTTCTATGGTTACCGAATTTAAAATGTATTGAAGTTGCTTACTTAGCAGCACTTTCTTTTTTAAATGTCACAGCAATGTTTTGACAAAAATAGTCTAAAGAATACTTATTGTTTCAGGTCCAAATGGATGTCCAAGACGGCGAGGTCGCCAAACCTACACACGCTTTCAAACTCTTGAATTAGAAAAGGAGTTCCATTTCAACCACTACTTGACGCGACGAAGAAGAATAGAAATAGCCCACGCCCTCTGCCTTACCGAGCGTCAAATTAAAATATGGTTTCAAAATCGACGGATGAAACTAAAGAAAGAGTTAAGAGCTGTTAAAGAGATAAACGAACAAGCAAGAAGGGAGAGAGAGGAGCAGGAAAGGCACAAACAGCAACAACAAGAAAAACAGAAACAAAGTATGGGAGGTAGTGACAGCATACATCAGCACCATCATGATCCTCTCAAAATGAACATGACAAAAACGGAAAGTCCGTCGGATCTACTGAAAACAGTGACGAAAGTTCCAACATAAGCTTGTGCCATATTGTTTTTCTGACAGTTCTTAATGTTTAAGTTTAATTGGGACTTATTTTTGTTGTGTTTGTTGGTGTTGTAACAGACAGTGATGTTTTTTTGGTGTATATAGTTTACGTTAAGTTTTAAGTTGGAGATTTGTTTTCGTTTTAGGACAAAGAAAAGTTAATCTGACGTTATTACGAGACATAAAATACCCTCTAGGTCTAATAATCACTGAACAAAATTGTGATATTTGAGGCAAATATTGATATGTGAAGGAAAATTAAAGAAAAAAAAGCAAAAATACAGTATTTGCGCGTAGGTCCTTATTTTAAAAACCTAATTCAAAAGTGATTACTGCCAGTAATAACGTCATATTAAAATACGTTTTGTTCTTAAGCAAATTAGTTGCAATTTTTTTTGGACAGTGCTGTGCTATTTGACATTTTCTTCGGTAAAAGAACAAGATTGTGTTTTTAAGTTTTACCGTAGTGAAAAATAAGTTTCTGGACTTCACTATGAAGAAGCCATTTTCGAAGGGCCAACATTGATTTGAGGCTCTGTGATATCAAATTAGGAAAATACTTTAGAGCTTGTGAAAACGTGAAATAACCCAAAAAATTATTCTATATCTCTTTTTATTAATGGAAAACTAAAAGTTAAAATGGCAGTATATTATCTATTTAATAGTGACCTGTTATATTACGGAGCAAATTTAGGTAGCCACTGTTTTAAAGTTTATTTTTTTTATTTTAAGGTGCATTTGAGTAAAATTTGTATTTTGAAATGTTTTTCTTTTAGGAAATACTGGCCCTCAGAAAAATATACAATTTTATATAATTTTAAAAAAGAACTGAAATTATATATATATTTATGAGCCCATTTGGAGATGGTTTTTCCTAATATTTGCGAACTGTTTAAAGACTGAGTGCTGAGTAGAATCCTGAGCTCGAAAAATACTAAATCGGGGTCTTCCCAAATGGTAGGGGAAGAGTGAAAAGTCGCCCTCGTTTAGTTTGTTAGAAGACACCGTTTAATTGATTTAAAAATTGCCTTACTTTGAAGAGTTTGAAAGGACAAACTCAAAGACTACAGAAATTTTCTATTGGAAAGAAAACTGGCAATTCCAGAAAAAGAAAAATGAATAACCAGCTAAACTTAAGTATACAACATATTTTCAAAAACTACTACTGCGTAACATCTCTGTAATTTTTTATTGCTACCATAATTCTTTGAGGCATGGTGCTTACTAGGTTCTGACAGTACTCTGTACTAAAATTATCCCAAATTTCTTGCAGTCCTTCTTTAATTCTATTACACATCTAGCTGGATTTGCACGCAACTGTTTTTTCATTTCATTGCAAAGTGTTATATTCGTGATAACTAAGGACTACTTGAAACCCATTCAAAAAGTGAAATATTATTATCGGAGAAACATTTTAAAGCTTTCTTTGATTTATGGCATGCTAAATGCAAAATAAAATTTTCTCCAGCTCCTAAAATGTCTTCTCTTGTTGGCAATAAAGACTCCTCTAAAATATTCAGGTACTTTTCAGTATTGACAATTGCACGTATAAGCTTCAACTTTCTCACTCATCTTGCAGACATCGAGCCCTACACCATCACAGACTCGGAAATTTTACTTTTCGCTTTAAACAATCTGGATGGAAAGCTTCATTCTTTTGTCGAAGGACTCTACTACGATCGTATCCCACACAAATTTCAGAGCGGGATTCATCACTCCAGTGTTTGTACCTCCACCGTTCAAGGTTCCAATTTCTATGCTCTTTTGCCCATTTGAGTCTATTTTTTTTTGCTTCTGAGTCAATAATGGCTTTTCCTTGGCCTAAGTAAAAAAATTTATAACTTAGGAAAATGCACAAAACGGAATTGTTACAAAACTTGCTTTTTATCTCCGAAATCCTAATTTTTGAGCATCCCTATGACATGTAGATCTTGATACACATCTAACCACTGCACTGCTCCAGAGTATGTACCAAAGTTAGAACGTCTATTTTCCCGAATTATTTTTTTCAATGCCCATTTGTCATTGTCTGTAAATTTCATTTTTCTTACGTACCGGCATTTAGGGGCAATTGAATTGTTTGTTTTATATAAGCGAACAATATTTCGAACACTATATTTTGACATATTAAAAAATTTTGCGTTTCAGAGTTTTTTTTTCCACTTTCAAGTAAATTAATTATGATTAATCGAATTTTTTTATCAATGACTATCTACCCATTTTAACAAACATGCTTTTATACAGCCTAATTGTTAGTGCAATTTAATCCTACTGAATAGACCCATTGGGTACGCAGAAAAAACTTTATTATCAACGAGACATTTATTCCCACTATATTAATTATCTTTCCAAATATTTGACAACACTTATCCAAAAACTATTTTACAGGTAAACCTAAAAGTTTAAATATATTAACAACATATTATTAACAGTTACCCTTTGTCTAAATGCGCCAACTGAAATAGGACCTGGCTGCATTTTTATATCTATCACACTCGATCGCAAATCGAGCGAGCCCGAACGTAGCCTTTTCCCTATCACGTGATCACAAACGCGCCTTCATAACTAGCACATGCTATTGCTATGAAGCAAGTTGTTTTACTGTAGGCCGTTGCTCCTTCCACACTAGCGTGAACAAATCGTCGGAAAGTCGGTTCACGTTAAATAAGAAGAACGTGTGTATGGCTGCTTTTTTTTGACAAATTTGTTTTAATCTAACGGGGGGGATTCACTTAACAGTATATATTTTGTTGGAAAAAATCGTCGTTTTCATATAGGCTCGGAATTCGGTTGGCGCGCTTAAGCAATCCTAATCTAGCCTAACTTTATGAGAATAAGTAATCCAAATTTTTTAATAATTATAAATTTTGTTAAAAAAAAAATGAAAAAAAATCTTCGCCTTTGTCGGGATTCGAACCCACAACTTATACGACGCGGGCTGAAAACCCTACCACTGCGCTACCAAGCTTCTCGAATTCTCGACAATTTAACATACAAATAGCTTTAGCTTAAATAGTTTCGCGATAGCTTGTGCGAGTTATGAATGCGTGTTTGCGATTCCATGTGATAGATAAAATGGTACGTTCGGGCGCGCTCAATTTGTGATCGCGTGTGTGAAAAAAACGCGACCGGGCTCGTACCCATTGCCTTACGCATAATCGGGAGTAGGGGTATTGGTCTCTTTTTGGGAACATGCTGTACACGAGCAAATTTCCAGCTTTAAGGAAAAATGCCCTTGTCATAGGACATTTAGGATAAAATTTTAAAGATAGGGGCAATTCAGAAGCGTACTTTTTTGGGACGAAACACCATCAAGGTTAGAGGATTTTTTGGTATTAAGTGTTTTGAGAATACATCGTACCTTTTTAACTAGGATTTCCCTAGCAAATATCTCAGCAAGCAGATAACAAGCTTGGTCTCCTAATGACAATGTCAAGGAGGGACTTGCAGATTCAGAAGAAGCTCACTGACACTTCCTTTTATAGAGGCAGCGAACAGATACTTGAGACAATATCACATCTACTTTATGAATACCCTGATTTCTGATGAATGAGATAATCAATTCTAGTACAGCGCCAGCTTAATTGAAGTCCTCATATTATGTGTAATCCAGGAAGGATAAACAATTTACTAAAAAATATTGTTTTCCTAAAAAAAATGCGACTAGAAATTAATTCGCTTTATTATATAATTAAGTTATTTCTGCGTAGTATTTTAATATAAATAACAGATCTTCTTAATCTGTCCTTGATAGAGAAGTATTAGTTTAAATACAGAGTATACCATTTTCAGCAATTTTGAAGGGTATCTCCCTTATTTTCAAAGATTGAAATTTGGGGTTTTCGCGACAACGTGCTACTTTTTTATAAAATTAAAATTGACATCAGCAGAATTATCATAGCTCTTTTGGTTTTTGAGATACAGTGCGTTTTTGAAAGTGTTGCATTTTCAGGCACCCCTCGTATCCCAACTATCCGATAACTTATCAAAAAAGCGAAAAATGTTCTTTGTATGCTTTTTTCCGTAGAATTCAGTGCCGTGTTCAGAATAAGTATACGGGGTCAGATCAAAAAATTATCGGACCCTACTTTATTTTTTTAAATGGGACACCCTGTATATTATTCTTTACATTTATTAGGCATAATATGGGTCTTCAAAAAATATGTACATGTATGCAGTTATTTTGAAAAACAAGCGCAAAATTCGAGATTTTCTAAAATTTTCTTTTGTGTCCATTTAGTAGGTAATAGGCTATAGCTAAAATGTATTAAAAACAAAATGCATGTAAGTAATTATTATACTAAAATTGTATTATTTTCAAACTTAATTGAAGAGATCTTTTTCAATTCTGAACTCTTAATTGTTTATTACAGTATTTTAACTTAATTATGATAAAATTATTAAATTTTACTGAAAGCAAAACAATAACTACCTATCTTTCTTAAAACTAAAAATTTTAATAATAAAAAAACCGTAGTTTCCGATTTTCCGATCCGAACTTTTTTAGCGACCCCGTATACTTATTCTAAAAGCGGTACTGAATTCTTCGGAGAAGTTTATATAAGGAACAGTTTTCGTCTTTTTGATAGGTGATCAGATCTAGGGGTGTCTGAAAATGCAACAATTCTGCTGACGCCATCTTTAATTTCACAAAAAATAGTATATTCTCGCGAAAACTGCAACCCTCTAGCATTAAAAATAATTAACAAAGTTTGATTTATCAGGGTATTTTTCTCAGTACAGCAGAACCTTCTTTAGGATCGTCCGGCAATACAGTATTATTTTTTTTATATTTTAGTACTTTTGCTTTAAAAATATAAAAAGAAACACTTAAATTTTTGGACCTAAAATACTCAAAATGTATTGAGTTTTGTAGCGTGAGAGATGTTTTAAAGTTACAAATTTAAGTTATTATAACTTGTTATAGACGACACTGTGTATGTTTGGACACATACTTGGAGAAGTCTAAACACTTTTAATATGTCTTATATATCGCTAATTAAAAATCAATTAGTTACATTTCTAAAATAGTTTTTTATACGAATTCAACTATTCTACTATAAAACATAAATTATTTGTGGATTTAAAAAAACTATTGTGTCTGCAATTTGATATCATAGAGAGTCACACCGGTCCTTCGTTGTTTTCTGTGTTAAATACTTACGTTGTACATAATTTCTTGTAGTGTGTTCACGTTATTATTTTTATACTTAAAATAATTTTATAGTATTTTTATTTCTTAAGTTATATTATTGTTGATCGGTCCAAGGCTGATCATAAACTCTTTATTTTATTAACGTTGTTTTACATAACATTGTTGTGATTTTTTTTGTTGTCGAAGCATTTTTGAACGCTTCTCTGTTCTATTTCGTTTTGTCTTTTTTTCGAGTTTTCTCTTTAAGAAAGTATACATATTAAATCATCCTACGAAATATTGATTAATTTCTAATAATAATCTTTAAAATATATGCATATATTAATTCTACTAGAGAAAACTCTTATATATATATTTGAATATATGTTTTCAACAGCTTTTCATTTTGGCTATTGTTTACATATTCTGTTTTCTTTTTTAGCTTGAGGGTAAACTTAAAGTAAAGCAGCAATAAAAAGTTATAAAAGTTATTAAAGGTTGCCTGTGTTCTATTTTATTTCGTTGTAGATATGTATTTGATTTTTCGTTTGTTTTATAAATAGGTACAGTTGGAAAGAACAAAACAATGTAATATTTGTGTTTGGATTTTGAGAGTCAGTGAAAATCATTAAGCAAAGTTATTCACTGTCTGACTACTGACTTTCTAATTTGTTAATAACTAGAGAGCTTTACCAGGTTTTGTTATTTAATTTTATTTAAACACGTTTGGCTTTTAGGGTGTCACATTTCACTGATATTCGAGATTCTTTAAGCAGACTTATAGTGCTGCAGTTGCTTACTTAATAGTACAATTTCAGTTATTACAAACATTCAAAAATAGATACTCAGGAGATATGTATACTGCTCTTGGCCTTTTTTTCCTATTTCGTTTTAAGATATCAAGTGTGGGGTTATAAATAATTCTTAAAAATTAAAAAGTAAGGTTTTTTTAAAAGTGACATTGTATGCTTACTACGACTAACAAATATACTAATTTTTGTACTTAACTAAAAATGCACTAGAATACATATCATAAAAAAGGAAGTCTAGAAATTTTTTGTGTTACTTCTAAATTTATGATTTTTATTTATTTTAATAACATACATAACATGGGTACGTACGTACATGAACCAATAAAAATTTTGATTTGAAAATAGTCCATTTAGCCTTATTAATTTAAAAGCGGTATATATTTTTCAGTCCAGATGTCTTGTGTGTATTATTTTTGATTGCCAAAAAAAACAACTTTTACATTTTTAAAGTCTAAGGTGAAAGTGTCTAAAATTATTTAGTTTTAAGCAGCTAATGTTGCAAAAAAAACAACTTTTATTTAGGAATTCCTGGTAGTCTCCATTTAATATTTTTGTAATATAATAAGATAAAAAAGAAAGGTTCGGTAGGGGGGGAAAATTTTTGACAGGAATTTCTAATGAAGTACATCCGGTAGCACGGTTAATAAATCAATATATTTTAAAACTCTATATGTAAAAAAAAACAAAAAAACTAACGCAGACGATCCTCAAAATCACATTTTCATATTTTTAAGTGCTAAAAGCAGCTGTTTTCTATAAAGCCAAGAGGATGAAATAGAGCACTCATTTTTTTTCATTGGTTACTATACAGGTAATACAGGCAAACTTTCTCGTTCTATTATTTCCGCGCGTATACACAACCCTATAAGTTTTCAATTATTAATTTAGATATACCCTTAAACAAATGAAAATGTTCGAAAAATATTAACTGAACATTTTTGTTCGAGGAACATTTTCTCATGCATATTTTAAATTATCAAGAATAGTCAAATATCTTTAAAAAAATAACGAAACTAACCAAAACAATATTGTAAAATATTAGTAATTTACGTAACAAGGAATAATTGCAGGCGAGGCCTAGAAATATGTGACACCTGTAAGACAATGTTCGTTTTCACTAAAACGTTGTGTTATTTTGCGCAAAAAAAATAAAAATAAATTTTAAAAGGCAACTAACGAATGTCACTAATGAACGCTGTCACCTGAAATTTTTTATTAATTAAATTCACGTAGGTTAATGACATCAAATGCCGGTCTCATCTGATAGATATGTTTAAGATATGTTTAAGAGAGAAAATGACAACCTTTGACGTAAGCTTGATCCCTGAGTTTGCAGAATATACTAATTTAATTTTCGTAAAATGTAGAAGACCAACATTTTGTTTATATTTTGTATATACGATAAGATTTTTAAAAAATATGGTAAATTAATAGATCGAATTCAATATAAGTTGTAGGGGTTTGCACTAGTAAAAAAAGTTGTTGATAACTCAAGTGCTAAAATCGCCCTTTTAAAGTCATCTAGAAAAAATAACAGAAACGCCCCAAGGTACTAACCCAAACCTCAAAACTGTCAAATTAGGCAACCGCAAGCAAATATTATTAAAAAAAAATTGTCACAACATTTTAATTTTTCATCAATTCTTTTACCATCGCGTACAATAGGCAAAAACTCAAAGTAAATAATAGCTCATTGATTCTAAATGCTTAAAAAAATAAGCTTTCAAATAAGTTATATTGAATTTATGCTAAAATTTTAGTGTATGGTTCTCTTTATGTAAACTTTTTAAAATTTGACCGTGGGTCTTATGTTACTTTATTTAATTTTTTACGAGTATGTGTTAAGAGCTTTACTGAATTAAGCAGTAAGCTTTTTTTAAATTGTATGTGCAATAATTGTTTGTAATTCCAACTATACCTATTCATATTGTTCTCTAAATTTGTGCCAAGCTTGGAATAAGCAATCCGCCGCCATACCAATAGTATATTTTTTCATGGTAGCATCTTTGGAAAAAAATGCCCCCCTTTGGAAATATTCTAATAATCTTTATACGTAATTTGGTGTCAGGGTAGAACAAAACTTACATTTATAAATATACTAAATACAAAATGTATTTTGAGCAACTTCAGATATTTACAAAAATATTATCCATAACTATAATACCTATATTCGTAAACTTGAACTTTTAATAACTGGCTTATTCTATTTCATAATTTGTTATTTGTGTATATGTATTAGTGTTTCTGCAAAATGGCTTTAAAATTATGTGCAAAACATTGTTAGTTTATTAAAGACGGAAAAAAGATATTAAATATTGATACAAACTTTCAACACACTTGGAATATTCACTAATTTGAAAAGAAATACTCCAGTTATAAACTAGTACAAGCTATAGTAACTTCTCCCGTCTAATCGTGTATAAAGTAATTTAATAGGCTAAACGTATTTAATGTTTTCGTGTATTACAACTATCTTAAATAGTTTTTCAAATATATCTAACAATATAGATACGTAAAACTGTACAATATTTTCGATAAAAATTAAAATATGTAAATGTATTTTATCTAAATGTCTGATGTCATCTTTCTTACAAATTTTATTTTCTATTTGTAAAAATATACATGTATACGCTATTAAGTTTTACTGTTGGTTTGATAACTTTCTGAAAAAAAACAAATTTTTGTTCCAACTTTATTTATTTTGTTTACCATTATTTCATGTAGTATTTTGGGCCCGTTACAAAAGTCGCGATAGATGTTATTTAAGTGTACAGTTTAACTTCTTATGTAAATATTTTTATACTTAAGGCTACTTTCTACTTGTTCACATTACCAATGTCAAATGTGGGTGAAGAATCTAAAACGAATACCTCTTCCCCTGATATGGTTAGATTTTCGTGAAAAAAAATGAATAGTAAATATGATCAATTAATGATAAAATACCATGTAGTATAAACATTTTGTAATTCTTTTCACAATCTTTTATATATGTAAGCAAATCGGACTATCATTATATTTAATAGTCAAGTACATATATATGTATCCATCAAAAGTATAGATCAAAATACAAGATTTCTAACCACACTACATCACAACTTGTTACGTTCTGAGCGCGCGTTTCGCTAACCAAGTTAGCATCATCAGCAGATGATATAAACTCTGTTAGGACTCATCAAAAGTAAGCCACTAGATAACTTCCAAGTAAACATGAAAAAAAAATACTGTGAGAATATGAGTCTTAAATGGAAAATACATTCAATTTTTTAATGCATGCAATTTTTTTTGGTAACTCTGGTAAAAGGAAGGATGAATTTGAAATTTTTCTAAGTTCTAACTAATATTATGCGGAAGAAACCCTGAAATTTTCAAATTCTAATTTTTATTATTTCCACCAAGTGACGAAATTTTCTCGCTTAAAATATTTTCGTAATATCACTCGAAATATGAGATCATTTCTTTTTTTGTACCAGTTCTATCAAAAAATATTCTTTTTTAGGTAATCTAAGAAATTTGTAAATATCAAATGTTCAGATTTTCATTAATATTAACAAAAGTGAAAAGTTTATTTTAGTCGGAAAACAAACATACAAAAATTTTGTTATTTCGATGTTGCCAACTTATTTTCTATCATTTTAAATCAGATATCTTTACCTTGAATCAATCAATCGGTAATTTTTAGGCAGTCCTATAGAAATATTAAGAAACACTAAAGCTGTGCTCCAAATAAATCAGAAAGGCACATGTATCAAATAATTCTAAAAAAAAATATATATATATATATATATATATATATATATATATATATATATATATATATATATATATATATATATATATTATAAAGAAAATTAAGAAACACTAAAAACAGAAAGGACTTATTTTGAACAAAAAAATAAAAAAATATATTATATTTCAAATGAAAAGAGAAAATAAAACCTGTATATTAAAAGAAAATTAGTTCATATTTCGAATGGTCTTTTAAGTGAAAAAATTTTGTTTTTTGACTTAAATATAGGGAAAAAATGAGTATAATAATTTACAGGCTGTGCTCCAAATAATATCAGCTACAACTATAGGGCACATGTATCAAATAATTCTAAAATCAATAATATATATATATATATATATATATATATATATATATATATATATATATATATATATATATATATTTATAGTCCTATTGAAATATTAAGAAACAATAAAAACAGAAAGGACTTATTTTGAACAAAAAAATCAAAAAATATATTATATTTCAAATGAAAAGAGAAAATAAAACCTGTATATTAAAAGAAAATTAGTTCATATTTCGAATGGTCTTTTAAGTGAGAAAATTTTGTTTTTTGACTTAAATATAGGGAAAAAATGAGTATAATAATTTACATGATGTGCTCCAAATAATATCAGCTACAACTATAGGGCACATGTATCAAATAATTCTAAAATAATATATATATATATATATATATATATATATATATATATATATATATATATATATATATATATATATATATATATATATATATATATATATATATATTTGATTTTACCCGTTGCGTATATTAATAGTGTAAGGAAATAACAGGTATTCGGCCAAAAAGTCTATGTTGCATTTATTTTCTAATAGCCAAGCGTTTGAAATAATTCATTCCTTCTTGAGGGCTTTATCATAAATTAATTATCAGAAAATTTAGGATTTTTTTTACAATTAAAACGTACTTATGGTAAATAAATGCAAAGACAATTTTGAGTGAATTTTCAAAAAATATAAAATTGGGTAGATTTTTACTACTAAAAATTGTCTTTGAATTTTAACTGGTGTAAGTAATTTTTTATTGTAAAAAGAGTCCTAAATTTTGTGATATTTATGTTATTATAGAGCCCTGAAGAAGAAATGAATTATTTCGAAAGCTAGGTTTATTAGAAAATAAATGTAATATAGACTTTTTGGCCGAATCCCCGTTATTTCTTTATAATACATATTATAATATATATATATATATATATATATATATATATATATATATCTTAAAGTTACGGTTAAATCATTTTACCACCATTCGTGGGCATTTGTAGTCGCATGACTATGCTAGATTTCGTTATCTACCTAGCCAATGAGCCAGTGTAAAACTGATTTTTTAAATATAAAATATTACTATTTCTTTTGTTTTGTACAATTTCAGATCTTAATGTAATTTGCCCCTATTTTATTTGTTAATTACACTTTAAATAGTAACCGAATGAATTTAAGTTCACCTCTGATTTCGCAAAAAAAATGTTGTTCACCCACATTTACCTATATTAACCCAATGAATCTCGACTGATAACGGAAGGCGTTTTTTTTATTCTACATCGATTTCACAAAATTTTAATATTTTTGCATAAAATGCAAATATAAACTGCATTAACTGTGTCATTTAATATTTGCATATACAAGTGGTAATTTAAAAACTACTTATAAAAATAAAGAGGAAAATAAAATAAATGTTGTTTGCTTATATGAACTTTAAAATAATGTCCTGCTTTTAAAATTTAAGAATGCAATATATACTGGTAAATTATAGAAAGGACTCTAAAATAAAACTAGTTCCTTGAGCAAAGCGATACAAATAAACTGTAGCAATTACCTGTTTTTCATTTATTTTCCGGAAAACAATTACATATTTTCCACATAAACAATGTCCATAAATATTTTCAACACTTTAGCATTTTTTCATATATATTGTGAAACAAAGACTTGAAAAAAGAGAGGAATGTTGTTTCGTTATTTACCTGAAATAGTAGTTTTTGATGTTTTTATAATATTTTATTAACCTTTACCAAATTTGCAAAAACTTATACAATACTGCACAGATTACTGAAATTACTGTGGACAAAAATTCTGTTGAATTTAAACAATTAATTAAGCATCATACAGATATTATCAATATTTTAATAGTGACGTCTTGAGATATTTAAAGTTCTACATCATATTAATGTATGTAAAGAAAAAAAAATGTTTTTTTCTATAAATAGTGCACAAGCCACTGAATTCTAAGCAGCTTTGCTCAAAAACAATATTAATATTTACAAATAGAACAAGCATTGAGGTAAATATGATTCATTTTGAGCATGCAATTGAAGTAAAAATGCCTATAACAATGCTGTGGCTTCATTAGATATTACATATTAAATAAAAGCGTAACACAAACTATAGGTATTAAATTACCCAATAAAGATTTAACAGAGGAGCACTATTTAGGTCAAATTGATCGTTTAATAATGTGTTGATATTTTTATGCTTGTTTATTTCCATACTTTCTGGTAAATTAAGTTTTTTACTTTTCCGTTCAGCATGTACAGTTACAAAGTCGAAAGTATGGCTTCCCTGAATTAAATGTTTAGAGTAATTGGAATTATTTTATGCTTTTTGTCACTAAATGTATACTCTTGATTGATTTTTTAAACGTTCTGCCTGTTTGGCCAATATTAAATATTGAACAGGTTCCACAATTTAACTTAGACTTAAACATCGGATTTATTCTGTTTTTTTGTTACTAATGAGTTCAAAGAAAATACTCAGTTTCATACTTTTACGTATACAAGAAAAACAAAATCAAATATTGCTAAGTTTTTTAAAAACAGAATAAATCCGGTGTTTAGAAGTTAAATTGTGGAACCTGTTCAAAATATATTGGCCAAATAGGCAGAACGTTTGGAAAAATAATTAATGAGCATATATTTAGTTACAGAAAGCATACAATAATTCCAATTACTCTACACATTTAATTCAGGAAAACCATACTTTCGATGAAAAATTTGAAATTTTGCATGTAGAATGAAAAAGTAAAAACTTAATTTACTAGAAAGTTAAAATTTCGGAATCATTTAATTTAGCCAATATCTGAGGATCTAGAATTGAAAATGTTGAAAAAACTATTTTAAATGCAGTAAATCTTTTATCTAGCTGACTTACTATTACATTTAAATACGCATTAAGTACTGTCACTTCCAAGTGTTTCATAGGGTTTATATATTACGTTATCTTATTATTCTCATTTTCAATGTATCTGATGGTTGCAAAGATTGCGAAATTCGTGATTTTTTTAACTAGGGAAAGAATATTTTATGTGACTGCCTGTATAATATCCGCAAAACGGGTACAGATATTTAATACCTATAGTTTGGGTTACACTTTTATCTAAGATCTAACGTTTGATGAACCCACAGTGTTGGCGAAACAATTGTCATGTATTGTATTCTTTGTAAAATAAATTAAGTGGAATTTTTAAACAAGTATTTTCGTTTACTTAGTAAAACGGATGTTCGTCAAGTAACGGCCAGTTCTTTTCAATAAAAAGTATGACATTTATTACCAAAAATCACAGACTGACACCGATATTTGTTTAGATGTGGTTAATTAAGATCATATTTCGTTTTTCAAATCTGGTTGAAATTAATTGTTATTTAAAGATCTAAAAAACGTTTACATTATTATTTATATTATGGACATGTAGTTTTCTAGCCAGTATAAAAAACATCAATTTTGCGCTTTTTGAAACAATCTATACTAATATAAAATTAAAAAGAATGAAATTCTGTGTGAATAATTAAAATTTTTCCAAATTAATAGCCATTATACCCCGTTAATAAAAACATTTATTCGGGATTTTCTAAACCTACATTGATCTTAAATAGTATGTGCAATTTAAAAATATTGTTTTAATTTTTTTAGTTTTTCTGTTTTATTGAACATTCCATAGTGCAATCCGGCTTTAATCGTTCATTTAATGAATGTTGCTTTTAATTCGATTAAACTTCGAAATATTTGTTAATGTGAAATACAGTAACGCTATCACAATTCAGTTTTTCATTTAATCTGTTCGTTTTTATTCGAAAATTTTAGTTTTTTATTAGACAAATTAATCCTAATGCTCTGAGAGCAAAGACGATAGTTATATTCAGAGCAGGATTGAGGTACAAAATTTTATAATTAGATCTTAAAAAGGCAAATAAAAAATTAAAGCTTTTTAATTCAATGAAGCCTTGTTTTAAGCAGAAATAAATTTTGTCAGTATTCCAATTTCAGTAGATCATATCATTTTGACCTAATTCTGTACGAAAGCATAGTCGATTATTTAAAAAAAATGTGATTCTAGATTAAAAAATAATACTCAAAAGTCTTATTACAATTTTCACGGAATTTGTTTTAAACAATCGACTCTTCAGCGAAGAATAATTTATAAAGATGTTTATAGTATTTGTAAGTAGATTTTAAGTGTAATATGATGTTTCGTATTGTACGATGTAATATACATTTTAAAAGTCAGAAGAACCTGAGTCAAGTTGTCACCAATTTTTAGAAATGTTATGTATGTATTAAGTAATATATAATTATTGTTCCGCATTCTTAATTATACTTTGGGTATTCATATTCACATCTTTAATGTTTAAATGCCGTCTATCGAGTTAAAAAATTATATAAAACATTTCATTTATTGACCATAATATGCAGGAACAAAGTTCTAATTTATTTTGATGCAGAAAAAAGGAAAATAATATCGTTGTACAAGAAAATTTAACAAAAATTTAAGGATGTTTTACCGTTGATCACACCATTATAGGGGAAACATATTTATGGGTAAATCGGCCAAGAGAAATAACAGGAAATTATTGCCAAGTTCGAAAAATGGCCGATAAGGGGCGTAACAGCAACTCAAAAATAGAAATGCCGATTTTCTCTTGAATTTTCCAAATAAAAGTTTGTCGAAAATATAAGCACTGTATTCCTCAGGCAGTTATGCAACTTTTTACTATTTATCTTTTTTTTTCTATTTTCAATAATAAACTGATGTAGGAAGGCCAAATTTTTTTTTTCAAACGTTTATATCTCTGCTTTACCGATTACGTTGAACTTGATATCTGAAAATAGGGCTTCTTTTGCTCCTCACGTAGAACAATTAATTATACCGTAATGAGTCTGTTAGTAGTCACTAAAAGATTTTAAAAAAATATAAAATGGTTTGATATGACTAATTTACCATAATTTAATTTAAGGTTATAAAAGGTATCGAACAGTGAAATAAAAAATCAAGGTTCATATTTAAATAAAAAAAATTGTTGATGGTCGCCCGAACCCGAAATTTCGGATTGAAAAACTAACCTCACCAATTTAGAGGCGAAAAAAATGACAATCATAGAGTGAAAATTAGTTTCATCTGTCATTTTAACTAAGCCTACAATTATAGAAAAACAATAAATTTTTTTTTTATTTTTTTCTAAAATTGTGGACTTAGTTGAAACGACAGATGGAAATAATTTTCATTTCATCATTGTCATTTGCTCTCCTATACAAACTGGTAGGGTTAGCTTTTGAATCGCACGTTTCGGACTCGGACGACCATCAACAACTTTTTTATTTTAAATAAGGACCTGGATTTTTTGACTATTCGACACCTTTTTTTAATCCTTAATTAAATTATGTTAAAAAATCATATTATACCTTTTGATTTTTTTGAACAAACTCGTATTATTGAAGAATTACTAAAAGAATTATTACGGTACAGTTAATTGCTCCGCGTAAAGAGCAGAAATAGTGCCTTTTTCTCACACCAAGTCCAATGTAATCGGTTCATCAAAAACAGAGATATAAACATTTGAAAGAAAAAAAAATTTGACCTTTCCCCTCCACTTTATTATTGAAAAAAGAAGAATACAATGTTTACATTCTGGACCTTATTTCAGACCCCCTAGCGTCCATTTTTCGAACTTGACAATAATTTCCAGTTGTTTTTCTTAGCCAATTTACGAAGAAACATAAATATTATGGGCATCATAATTTTTCTGTATAATTTACCCTTTGAGCTAGTCTCGCAAATCTCAACTAAATATCTACAATGAACAGAACGGACTTTAAATTTCCACTTAAAAGTGACATATGTGATTTCAAGTGTCTAGCAGTTTATTTACAGTTAGCCTCCAAGCTAGTTTATACTTCGTTTAATCCGAATATTGATTTTCTAAAGACTGGTGACATTTCTTTTGGATCTTTGCGATGCATACCCTCAACCCGAATTAAAAAAGTAACTGTACTATAAAAAGTTAGTGTTAGTAGGCTACAATTAAGCTTCGATGCCATGTTTCTTATATTTAACTGTAAAATCTAATATAATGTAATTGTACAGATTGTCTGAACTGATTAAATATTTATTTGGAAAACACTGGTTTTAATTCTTCACCTTTTCTTTAATGCGAGTAAAAGTGTTTGTTTCCCCGAATTCTATACTAGTCAATAACATTTTAGCAAGGCAAACTTGCATTTTCACGGTTATTACTAGTTCCGTCTTAAAGCAAAGTATATGGCAACCTGATTTTAAGCTTACAATACTTACTTAAAACTATATAAAGTCTTAAGATATTTTAACTTAAGATATCGGAATTAGCTCTCCCTCTAAGTTGAGGCAACTAGACAAATGAGGTATGTATCGATAGGTCTTGCCGAAAGAAACATTTTTGTTTGCAGTAAGTAAATACTTCCAACTAATAATTATTTTTAATAATCCTTAAAAATAACCATATTCATTTAAAGAAACTTCAAAAAGAGTATTTTACATTTTTTTTATAGTATACCTAAAATAACATAGTATTTTGCATGCCGCCACATTTCATTTTGCTTTGAGATATTTTTAGGGAACTGCCTATTTTACAAAAAATAAGTTGAGGTTTTTACTTAATTTGTTTCTTCTCTGTATAATTCAAAAGAAATGTGCACAAAAGTACTTGATGAGTACGCGAATGAAATTGGCAGCATTGGAATAACTCAATAAAAAAGGGTGACTTCTCCAGTGTATTTGAGAAAAGTTGTGCAGGGTAAAAGCTTATTTGGTACAATGTCCGATTTTGGCTCGAGAATTTAGTTTTTATTTTGAAAAATTATCAAGTTTGAAAATTTTACAAAACATTTTGTACTGCAGTTGTTTTACAAAGAATTCTCCGTGTTGAAATCGGTGTCCAAATCCCTAAAAAGGTAATTGTGATTTTTAAACAATAATAAAATTGATGAATAAGAGATAAATAGATAGAAGTTAACCAATAAAATACATAAAATATGGAAATTCCATACTACGTTTGTATGAAAATACGACTTTCAAGAGGTATTTATAATTGTTATATTGGTGGGTTTTTTTTTTTCAAGAAGAAATTATAAAAATGTAATACATTTGTTCTCCGCTTTAAAATTTGACTGATAAGTATGGACTCTGTGGACTGCCCTGTTGTCTGATAGTTATTCAATAATTAGTGGCATATAGTTTAGTTTAGCAAAATACACTTTTCAGTAAAATTATTAAAATGCTTTTATTGTGATTCGTGACATTTAAACTTGATAAATTTAAAGGGTATGTATAATCTTTCTACTAATAATTCAGATTAACGTCCGTCCCATATGTTTGAACATTCTGTAAGATAAGTTTTTATTTATATTTATATTATTATGAAATAATACCCCACATTTTCTGAATTGTAGTTTATGTGTAATAGTCAAGTTCAAGTTAGTAATGCTTCTGCATTAGTACATTTTTGATTGACAAACTTAGAAATTTGACAAGTTTTTGTGCTTCTCTGTATAACGTGTTAGTTGATTCAAATATGCATTTAAAGAATCACGTTATGTACACAAATGAGGAGCTTATGGAAGTCTATTAGGCCATTTTGTCAATACATTTGATATTTTGGAAATTTTCGGGACGAAACTCTAATACCTCCAAATTCAAAAAATCTCAAATACGTTCTGAGCCAACACTTTACTTAATGAAAAGATGGTTTATTAAATTACCTATTTTTTTTATAATAAATGGCGCTTACATACATTTCTCCAAATAAAAACCTGTTTTGCTTTGCACTTTCTAGCATACGCTACGTACAAAGTAAGGCGTTTTTCGAAGCAAGTTTCAAGGCTCAAAGAGTTGAGCTTTCTGAATTTATAAATTTTCCAAGGTTTTTTTAAATTAGCTTTTCATGTCATAAGAATTATAAAGAAATAAAGAAAATATGAGGATCAAGGAATCTTATAAAGGATTTCGATAAGTGGGTATGTAAGTTCTTATTATACAGAGGGAAAAATGACGAAGAAAATTTTTATTTGCTTTTCCCTAAGGGTTTTGGCAATGCCATTAATTCGCCATTTATTTATGGACTGCTCTGTTGTCTGATGGTTGTCATACGTCCACCGTGTATAGGTTTTTGGCCAATGATGCTCATCGGTGCCCGTGATTTTCACCTTTTGTCTTGCAGTACAGAATAGGTCGAACTTATATTTCTCACTAGGCATCACTTACCTAAGAGACGCCATATTTCTGATTTCAAATCCGGGCAGTCATAATTTCTTGTTGCTCTCGCATCTGTTGAATGACTGTGTCATTTGTGATAAAAAATACTTTACACATGACGATATCTCGACATTTCAAAGACATTTTCAGGTGTTTAGCGTTTTTACCGGTGGACGTCCAAGCTTCTTTACTATACAAATGTAACATCTCAAAGGTTATAGACCCTTATTACATAAAGAGAATCTGAGACTATTGAGGAGTATTCTAGTTCCTTAAATGTGGCATGCATTTAGCACCCTACCAGGGATCTTAATATTTATGTTGCTACTTAAATACTAAGAACTCTATTGCTGACTCTAAATTAAAGTTCTTATTATTGTTTATGTGCACTAGAGAAAATTTAGTTTTTCCAGAAATAAATCTTCGTACGTTTCTTTAACTACTAGCGCAATCAATGTTTACAAGTCTTCTGCACCCCCGTAGAACAAAAGAGGCGACAAGATACTGCTGGATGAACTCTGTGTTTCTCACAAATTTCTATTAGATACGTTACTTACATACGAACGCTTTCTCTCTGGTGCAATTATCAGTTGCTTGAGGGAAGTAAATCCTTGTTAGACTCCAACCCCTGGCAATATTTGATATATCTTTTGCCGAAATGTTTTGCGCGTATACTGCGGTTTGCATTATTACAGTCTCTGTATTAGAATTCAAATAGTCCGTTTCTAGAACCGAATTGTACTTCGAAATATCAGCTTTTTTATATCGGGGAGTAAATATTATTACCATGATATCTATAGAACGGCTAACCAAAATTAAGAAGACTTATTATGAACTCTAGGAAGACACAGATAACCCTCTCCAGTAAGAAAACTAGCCTGGAGCCAATAAAGGCATTGATTTATCTAATACACCTTATATAAACAAGCCTACAAACCTATATGAAAAACCTGGGTGGTCACGCAAATCTACACTCCTGTCGCGGTCGCCAGGTAGTAGCGTCCCCCACACCATTACTTTTTCTGTTGACAAAATCTGATTTTATGTTGGAATTATTTCATGTTTCAATGAATTGTTAAAAAAATTATATTAAAATAATTTTATTCAAAACCGAAGGGTCCAGACTCGGAGAACAAAATATGAATGAATGAATGAATGATACCAGGTATCTACACAAAAGTGTTGACTTTTCTTTAATTCTCAGTTGGATTTTCCTTGCTTACTCCACCCACCCCTATATTCCCCTTCGGTGCCTCCCTGACCAAAGCTAAGCTAAAGCTTAACCTAATTCTAAAATGTTGCTTACATAAAGACTGCGCACCGGGGCAGTGTGCTTTACAGCGACCACATGCTTTAAATTCGTTGTTAACCAAATGTAGAATATGAATAAATTTAACGCTACCTTTGGAGTGACGTATTTAGTAAGATGGCTTTCCAAGCAGTAGGTACTGACAGCCTGTCTTCCAAGCTTATTTTACAGGTCACTAAGATGTCCTGTCAACTTTGCTTTAAGATACTGTAATCTTCGCATCAATACTGGGTCCACTGCCTTGACAAAAGTTTTCATCAACTTTACTTTAATGAGCATTACTATTAACATTTTTCTCGAAGGATAAATAATGTTCTTAATTTTTAAAGGCTTTGGTGCATATATTGATATTTTTGTTCCCACTGTCCCACTCATACACACTCACAAAACGACAGAATTTGTTATAGCCAAGTTAAATTTCCTTTAACGTCCCTGGAACTTTAAGATTAGACCATATTTGGCATATTTGTTCAGTAAAGCTTCAAGGTTTGCTATGTCTTGCCTTGCTTAGTTATAGCATTGTTTTAATTTCTCCAAAGATGATGATTAAAATCAAGAACATTTATCTGATAAATTGTTTAAAAAGACATTGTAATCTAATATAAGCATCACTTCTTTTAGAATATTAAGAAAGAGGAATCGCGAATCTCGTTCTGTCTTTATAGTTAACTATATCTCTAAATCAAACTGCATATTATGTTATACAGTACCGTAATAAAATGCATTTGTTACATTTTGAAGGACATCCGGGGTTAAGTTGAGATTCTGTCCTAATTCTGTCTTTTAAGAATTCAATTCAATCAATATTGTCTCGTTTTGTTACATAAACTTTATTTTCCAAACGCCCCTAGAGAAAGTGTTCAAGAGGCGTGAAGTCAGGGTTTCCGGCTGGCCATTCAATTCTTCTGCCGATCCATCAATTTGAAACAGTAGTGTCCAAGTATCTCCTTACGTTTGTCGACGGAATTTTGGCACGTCTTCTTACTATAATGTCAGTGATATTTGATTTTGTAACATCAGCAGATATTTTTCCGAATTTAAATTACCATCAATAAAAAACAGACCTATTTATGCCATTATGTATTATACCTGCCCAAACATTGTTTTTCTTTTCAGGATACTGTGTGTGAGGATTTTTATCAGCCCAATATCGGCAGTTATGTCGGTTAACTGTGCGGTTTAGCATAAAAGCAGATTTGTCGGAGAAAATGAGCGATTTTCTTTCCATTTATGCATCATAACTTCATAAAATCCATCCCGCGATCAAGCAATGTAATTTTACAAGGATGAAAATTGTTTGAGAACAGTCCTGACAGATATGAAATCAGCATATGACCGATCTGCAACTTTGCGTAAAGATAAATTTGGATCTTCTACAGTTTTCAACTAAAATATATCTGTACAACTCATAATGTACTTCCATTTTTTCTGATGAAATCAAGCTTATAAGATAAGACTATTGGACAGTGTGTTAATATGATTTCTGTATCTTTAATATCTTATTAAATAATGTTCCAATTCTTCTTTTTTCTCCACATTCACAATTTTCAATGCCTTTCAGTTCTATTTTTTTTTTTAGATTCTTGGGATATAGACCATGATCGGTTCTTAAGTGTCCCATGGTTCTTACAAATGTCCTATTTGATTATTCTACAAACCATGGTGTTTTACTAATTTTGGAAAATACAATTTTATATGTATAAGATTGGGTAAATAAATTTTGCCAGTTATACATTTATTTTTTGCAAGAGTAAAAATATCTGTATGAGGTACATAAAAGTTTTTTGAAAAATTAGTAATTTCAGTGGCCTTTTTAGCTAAGCGGTTCACAAACTATTTTCCCACATAAACCTTAATCCAGATCATCACAACTTTATTTTTATATCTTATACTCATACGGGGTGGTATCGAAAACAAAACAGAAGCATTTACGGGCAGCTCATAATTTGTTTTGAAAAACGCTCGGATCCGTCGATTAAATTATCATAAAATCACGTTCATACCTGCAGTCCCCTAGGCGGAGGTGGCACCACCCCTAAAATTTTAAATGGAAAAGGGGGTCAAGTGATACCTCATTTTAAAGGTCTTTCAATTCCCTTCAAAATGATTCATTTCAGTGAATTTAGAGATTTATTGATTTAAGGCTTAAAGTAGACTCAGACTATCAGATTATTGGAGATCAATTACATCAAGAAATTTACCAGCAAGTGGTGTTAAAATAACTAATAATGAGTATACTGATGTTATTTTTTAATGCATTTTTAACTCTGGCGTAACCTACGCAAGCATACGGAGTTCTTTAATTCTAGGGTTTTAAAAATTTGAGTCTAAAAAAACTGCACAATAATAAATAACAAGAATGTACTTACGCGTCACCCAAGTAAATGTTGAAAATAGCCACCTTCACTCTCCATGCAGTAAAACAGGTTTTGCTCAAAACGTTGCCGCATATTCTGCGATATTTCAGGAGTAATTTGAAGGCACTCATTTACAATTCTTTGTTGAAAATGTGGTAATGCAGTCAGCTGAGTCGCATAGATTTTGCTTTTTAAGTGACTCCATAAAAAGAAATCCAAAGGCGATAAATCTGGCGACCTTGGGGGTCATTCAATAGAACCTCTTGTTCAAATCCATGAAAACGTCTGATCTAAATATTGTCGAACAAATATTGCGGCGGAGCACCGTTCTGATGGGAAATCAATCTATCCTCAACGTATCGATGATCATTCTGATTTTCAATTATTGCTGCTAAACGCTGGTTCTATGGCGTCTTGTAATAATTGTAAATACTATAATAATATCAAATTTCCAGGCAAGGTAAAAGGATTAACTATATAAAATACCAGCCGAAACATTGAATTTTTGTGGCTGTTGGGTGTGTACCTCATGATAGATTCTGAGATTAGAATCGGACAAATATCGACAGTTATGACGATTTACCATGCCGTTTAAGAAAAAAGAGCATTCATCAAAGAAACAAGTGTTTCATCGTTTATAATTCGTTTACTCATAACTTCACAATACTGTAATCGCTGATCAAAATCATCTTCATTAAGTTCTTGCACAATGTGAATTTTATATGGATGGAAACGATGGGATTCAAGATACTACGTCGGCTAACACCAGACACAAATTCGAATTGGCGGGTACTTAACGTAGGATCTAGATAAACTTGCCCTAAAACCATCGCTGCCGTTCCTTCGTTCTTTATGAGATTTTTAATGTTGCGTTTTTTATTGGCCAGTTTCCCTAAATTTAGCCACAAGTTCCAGAACATATTTTCGATGCTGGTTGCAGTTCTCATATTGCTCATTAAATATTTGTGATGTTCTATTAGCGCACTGATTATTTCTGAAAGATATTTCGATTATTTTAATACCTCCTGCCGTGCTGTGTACCATGGTTAATTTAAAAAGCGTTAAAAGGTGTTTTAGCAACAAGGTTTGGTCGTATCAATCGCGAACTATGTACTAAATTTTTATTTAAAATCAGTAAGAGGTATTTCTTCTCTTATCTTCTTTCAAGAAAGAATTTAACACAATAGCAACTTTGTCACAACAACGTTCAAACCGCTATTTTCAACAGTAAAATGATAAACAAACTAGTTTTTTTTACAAATAATTTACCGTCAATACGTATTAACAAAAATGCGTTGAAGGTATCTCACAGATAAACTAAGAAAATAAAACTCTTCAGTGTATTTTTATGCCACTTGCTGGCAAATTTTATGCTTTAATTGATCTCCACTAAAACTATTGAACTAAAGTACATGAATTGTATTATCATTTTGAAGGGAATCGAAAGACCTTTAAAACGAGGTATCACTCGACCCGCCTTTCCGTTTAAGATTTTAGGGGTGGTGCCACCTCCACCTAGGGGGCTGAAAGTGTGAACGATATTTTATTATAATTTAGTGTCCCCCTCGAAAATAAAATCGACGGGTTCGAGTGTTTCTCAAAAAAAATAATGAGGTGCCCATAAATGCCTCTGCTTCGTGTTCAATGCACGACACTGTATATACGTTAATACTTTTTTTAACAATCTAATTCTTGATATTATTTTTGGTACAATTAGCAATAGTTTGTAGCGAACTTTTATTATCAGGAAATATTACACAAGTGTTATTATCGACATGTACTAAACAATATAGCAGTGATTTCCAGATAGCTCAGCAGAATATACAGGAGTGTTATTTAATAATCTAAATTGTCTAGAATAGTTTTTATTTATATAGTAAAATGCACAGCCTGTTTTGCCATTGAATATAAATTAGTCTGTGTAGAAGTGCTCAGCACTATACTAGAATACATACGTGGGTCAGATGCTGGTTTCATATCTGTCAGGACTATTCTTAAACCTAACAATTTTCATCCCTATAAAATTACATTGGTTTAAGAAGTATCTGAAGATAATTTTGATCGCCGGATTGAATTTTGTGAAATTGTAATGAATAAATGATCGATTTTTTTTATAACATGATTTTCTCCGACGAATCTACTTTTATGCTAAACGGAACAATTAACTAACAAAACTGCCGATATTGGGCCGATGAAAACCATCACTGAAGGCGGAAACCAAACCATATTGATATCTTGAAAGACAGAATTATGACGGAATGTCAACTTATATGCTTCAAAATCTAACAAATATATTTTTATAGCAATTTAAGATATTTTCAAACCGTTTACGAGGGTTATTTTTAAAATTTAATTAAATAGTTCAGTTAAGTTTAATTGTGAAAGTATCTTAAATTTTGTATGTGTTATTTTGCAGGCATTTGTTGTGTTAATAAAACTGTTATATCTTTTAAACTAATTGTTGTGAACTCTGCATATTTTAACAAAAGTATGAATTATACATCTCTGGGGATATTTAGTGTATTTTTGAATTTAGGAAACATATAAAAAACTTTTCTGTTATTAAGTTTAGCAAAAAAAGGTATTCTATATAAATAGGTTTGCTTATCAAAAAACAAATTTGGCCCAACAAATTGTGCAGATAAAATTCAACCTGCAAAAAAACATGTAAAAGCAAATAGGTAAGACAAAAAAATTGGAAAACCAAAAAGTCCAAGTTTAATTTAAGAGCTTAAAAATGATGAGATAAAAAATAATTTAAATTTTTTTGCACAAGGTGTAGTTTTACAGCCTCAAAAGTTTGAATTTGAATTTTTTTCTTTTTCGCAATATTCTATTTTTGTATTTATTTCCTATCCTCTATATAACCTCTCATACTTTTTTAAATATTTTTTTTTTCGGATAAGCAGAACTTTTTGTAAAGGATAATTTTCACTGTAGAATTTATTTTTTCATTGAAAGTATGAAGAAAACACCATAACATGTCCATAACTCCCTGTAGTGGATGCGTGGCTCGATCCTCTAGAGTCGTGTCTTACCTCAGCTTTGGCTTCAGGATTTTCAATGTCTTTTCTAATAAGCCATTCGTTTAAAGACTTTTCAAATCGAAATTACAAATCTGTACTGAAGGGAAATTCAGACAAAATAAATTCACCAATAAATTGTAATAGTATTGCTATTATGTTAATATCTCTTTAATTAACTTTAGTAGGTACACAAAAAATTTGAGAAATACCCGTCTATAGAGAGCGACTCTGCTTTTCATACTTTTAGTATATACAAAAAACATTCGACATAAACGAAGGTAAAGGAAGAAAATTCCTTTAACCCTATAAACGTTGCTTATAAATATAACAGCGGCGCAAGGAGCAGTAGCACACATTGCGGTTATTGAATGGATCAATTTAGGCGCAGCATGGCCGATTTGCCCGCATCAGCCTAACGCCGTTTTCGCTCTCTCGGCAGTCTATGATCCATCCAGGCTTCGTAAAGCCCCTTATTACGTAGTAAAGGCAAAGGGAAACCAGGAAAACTGTGTGTTATGTTCCTGGAACATATTGTTATGCGTACTTTTTCATTATGCATTCAGATTTCACAGCTTGGGCCATCGTTTCTGAGGTCTATATTAGTTATTGCTAGTTTATCTAGTCTTTGTGATCTCAGATTCTGGCAAATGTAAATGCTTCTTCGACAAAATTTACGACAACTCCACCAAAAATTGTTATATTATACATATATTTTTATTTAAATTAATATCAACTTACAGAGGTAGTAACTAGTGTTTTTTTAACTTGCTAACAGTCTAGCAATCTAAACTTGGGTTAGTTTTTTTAACTTCAATTAAAAAAAAATGGCCCGCTGCCTGATATTTCAGAGGTTTAACCCCCCCCCCCCTTAAATTACTGAATAAATTACAGTATATCATTGCGAACTGTTTTGTATGGCTCAAAATTTTGCGTATGAGCACTGTTCTCTGTGTTAAATGACATTTTCTGGAGGGGTTATTGTAAATTTAGTTACTCTACTACCCCCTTAGAAAATAACAATTTTCAGCCCTTGAATAAGTGTGGAAAATGGGAAAAATTTACTTTCCTTTCGCGGCAGGAGGAAAATTTTGTCTATCTCCTTCTCTACCAGCCGAACATACAAATTAAAGCATTTTTTTTATTCTTACGTTTTTTTGCAAACTTTTAATAAAACATATCTACTAGTTTCTTTTTTTTCTCTCACAAGTTATTAAATCTACATATATTTTTATTTCAATTAATATCAACTTACAGAGCTAGTAAAATATTGATATATAAGAAAATCTTTAGAATTTCAGTTTTTCTTGGGTAATATACCAGAGAGGTATCTTCAGTGATTTTTTTGCATCGATTTAAAAAACTCTTTTTTGTATCTTTTATGAGATTTAACTGGCCAAAGATGTAACGATACCAACTTAGCAAATTTTAAAATATCTCGTAAAATACTGTCCTCAGTTTCGGTTAAGTGTTATTAAAATATTACAAAAAAGTAATGCGTCAATCAATGTCAGTCACCATGTTGTAAATAAAAATAATATCTTCGTAACGTTACTCCAGATCAGGCGATCGCACTATTAATGTGGCACTCTAGAGAAAAAATAAAAATTCATTCTATAAACATGTGCATAAACTATGGTAGGAAAATAGTATTTTACATAAATAGGTGGAAAGTGTTTCATTCTTGTCGAGAGAAAAGGATGGTTTACCGAGGCGTGTAGCGTGTAGTGGATCATTTCTCGTGACAGGAGTGAAAACTTTTCGCCGAGGTTTGTATACTGTTTTATTTACAACTATACCTTTTAAAAGCAAATGACGTTTTTTGTGACAAATATAACTATGTGAGAAATTAGCAAAGTAAGACTCCTGTATAACCACAAACTTCGCTACCATCAACAATAATCAGTCAAATTGACATTTTGACAGTTGTTACTATGCTACTAAACAAACCAAGCATACAAATTTAAATTAGTTGCATTTTTAATAGATTGTCAGCAAAAGAGTGTTTTCGAAGGGAAAGATTCAGAAGAAATAATTTGTAGTCCTCCTCAATTGAGAGAAGCCACGGAAAGTTTGGAAAAAATTAAATAAACGAATAAAATTGAATCATTTTCGTTATTCAATAAATATCGACATTTACCTGGGAGGAAAGTGACATTTACCCGGATAGAAAGTAATCACTTTTCACCCAGGTAAATCACTTTTCAACCGGATAAATGCCTTAGTCAGGAATATGTTTCTTTCAAACTTTTAAAATGTCAACATTACATGTAATGTTGTAAATAAAAATATATCCAATCATCGGGAATAAAGTGCATTTCCTCTCTTGATATGTAAATAGCCATTCCTAACCCGTTTATAATTTTCTCTTGACAGGATATGTTAGTGGTAGACAAATAGCTGAATTGTCAATTTAGGAAAAATTATAAAGGCCATTTGTTTACAGGATACTCTGATCTTTATTATTTTCTTTTAACTTATTGGTCTACCTACAATATTTTTTACTTTGGAAAAAGTCCCTATTTCTCAAAGAGACCCATTTATAATTCTATTAAAAAAAAACTCAGTATTGGTCTCAGTCACCACCACTTGACTGAGACCAAGACTTTGTGTTTTATTAATGGAATTGTTTTTTCTTTCCTATGGTTTTTTTACTTGCAAACTATTCTGTACGGCGCAAAATCTCCGTGTGAGCCCTGCTCTCTGTGTATATCTTAAATAAATGAAATTAACTTAAGAACTATTTGCCCTACTCGATGATCTCATATTTTCCTGATTGGATTACAAAAAAATTACCCTAGGCGTTTGTTGTTTTTTTAAAGCCAATTACGAAAAATCTATTACTAAAAGTATCACAATGTTATGGACAGAAAGTTCTAAAAAAATTAACTGATGACAAAATGACGTTTTGTAATATATCACCAGGAGCCTGATGCAGATTTAGTGACGGTAAGAGGCCTTTTAACGCATATTAACTTTTATTGCACTTAAAAGGAATATAAATCGTGTAACGAAAATTGCAAATAAAAATTGATCGTGGGTGCACTTCAGCAGCCGTCCGAATCCATTTTCTTAGACAAGACACTTACAGTTAATTTTTGAAGATAAAATGTGTATTGTTGAAACTAATGTCAAATTTATACTCAAAATTGAATCACAAAAACTACTCGGCTGGCTTATACCACGACTCGCATTGAGTTACACTGTTGATTCCTGACTTTCGTTCAGGCCGCCATAGACTAATGAGCCCCGTGTGGGGCAAAGGCACAAAATAAAAATTCATGTTTTAATCAGCTAGTGACTGAAATAAATATTTAACTAATAAGTGCGGAAAGCAGTTTTCTTTACTTGTTAGCTGCTGAGAGAAGCTAAGCCTCTACAGAGGCAACTAGTACAATAACGAGAAGAGCCGAGTTAGAAAAGAAATAACATTACCGATGCAGCTTCATAAAGCTTAAAATTGCTTTTAATTTCAATGTTTTTTAAGTTTTAGTGTTCGATTTTTTTTTAAGACAAGTATATGATTTAGTTGTTTCAAGCCCAGTACTTTTCCACACTAGTGCTGTAAAGTAATTCTTCTGCACCAGTGCTGTAAAGTACTAATTTCCGTATAAAAATGCGTGCCATGCTCTTCGTTTGTTCTTATTGTTACCCGGCTTTAGATTATCAGCTCCCTTGTAATACGAATTTTGAAAAGAAAAACTATCCGTTTCCATATAGTTTCATTACAAAATAATACTTTTAAACTAAAATTTTAGTCATCCTCGGGATGGATCATAATTCAAAAGTAAAATATCCATATATCAGGTTAGCAGTAGCCATATTCGATTCCAATTTAGTTTAGTTCATTGTTTAGCAAAGTGCTTCCAACCAAATTCGAACGCTTTAGGTTTGTAATGTTTTGAACTTGATCATGTAGATGGTTTTCTCTAGCGGTTTAAACAGCTGATGGACTTGATTAACTCTGTTTCCTGTTAAATTTTGGAATGTGTAGAATTCGTTCAAAACGACAGTTCTGACTATTTGCATAGCTTTTAGTCTACATGTTTGAAATGTGAGCTTTATCATCATCAACTTAGCTTTAAACAATCTGAATAGTAATAATTTTTGTTTCTGGTTATTTTGTAGTTTCATCCTTCTGTTCTACGCTTTATGGGAGAGGCACTACAAATGCTCTTTCTGTCCTGTGTATTTTTACTTACTATGGGCGATAAATAACTATCGATATATCGATTAAACTCCCATTTCTAATTTATACTAAACTGTGTTAGGCTTTTGATACATTCTAGTCTAGTTATCCGGTCCTTAATCGGCTCCAATAATTATTGGCTTTAAAAATATAGTATATGCAAATATTCATTTAGATCCTTTTTGAGTAAATAACAATCCCCAATTTTTACTTTATTACAAGTTTTTTTAGGCCATCTAATACTTATTAAGTCTGGAGAAATTCAATACTTTTTTTTATTTTGTCGTTTCACCCGGAAAATATTTACATTTTTGGCAACTTTTGTATGGTGAGCCTATGAGATCTAACATTTTTTCTTGCTTTAATTTTAGTTTTTGTGTTTTGAAAGTTTTAATACAGTTTCTACTTTCATTTTTGTCGTTCGTTCAAGCATTTTCTTTTTGTCTTATTGATAGCTTCATTATTATCGGAACTAAAAGGTGCTTTCCCCGATGTGGGATGATATTTTATCACAGAACCTCTTTGTTGAGAACCATCTGAAAGTATTTCAACAGTTTGGTTCTACAGACGCTGGCTAATGGTATGGATTAGCTTGGTAGCCTAATGTCATACCCCTATGCAATACATAGCAGGATTGGCTGCACAGTGGATAACCCAAAAGGGAAAACCGACTTTAAAAAAATATTTTAGGTATTTTAGTAACAAAAATCTTTTTAGAAGTATATATATATATATATATATATATATATATATATATATTTTTTTTTTACCATTTCTAAGAAAAATATCCCTGCTCCTAAGTTTGTTAATAACTTTTCAATTTATGTTTGTACGTGATTGGTGCTTTTAACGGTGTCGGTTTTTTCCATTTCAGTGAAGGTCAATGAAGTTTATCTAACATTTTTAATTTACTAATTTGCACTAATAGACCCAACATGGTTTATTTTTTCGATTTGAAGTTTTCGTCGATCTTGCGCTCTTCTGCCAAGCTAATGATAGCAATGGGCGATGGTAGCTTCTTACTGGAGTTATGCGCCATGACTAAGAGAAGAAGTCAAACTGGAAGGAATGTCTACTCTCGATGTCTGATTTGAAGCGGGTGGCTTCAGGGTATATACAGTGTTCACCAGTATTTAATAACATTATTTAATTTGTGTTTCCAGAACTTACAGAATAAAATGTCAAATTAATATTATGTTTTTTATGATCTTTTTATTTTATGGATTATTTTTTTACAGCATCTATTACTTTATTTGAGGATAAATGCATTGTAAAATCATTGTATTTATAGCATTAAGCATGGTAAAGTTTAGTATTTATTGAACTATTTGAAAGAACGGTGGCATTTTAGTGTATCTTGAAACTACGTAACAATTGTTTGTAATATTCGATGGCACAGAATTGCTTGAAATAGTAAGTGTTTCTTATAGGATTTCAACTAAACTAATGATTGTTTAAACAAAAAAAAATAGGAGTAGGAATGTTAAATTTTTGGTGGGCCATAAAACATAAATAGGTGACAATCTTTTTAATTTAGACTAAAAACTAGTTAAAAGCAATGAAGTTTAGGAGCAGGTAATAAAAATGCAAATATCGCATACAAAAAAAAGTAAAAAAATTGAAGAATAAAGGTCTACTTGAATAAATGTATCAGGTCACCAAGTACCAGGACAGGTCTTCCAATCATATTATTTTTTGATTATGTTGTCCTAGTTACATTTATATATTTTATGGTATTAAATTATTACCGTTTTGTAAATGCTCGTTAAAATGAAGAAGAAACTCCATAATTTTGATTTTTAAAATGTTTCTATATTACATAGGGAAAAGTATTTTAAGGCAAATATTAGTGAAATGATTTTCATTTCATTAAATAATATGATTAACCATAGAACAGACTCTAAAGCGTGAAAATCCAACATACCAGGTACCAGACCGTTATGTATTGTATAAAGTAATAAAAAAATTATAACAAAAAAAACTGAAAGTTAGTTTGTTGTTTTTGATTAGTCTTCCATTACGATTTTGGCCTGGCCAGTTTATATTGGGGACCACCTATTTAATTTTTTTTTTTCAACCAAGTAAGTAAAAATCCATTTAAGACGTTTCTAGTAGCAATATGTAGTTAATTTTGATGAACCTAATTAAGGAAAAAAGATTATAGTTGTGTATGCGAACTGCTAAGACTCTTGCAATTCTTTGTCATCGGTCAACACTTAATTGTGAAAGGAATATGTATATACAGGGTGGCGCAATAGTGGGACAAAGTACCATATCTCCCTCGTTTTTTTGGAATATTGGAATTTTTTTTATAAGAGTTATACAACAAACAACAAATTAATGTGAATACTATGTCAGGAAACAAGACTAAGATATAATAAACATTTTACACAGAATGTAATTTGGCATCCTCCTTAAAAATCAAGGAGAGATCGGGCCGTGTCTACAGCCCCATTAGAATCGGGAAATCCCGCACAAATCGGGTCACCTACAACACTTGTCCAGGTACAGTCTGCTTCCGAACTATGTATAAATGATACATATCTTAATTTCAATACTTTTTAATATTAATATAATCAAATATTTGAATGTGCTACAGTGACATTAAGTAAATATTTATCAATATATCTGATGGTGTTTAAACAGTCTGTCTACAATTTAAAAATATTTCTAATTAAACAGGGTATTTCACAAAAGTGAGGCACCTAAGAATATATAATTTTCAATATTTGGATTAACAGTCCGATATCCGATTTGGATTTCCCAAGAAATTCTCCATATAACATCTTATTTGGTATTGCATTTTATTTCGACGTTGCCAAATTATTCAAAAAATATCTAAATTAAAAAAAAAACATTTTCCTCCATAATCTGCTATAACTTCTAACCTTCAACGATTTCAATAAAGAAAAATTGTACCAAAGAAGATAAATATAAAATTGAAACTAATTTTTCTTTTTTTTTTAAATGGCACACCCTATATCTAACTAAGAATATATAATTTTAATTATTTGGATTTCCCAAGAAATTCTCCAAATAACATCTTATTTGGTATTGAATTTTATTTCGACGTTGCCAAATTATTCAAAAAATATCTAAATTAAAAAAAAACCATGGTCCTCCATAATCTGCTATAACTTCTAACCTACAACGGTTTCAATAAAGAAAAATTGTACCAAAGAAGATAAATATAAATAAATATAAAATTGAAACTAATTTTTAGTTAGATATAGGGCACACCCTATATCTAACTATCCTATCCTGTTAGTCCTCTTTCACAAAAGTTAACAGGTTATGAAGGACTCTGATTTTTTTATTTTAGATAGTTTTTGAATATTTTGGCAACGTCGAAATAAAATGCAAAACCAAATATGATGTTATATAAAGATTTTTTTGGAAAATCCAAATATTTAAAAATATATAGGGTGTCCCATTTAAAAAAATTGGTGCCTCACTTTTGTGAAATACCCTATATATCTAAAAATAATTTTTAATTGTAGATTTCTTCTTCTTAAACAACTCTCAAAAAAAATCTTTTTTCAAAATTATAAAAAACGAGGGAGATAAGGTACGTTGTCATACTATTGCGCCACCCTGTCTTCTGATATGTCTTTGTTTCGTGGATGTGATTTAATAATTGTATGTGTTTTACCATAATTGCATAAAGAGAAAAAGAACAGAGGTGGGAAGGGGAGAAGAAAATACATTCGCTGATTTTTCTTTTTTGATGATGGTTTTGTCATTGTTCTATTTTTTTTTACTTGATCTAAACTGTATATGGCCAGTGTGTTAATTTAGTTATTAATACCTATCAATTCATGAATTCGACATGTCAAAATCTCAGATATATCCACGTTGCCATAAATGTCGTATATATTTCCCAATAACTACTACTCTTTTACTTTCTATTCGTTTTTCTGTTATTTGGATTCTGTAAACAACTGTTCCATTTTCTTCGATTTCATTCTGGATTTTTATTTAACGTACTTACTGTAAAGTTCACCAAGTATTATAGAAATTTGTGCATTAGAATACATTTCGTTAGCGCATTATTTCTGAATTAATTTTTGCTATGCTGTGCGACTATAGATAAAAACCAAAACTTTAAAACTCCTCAACAGTCATAACATCGTTGAGCTCTATAAACTTTAATTGTTTTTCACAAAAGTTGTAACAGTTGAAAACTACTTTATTGTCTCTTCTATCGTGATTTCGGAATCGTCTACAGTGCCGTGCCGGGTAATTTGCAAATAACTTTATACGGATAATTTCTGAAAAACTAGGGCATGCCGTAAAAGAATGAAGCTGAGATGTTCGTAGGTGGTCCCAATATAAACTCAATAATCTTAGTAGATTAACAAGTCGCTTCTAAGTAAACACTACTAAGGTTGAGTAAAAACTAAGTAGGATACTTATGACTAATCAGAAACAACGAACTTGACTTTACAGTTTTTTTTTGTTATAATTTTTTTATTACTTTATACAATACATAACAAATAGCTGAATTTAAAATTTTGACGGGAACTACAAAAACTAATTTTTGTTGCAGAATCTAAATGGAATACTTTTAAAAATGTTTTACTTTTATTTCAATAATATGCTTATACAGGGTGGAGCAATAAAAACGAAGCAAGGCCGCTATTTCACATACCGTTCGATTAAAAAAAATCGCTTGAATTTTTATTATCTGGCCAGGCCAAAATCGTAATGGAAGTAGGGGTCTGGTACCTTATATGAGAATAGGAGTCGACTGGTACCTTATTTTAGGTAATTTTCTTTTTAATGCATCTTAGTTTCTCAAATTTGGTGCAGCCGTTTGTGAGAAAATAAAGAAAAAAAATATGATTTCTCATTGTTATTGCTCGATGAAGAAAATATTGAAACCCGTTGATTTTTATCGCAAAGAAGAAGTCTTTTATGCATATTTTCAAATTTGTCCCTTCAAAACCCGCAGGGCTGAACTTCAACCCTTAATGGGGTTAATTAAACTTCATGAGATACCTCTTTTTAATGGGCAATAAATTCTCTGTTTATATTTTGATATTTTTTACATTTCGTCTTTTTGCAATTAGTCAAATCCTAATAATTTTTTGTGCTGTGGAATTCTATGTTTGTGTAAAAAATTTATAAATATTGCAGTTGTTATCTTCCTTGGAAGTGGAGACTAAAGAGTATTTACATTTAATTTATGTAAATTTAGTATCTCGAAGGGTTTTGTTTGTGACTATAACTTTATTTTGATCTAAAATTGTTTGTTCTACTGCGTGAAAATGATAGATGTGCTAATTTTGCAGCATAGGTGTTTAGTCAAATACATCCAGATAAACATGGTCTCCGAAAATACTTAATTGAACTGGTAGCAAAATTTAGGGACAGGATTAGTAGTAAACCCAAAACCAATCGCTCCAGCGCGAATAATAGTAGGAAACGAATAGTCGAACTTGCTGTTGGGCCACGTTATTAAAGACCCTACACTAAGCACCAAGCAACTTTAGTGTGTGGAATATCTCGCAAGAGTATTCGCAGAATTTTAAAGACACATAAAATTCACTACTACAAAATTCATCTTGTACAATAATTGAACGAATATGACTTTGACTGACGTTTGGAATTTTGCGAGATTATGAGTGAACGAATAATAAATAATCCAAATTTAGTGTTCGACATTTGTTTTTCAGATGAGTATTTTTTCTAAATCGGACTGTTAATCGTCAGAATTGTCTATATTGTTCGGACGAAAATCCACATCTATTCCATGAGGTTCACACTCAACATTCTGAATACTTAAATGTCTGGATTGGAATTTATGGCGATTATTTAATTGGTCCTTTTTTTCATGAAAAACAATGTCATTACATAAAATTAACGTAAAGATCGATACAAATTTATAGTGTTACCATTGTTGTTATTAACTACTTAACTACCTACTTAATTTTTAAAATTTGCTAATCCTTGAAAAGAGAATTTAATGACCTTTGTTTGAAATGAGGTATCATTTGGCCTTTAGCCCCATTTAATACTTTAAAGGTTGCAGCTTGCGGAGGTTAAAGTGACAGTGAGATGAAAATAAGCGAAAAAATTTTTTTCTTGAAACAGCATACATACTACAATCGACGGATCTTAACATTTTGTCACCGAACAATGATTTTGTTTTACTGCTCTACCCTTATTTTTTCAAAATCGGCTGCATTAAATTTGATAAAATAAGATGCGTTGAAATGAGAATTTGATTGCCTTTAAAATAAGATATCACGCGACTCCTATTCCCGTTTAAGATTTTGGGGTTAGAGCTCACCCCCGCCAGGGGTGGAAGTGACAAAATTGGTTATGTAGGCAAAATTTTGATTGCCCAACCTGTATAATGGAGCCATGAGGGTTTCTCTCTTAAAATAATTACTTACGTGAGGTTATGGAGCACTGGGCTAAACAGATGTAGGTACTTGTTATATAAGGATCCTCAGATCAAATGTTAATTTTAAAGAATAATACTGTAATTGTGGTATTGTGACGACAGTTATAAAAAATGGCCACCTCAATTTTTTTCGTTGGCGGTTTAACAAAAACATCTTCTTATCATGATACGCTATATTTTGAATTGCTAGTCTCTAATAACCTCCTAAGCGTCATTTGTTTATACTATATAGAGTAGGCATCGTGTTAAGTATTAGAGGGTAAGGGTTACTATTTGCAGTGATTTGGCAGCCTATGCATTTAGTTTTTAATACAGCTGGATTAAAACCGCCTTGGTTCCTATCAGAGATGAAGAATTACAAAAAAACGAAAATTATGTGCTCCAACGGGAGTGGCGGTAATGTTTTCCATCTGCATAAGACTTTTTTATATAATATAAAATACAGAAGAAAAAACAAAAACTTACCCAAGAAGATTACCTTGCCTTTTCAGAATCACCTTCTTTTTTTGGTTGACTTAATATTTTTACAGCTTCTATTTCATACCGTTATATACTTTTTTCGTAGGGTCGAATTATGGGAGATATACTTTTTTGTACGAACTTGTGTTTCTCTTAGCCCCATGCCTTTCAGGAAAGCAGCGGCCTTGATTCTGAATAGCATACACATTTTCCACAGATTCATTATGTAGAAAGATACATAACAAAATAGCAAGTATCACGACAGTTAGGTACCAGACGGTTTGGATTTTATTGGCCAGAAATTTGTCGTGTGTTTGTCATCTTGGCAAAACGTACTTTTTTATTCTTGGAGACAATTTCAGATAAACTTTTGAAATTTGTTATGTCATTAGAGCACACTTGTGGCTGCTCTCGAACGGTCTTAAAGGTATGATGTTTTCTCAAGTTTTCATCAAAACTCATTAAACACAAGTAAATCATAAAGAAAATTCGCAAATACTTTACGTCAAGAGGTTTTTGTTGTTTTAGAGAAATCTGCGCAGTTTTATCGAAAATTGCAAAACGGAGAAATTGCTTTATATTCGGTTCCGATTGGACCCAATAGAAACCGCTGTCATTATGGCTTCCAGTCGATGTACAAGACGAAAAACTCAGGATTACTTCTATGTGCTGCACGTTCATTTTCACAAAAACTTCCGGTAAATCGACTCCACTAAATTCTCTAAATGCAATTATAAAGTTTAATAGTAAGGTAATAATATAAACAAAAAATATGGTAACTCATTCGAAAATATCGTATATTTTCGCACATCTCTTTCACGTTTATCTTATGGGTTAAGAACTTGTTTTTCAAACGCCAGGTTATGACGGTATATCGGCCAAAATTCTAAAACTTATATTAACATCCCTTATCTTACAGAGTTAACGAGATATTCAAGTAGGGCAAACTTTTATCTCATTTCAAGATTTGCATTATAAAGCAGCTTTTTAAAAAGGAGGATCCAAAATTGGTTTCTAATTATCTGGCCAGGGCCTTCGATACCGTGGATCATAAAAAATTGATTGGCGTGATCGAGGACCTTGGTTTCAGAGGAGTGGCCCTAGAACTTATTAAATCATACTTTCATAATAGAATACAGATGGGAACACTTGATGAGTGACCCATCTAAGGTGAAATTTGGAATGCCACAAGGCCCGTGCTCAGGCTTATCCTATTCTTTATCTATATAAATGGTGTTTTAAAGTTGCGGATAAATGGAGAAATATTATCATTTGCAGATGATTGCAGTAATATTGTTTACTGATATCTCATGCAGGGAATTCAAAAATAAAGTTGAAAATGATATGGCAAAAATAAAAAGTTGGTTTGACGAAATGTCTCTTATAATAAATTTTGAAAAAGTATTGGGCTTTCAGCTCCAGTAAAAAAAATGCTCCAGACTACAACAATCTTAATGTTAGCTCTTCCGGTCAAATTTATAATATAGAGTCGGAAGATCACATTCGATACCTGGGAGGAAAAAAAGTACATGAAATGGAACGAACATATAAAAATATTAGCCAAGGAACTAAGATCAGTAATATTTAAAAATAGCTTACTACGCAATACTACTGCAATACGGTGTCTCAGGTTGGGGTGGAATTTATGAAAAAGCCACTCAATACCACTAGAAAATGTACAAAAAATTTTCCTTTAGATACTACTTAAAAGAAATAGATTATATCCCAATGACCTCCTGTATAAGAAAAGTAATATATTTGATTTAAAACAACTTTATGGCTACCGAGCCTTAATATTACAGCATAAACATAACACCACCATACATATACGCACGTATCATACAAGACACAAATTAATGGTTAAGTATTCAATGCAAAATGCAAATAAACGGCTAGCACAATGTTGTTTTATTTTTATAGCTCCTAGATTATACACAAAGCTTAAAAATGATATAAAAAACTTAAAGCATATGTAAACTTTTAAGAAACGTCTAAAGATATGGGTCTTTGAATTTCCTAAAGAAGTTATTCTAGGTATATCGATATTTAAAAAAAAATACTAATGCATTGTAAATTTTTATACAAATTCATAATTAACATATGTTTAGGATAAATAATAAGAATACCATCATTTCCTTTCTGTAACGCTAAATGTATTTTATAAATTGTACTCTTTTGCACGTTTAGGGTTTATATAGGTGGTAGTGAAAAAATAAAAGGGAGCACTTACCCAAACACAGAACATGTTAATAAACTCCTTGTGTTTTTCTCCATTTATTTCGATAGGTTAGATTTAATATTTATAATAGCGATTGTTGGAAATAAATGTTATTGTCATTATTATTATTATTATTCGGAAATTTATTCAAATTTCTTTTGAAACCCTACGTCTTTTCATAACAATATATTTCATTTAGATTTGAAAATAAAATAAAATGTTTCATATGTTTTTATATGAAATTATTTCAGTTTTCACTTTGTAATTAAGAAAGGAAATCATAGGAAAGAGTGACATGTACGGCCTAGTAAAATGAAACGCCACTGTCGTTTTAAGTGCCGGCATTTAACTTTTATGTGTGAAAAAATGCAAAAATTATAACGCCGAAGTACGAGTCATCACAGAAACATTGTCTCAAGTAATTGCCTTTTCCTTATGAGTGATTTATAAATAAATGAGTTATTACATCGTAAATAAGAAAATGACATGTTTATTAACTTGCTTTTCTATGTTTATGCCCGACAGCCTTTTCCCGGAGTCACTTTTTTCTTCTAAAACGCTACGCAGGATATTATTTGCCCCTTTGATCTGCTTGCCCGACATCTTGGAAACATGGTCGGTTTATTTGAAGAACTCAGTACGAAACTAATTAGGAAGGAAAAGTAGTTTTCTTTGTTAACCAGAGTTTTGTATCCAGTCAATCACTTTAAGAAATTATTAATGTAGGAGAAAGGATTAATAACATAGAAGTGTTTAGTGTTTATAGGTGATTTGATTTCCATGAATATGAAATATTAATTCTAAAATCGTCGCGTTTATGGGTACATCCAAAAAACTGTTTAGAGGTTTTGCACTTTTAAAAATCTGTATGTAAAAAATGTTTCACTTCTTTTGCTCTTTAAAGTTGTTCATTCTTTTCCAATTATTAAAAATTTGGTAAATTGGCTTTACAGGGAACTTTCTTTGCTAAGAATTATTTATTTTGTTAAAAAGAGTGAAGCGCCTCTGATCACAAAGCACAAATTATTGAATTTGACGTTATTTTGGAAAGCTTGGAAAGACGTTTTTGAAGCAACTAGTGCTGATTTGAGGTAGGTACAGAAAGTTTCTTCATACATTTCAATATTACTATAACCGTTGCTTCTCTTTAAGAGTACTTAGGAACTTATATTTTGATATTAATAACGAAATTGTAGTAGCGGATTTATTCCGTCGGAGATTCCGGGTATATTTCTGATAAAAAGCATAAGTAATATATCTACTGCTTTTAGTTTTTTATTTTTAGTTTTGCTGAAGACAGGGGTAAACTTTCCTCCGAAGTGTCAAAAAAATAGATAATTTTCAGTGTCGTTCCTCGGGTACCTTCATAATGGACCCAGAACTAAAGATTGCGTATTAAAATTTTAAGGTAAATCGATAAAAAAAAATTTAATATTTTAATTTTGTATTATAATTGTGGGAAAAACTACAAAAATATTATATTTTTTTATAAATCGAAATTTTTTTAACCTAGTTATAACCAAATATTATTATTATAAATAAATCGGTAAATTTCTTTTACCTGGAGCTTTCCTCGTTATGAATCATTCCATTCCCATTAGGAATAGTGAAGTGTGACCCAATTTAGTTCAGTACATAGTCATTTAGTAACACATATACTATCTTTTTCTACATTTTATTGAGTTTATGCCTGTATCACATTTAATTTTTCTGCAAAATTTAAAGCCCATTAAATAAGATTTTTTTACGTTAATTTTTTTTAACAATTTTTGGCTGGCATTTTGTTCCACCATCTTGAATTCGTACCACAACTTTACCAGTTTATCTCTATATCACACTTAATGCTTGCACAAATTGAAATTAATCTATAAGTAGGTTTTTCAAGTCGATTTTTTAATTTTTTTTCTTACTTATATTCAAGTCGCTATTTTGTTCCGCCATCTTGAATTCTTACCAGAATTTTGCCAGTGGATTCCTATATAGTAAATGATTTTTGTGCAAATTTTGAGATATATTGGATAAGCAGTTTTTTACTAATAATTTTTTAACATTTCACTAGGCCGCCATTTTGCTTTACCCTATTGGATTTTTACCAAACTCTTACCAGGTCGTCCCCATATGATCCTTAATATTTGACCAAAATTTGAAGTCAATTGGGTAAGTAGTTTTTTTAGCTATGCCGCGAGCAGGCAGACCGACAGACAGACCAATGGAATTGAAAAAACATGTTTTTCTAGGGACCCTGAAACATAAAGATCTAAAAAAATCTGGGAGGGTGATTTTTCACGATTACAATACTTCCTTTTTGCAAATAAAAGTAAAAATATAATCAAAATAATGTTAGACCATTCTGACAACTGTAGTGAAACTGTCTCTGCTTGACACGAATTGAACCTAAATATCTAACTTCTAATAGTTTTTTTTTATACGCCATGAAAAAAGTTAACTAAAGATCGGCACAATCAGAATTTGTTTTTTTTTGTCAGGCGAACTCTATATTAATCTGCCGTTTTGATACGACGTTCAAAATGTTATCTCATATTAAAAATAAAAAGGCGGATGATATATTATAGAGCACCGAACATAATCATGTTTGGTGTTATAGAGTTAAGATACTAACAGTATTAAAATATATGCAAAATACTTACTTAAATCAATAGATGATATTGTAAACGCATGTTTTGAGGATAGTCGAGAGGATAGCTGATTTTAATCACCTTTAAAAATGTTTAGAATTTGCCATGTATTAAAATGAGGACAAAACTCCCTGAAAACATTCCACAGGTGTCTATTATTTCTAAGATATTAGACAATCTCACGTATAGACAATAAGTACTGTACTTTGACAAATAAAAAATTATTATACTCAAGCAATATGGATTTAGAAAGGGACTCTCTTCGGTGCGATACTAAAGCTTTCAGAAATGTTATGCTTTTGGAAATAAAGGTAAGTTTATGACTATTTTCAGCGACTTGAGCGCATATATATTTTAAAAGACAATTTGCAATGTTATAAAGGTTAGATTTATACTTATCTGGTCGGTACCAGGAAACCTTATTAGTGTTGATAATTTGCCAAATACTTTTGATGATGAAGTCGAATTACTTAGTCCAGGGTGACTATTTTAACTTGTTCAGAATTTAATTAGCTAAATTTTTAAATATTTTAAAATATCGAGATAATCAAAAAAACAAATTGTATAGACAGTTGCCAAGTATTTTTTAACATTACAAGCATGTAAATAAATATCAATGTTTAATTATATAAATATAGCTTTTGTTTTTTTAACAAGGTATTCTCTATTCAAGCCTTGTTATGTCCCAAAGTTAGAGACAAACTATGCTCTATTAAAAAAAAGATATTTTTTATTCTCATTGAGAAACTTTTTCGACTTGACATTGTAAAGTTACTCTCTGATTTCCTAGTTTTGCTTTGAACAGGGCATTTTTAAAAACATAAGACTACAAAATTTGATTTACTTCTAGTTAAGGAATAATTTTTTTTTCAAATCGTTAAAATGTTGCAACTTTTATAAAATATAATTACAGAAAAATAAAAGTCTTATTTTAACGGCATAACTATAAAACTACTAATCTGATTTAATTAAGATTATAGACAAGATGGCAAAACAAAATGGTGGCTTAAGAGAATATTTAAAAGTCCCTCCTAAAAAACTAGTTATTAAAGGATTGATTTTAATTTTTGTGCCATAATTATTTATGGTATACAGATGAACTGGTAAAATTGCGATAGGGATTGAAGATGGCGGACTAAAATGGCGGCCAAATAAAATTTATTTTATTCTGAAAAAATCATCAGATTTTACATATATTAACGTTTTGGCGCCTCTAGATGCCAAATCACTTATTTTTATTATATATATATATATATATATATATATATATATATATATACATATATATATATATATATATATATATATATATATATATATATATATATATATATATATATATATATATATATATATATATATATATATATATATATATATATATATATATATATATATATATATATATATATATATATATATATATATATATATATATATATATATATATATATATATATATATATATATATATATATATGAGTTGTGTCCTGATACTGATTCAATTTTAAGGACATACGTTAGTTACATTAGAGATTATGATAATTTTTTTTTCATTAAGTTCTATTTGTTTCCTGGAAATGCAAAATTGTGACTTTCATATTATTATATCTTGAGGTAGCATCTCATTTCTAGCCGCAACATTCCATCTTTCTCATTAGTATTTAAGTTTTACGGCAATACATGTATTTAATTGCCACTTTAAATAATTATTCACATAAAAGAGAAATATACAATTATGCTTTTATAACCTTTCTTCGTCTAGGTCTTTAAGCCCAGAAGAAATATATATAGGCATTTATAAGCAATAGCACTACATTCAATTCAAAATAATGTTACTTCGCGTTTCAATTTGAGATATACTTTACTTTTAAATTAATTAGCTTATTTTTATTATTTTTAATACTTTAACTTTGTATTATTTTTTCGGTATATATATATATATATATATATATATATATATATATTATAAATATTTTTTAATTATATCAACACTCACATAAACAAGGGGTTTGCTTCAGTATTTTTTGTAAACTATTTAAGAATTAAACGTTTCAATTAGTTTGCAGTCTTCATATTCTTAATTGGCGCTGGGAACAGGATAGAGGTCACGCATAAGTTCAAATTTTATTTTAATAAAACACTATTCCAAAGAACGAGGGGTCTCTATTGCTCCAAACTGCCGTGCTATCTATTGATTCAGATTGGAAGTTGACTCTCTTAACGAAGAATCTTGCGAGCAAGTGGAACTTGGTCAAGAAAAGCGAATTACCTGGAATAACCAGACTGTAAGTACTTGATTTTCCTGACAAGGAAAATGTGTTGTTACCAGTGCAGAAAGTAAATACCTATAGACATCTCCTCGATTTTACTTGTGTAACGATTAAAATTGTCATTTTTTTTGTCAGAAGCTCAAAAACGGTTGACTGATATTTTAAAGAAACATAATTCTCAGTTAAATTTTACCGAAAGTATTGAACCTTCCATAGATAATAGCTCAGAAAACCTCTTAATAAATTGTTTATTAGAAGCAAACCCAAATATATCATTTCAGAACATTTTATATCAACTATCAATTATGTTCATACCTAATTTTTAATAGCTCTAAAACGCAAAAGAAATATGTCTTTCTTACCATTAAACAGAACTTATAGACGAGGCGAATCACCTTCTGTATTGTTGTTCTGATATCACTAATTCGAAGATCTAAGGTTTTTAAAGACCCCTAGATAAAAATTTGAAGACTCCATTAGTTTTCTAGTTTTATTATATAAAATAAATTATTTTAATAAAAATAAAAATTAAACTATAATGGACTTCATAGTGAGACCAAAAAAAAAATCTTGCAAAGAATATTTACAAGAATTCAAGCCGAATAAACTAATGAAAACGTAAGAAGTGATTTTCGTTTTAAAGCAGAAACGACAACCTTTATTACATTAATAAGTAACTCAGCAGATATATTAAAATTGTATTTACTAGCAACCAATCCTAACACCTAAGATGAGATTATTTAATGTATCACTAACTATATTCTCATAGAATCGCAAGTAAATTTAAGAAAACAATTATGTTAACAGAATTTGAATAGAAATGTAGCTATTGCTAACAACAATAACGCTCTCTTTCAAAAATCAACTTTCCCAAGCCAACCGATTCATATCAAACCAAGGAAAATTCAACAGGTAAAATGTCCAACTAATATCCCTGCCTTTAGACAGTCAAACCAAAATAATTTCGCCCCAACAGAAAAATAACGTAACTTTTCCAAAACCAACACCAATTTCAATTACTAACATCTCAATAGGAATTAACCCCGGTCCACAGGTACACAGTCAATGAGAACGTATCGTCGAAATATTTCACAAAACACACTTCTTGAGACATAATCATTTTCGAAATGTACGACCTAATAACCAATTTAGTTTTCAAGAATTAACGAATTTACATGTGTGTAGTCGAAAATCAGGAAAACTATACCCATTATGACTATACCATAACTGAGATATTCTTTTCCTGCCAGAATTATCTAAACTATCAACATGTAGATGGAAGGAATTTAGTTAAATAATAGTATGCGACATTATAACTCATATATATTAACTTTCCAAAATACCGACTTACAGTTTTAAATGACTCAGGAGCTAGTGAATCCATAGCTAACCCTAAAAGTGCAGAATTGTTTTCGGATCACTTTTATTTTGAACCTTACGAAATAACTTCTTGTAAACAAAAGTTTCGAGAAAATAAGAAATATTTTTTTTATTTCTTATGAATTAGGTATAAATACTCAAAACTCAAACTCAAAATATCCTTTATTTTCTATTGTCTTGAAATTAGTCTATAAATAAAATAAAAGCAAAAAGGGCTGCAGACACAAAAGGTATAGCCTTGAACAAATAAAAACTTAATAACTAGTAAATAAGAACTAACAAAGAAATATAAACTAACAAGAACGAATAAGAACATTAATACAAATAAAAAATCATCAACACAATATAAAACAAACAAAACACACCTTTTATTAACAGAGAAACGGAAACAGTTACTAAGTAATTCTAATTAAATCAAAATTATCACCTAGGTTCTCTTCCAGTCGATAATATGCTTAAGTGATAAAGAATTTCTTAACATTTTTTCTAAAAACAGAGTACATTCTGACTTTGCGAAGCTCAACTGGCAGTTTGATTAATAAGTTTTTACTATTGTAAATATAATAATATAAAGTTCCATGGTATTGACTGGCACGACGATTTTGATACCTTAGTAAGACCCAAAGATTTGGTAGAAATGAAACCAGTCAAATTAAAAAAACAACACTCTAAAACCTATAAATCAAACTATTAATTTCTCTATAATATACCAGCCATTACATATAGTAAAATTTTAAAAATGCATGTAACTCTAAAATTATTATATACAATTTCTGATTCTCTAATACAAATCTGAAGGTACGAATCCACCTAACAAAACTCAACGTTTTGATCTAAATGCTTAATTACGTTTTAACCATTTTAACGATTTAGAAAAATTAAAATAAGGAACCTCTGAAATTAATTAAAGGTATCATGTATCATGAACTATTGTCATTATTAAGTCATTTAGACATCCTCATAACATGCAAGCCGAAATCCAATCACAACAATTCCACAAAAATTAATTAATAATAAAATCATACGACTGTCAATATTTCCCCATTCGATCTTTATCTGGATAGTTCATAAAAGCGGATGCAAAGAAATTCCGACTGGTCATAGACTATCGAAGTTTAAAGGAACATACTGCAGGAAAATAAATATCATCCGCCACGCGTAGAAGAAATTTTAAATAATTTAGGAAATGTACTTATTTCACGACGTTAGATTCAGCACAAACATTTCACGTTCACCATACAGAAATGGATCATCAATCAATCGAAAAACCGCGTTTACTGTCAATATTAGACATTGTGGATATTTGCCAATTCCTTTTAGCTTGAAAAATGCACCGGCAACTTTTCGGCCTATGATGGATGAAATATTAGGTAAGTATCTGTATGTATTTTTGTTATTTTCTCAAAATCTTTTTCTGAACATATTGATCACATTAGAATAATAGTTAAAAAATTACGAGAAGTTAACTTAAAGATACATCTTAGTAAGTCAGAATTTCCCTCAAAAGAAGTTGCGTTTTAAGAACACATTATTACTCCCGAAGGGAGTCTCAAAAATGTATGCTATTCAAAATTACCCCATACTAATAACACAAAAAGCAATCGTAGGATATGACAGGTGATTTATAAAATAATTTTTTAAATTATTTTTTTTTCTTAACAAATGTTTATGACAAGGAACCATAATAAAATCCGGATTTGTCGATATCCCGAAAAGTAAATTGAGTTAATAACACACGACTCAAATTACGCTGTTGAAAGTGTACTGCAACAAAATGATTATCGTACTGCTGATTATTCGAGAACTCTAAATTATGCGGAAAAGAATAAATTACTCGACAATAGAAAAAGAACTCATAGCTATCTTAAATTCCACAAGACATTTTAGACTTTATTTACGTAGAAAGAAATTTTCTGTCGAATCCGATCATAATCCATTAGTTTGGCTATCAAAAATTAAAGAACCTAGTTACCGATAAATCCGATAGAAATTAAAACTCGAGGCATTCGATTTTGATATAAAGTATAAAAAAGCTATAGTAAATGTCGCTGCTGATGCCTTATCGCGTATTGTGATAAATGTACTTGAAACCGAGTCAACGGTCCCTAATATTTCCAATGTCACAGCTAACTTAAACGATTAAGAATTAGGAACTCCGGAAGACGATGTGTTAGAATATAATTCTTTAGAGGATTATTTCTTTTCAAATAAAGAACCCGATAGGAAAATGTTACCCACTTCTGAGCTGCCTGTTAATTACGTCACACAAAGATAAACTCTTGCATATGGAGAAATATATAAAGAGTACAATACTAAACTTTTTAATAAATCTCATATCTTTGTACAAATCCCTAAAGAAAATAAAGACGAACATCTACTATATTAAAGATAAACAATTAGAAGACTAAGACATTTAAAAACTAGCATAGGTACATCCAGCAATTAACAGAAGTTTGTGTATCTCATACAAATACGTACAATACATTACGGACTCCCAAATGCAACAATAAATAATTATAAATTATCACCCAAATAACCATATTGTAATAAACGAGACTGAAAATAAACTTAACGAAAAATACTATTATATAAAAAGATCAAATTACTCTTATAATCAACCAATGCGAACTTTGCTTGCAAAACAAATATGAAAGAAATCGTTATAAAATGCCTTACGGTAGGTCCCTTTTAAGAGGAAAGCCTTTTAAAACAATTTATATTGATATTTTTTAATTCTCCGACATGTTGTTTCTAACAATTCTTGATTTTTTTAGAAAATATGCGTAGGCATTTTACAATCAAGATAAAAATGCCGTTACTATATTAAATAAATTGACACATTTTAGCTCTAATGAGAATATGTCTTAACGTATTGTTGCAGATAATGTTACTAAATTTAAATCTAACGTTTTCCAAGAATCTTGAAAACTTTTCATGGAGCTTATTTAAATAATGACTTATCTATAATTGAGAGATATAATGTAAAACCTCTCTCAGCAAGCAAGTCTATCGGAAAACTTGTAAGAATCATTTATCAAAAATCGCAAACGGAAAAACAAAATAAAATGCCGATACAAGCCCTGAAACCTCTGATGATCAGACTATTTACAAGAACACTGATCCGAGAGACAAATCTCTACCAAAGTACGTACCAATTAAGGTAACTAACAAAAATAGAAATATAATTGAAGGAAAGTTAAAAACTAATAAGAAAAAGAAATCTCATACACAAAAAATACAGAGACGAAGAAAAAAATCTTTTTTCTTTGCAGACTTGCTATCCTCACAAAACTCAAAACAATGCAGATAATACCAATGCTGAATAATGGTTATTATGTAGAAAATATTACTAATAGTTTAATTATAGAAACCTATCATTCTACATATATGTCTTTTAATCTATCTCATATCCCAATTTACTAACCCATGCACTTATTAACCAGTTACCCATTAAGCAAGAAGTGTTCTCCCAAAATAAACTTAATTTACAACTACATTTAAATTACTCATATAAACAAATAAACAATGTATTTAATAATTTCGATGATGAAACAAGTGGAAGAAAACGACGAGGACTAATTAATTTCCTAGGCTCTTCACTAAAGTTTCTTACAGGAAATTTGGATTTACAAAATTGTAACAAACATATTTCTGAAGAATTTCGTAGTGATATTATTCACATATATATTAACACTCAAATACTGGCAAAAGCAATGTCTAATCCAAAGAGATCGGTTAACAAAAGAAATGGCAATTTTAGTCTATTTTCAAAAAGTGTCTGTAATTTACACATTTTGTACCCCGTACTGTAGAACAATTAATTCTTGTAGCACCTAGTAAATATTATTAGGACGGCTCATGGTTTAAAAAATTTAATAATATTAATAACACATGGTTTTGTACTAATCGCTTAATCAACTTTTGTACAATCAGAAATGGTACCTAACGCTAAGATAAAAAAATAATTATAATTTGGACTATTTACTATGAAAAACAACTTTTTATATAGTATAAATAAACATATATAATAGAAAAAAATAGAAAATTTCTACGTTATTTCGAAAACTGTATTTAATAATTGTAACCTAATTTTTAGTCAATGTGAATTAATTATAGGAAACCGGAGATATTTGCCAACGCCAACGCCCGATGTGAATCAAAAGTTAGTAAACATTAATTTTCAGCCGAAGGCAGTCAAATATATTAATTTACAATAATTGTATTATATACAGCAACCTATGACAACGGAAATCGAACTATTTGAACCAAAATAAGGTATAGTTTGCCACTAAAACCCACATTATTCTATTACCGCATCAGTATACGTATAGAAGCATTTTATCAGTCTGTTTTTAAACAGTAAAATATTTTTTTAGAAACAAAAACAGCAAAAGTTAGGGTACGAGCGGGGATGGAACCCGCACCTCTGGATCCCACCTTATCATAACCATTGTTGATCCTGCCAAATATATTCTAACCTTATAGCGCGGGGTTTTTGACTGGACGTCAAATCTGACATTGCTCTTTGGTACCGTCCATATTTGTAAATTTATAATTTTACGTTATCCCGTATAAACCAAATTTTTAATAGAAGTCTTTTATCAGTTTGTTTTTAAACTATGAAATATTTTTTTAGAAATATTTTATAATCGACAGTAAAAGTTATGGTACCAGCGAGGATCGAACCCGCACCTCTGGATCACCTAACCTAACCAACTGCGCTATCGTACCACTGATAAGCAATTCGTCAGAACTTGTACATGTTCAATCAGTTTCAAAACAAACTTATAAAATACTTCTATTTAAAATTTGGCTTATACAGGCATTACGTAAAATTATAAGTTTACTAATATGGAGGCTACCTAATAGCGATGTCAGATTTGACGTCCAGTCATAAGGTTGCAATATATTTGGTAGGATCCACAATGGTTATGATACTAGTAGGTTTGGCTATGTAGAAGTTCTAACGAATTGCTTATCAGTGGTACAATTGGTGCAACTTTTGCTCTTGATTATAATATATTTCCAAAAAAAAATCATTATATATGTAAACTTGTTAATTGTTTTAACTAATATTATATTAATCTATAGGAAGAGGATCTATTTTTAAAAAACTGATCTAAATGCTGATAAACGAGAGAAAATCTAGGGAAGGAGGAATTACGGACCTGGAGATATCTTAGACCTTAGACCCATGGTTGTTTTCCTATATATATTAGTGCTAAGATAGTGTAATATTCCAAAATTTGTTTTTAGCAATTAAAAGTCTATTTAAATACCAGTAATGACTTTGTATTGCATTTGCCATTATCAAAACTCATTATAGGAGATAAGAACCTTTCTCGTTATGCAACCTAACACAAGGCATTATTACTTAAACTCTCATATAAACCAGTCGTTAGCTTCTAAGTATTTTTTGTAAACTATTTTATAATTACATCTTTTTAAAAACAAAGACTTCGAATTCTTAATTCGGGATTTTAAACAAAATTGTTAAATATAAATTTGTACACCTTTCTAATATACCCTGTATTTTTTCTGGCAAGGCGAAAAAAGCACATCTTACATCCTATTACACATCAACATATTTTAATGAGATTTTAATTGAACCTAAAAAATCACATAACAATAAATAACGGCGCTTCCAATTGGCCCCACAGGCAACTTCTAATTTCATGCCTCAGCACTAGTATCTAAGCGCACTGCTAAAGTTCCCTTTCAATTTTGAACCCCTGTATCTAATTATCATATATCTTGCGTTAAAGGCGCAGCCGTTCAAAGAGATTGGTTGCAAGTAAAGTGCTGTATGGTAGGTACTGTCTACGAGGGATGCAACGAAAGATTGCGTAATAAATTAGAAAGAAATAGTAAAGAAAAATATTTTAATTTTTGAGATTTATTTTGTGAACACTAGTGGTGAATATTTTTTGTATTTTTTGCCCAAGTAGTATTTTAGAAATATTAGCCGCCTCAACAATTCAATAAAATATTTTCGTAAATGGGAGATTAAGCCTAACGTGGCCGTATGGTATATTATTACAGAATATTCTGCTGATTTGTAGGGCAGAATTAATGTACAATCATATGTGTAGGTATAATATAGTTAATTACCTGGCAGATAAATTTTATACAGTTGATCAATACAAACCTAATGTTTGTTGTTTGTATTTTTAATACAAATTTAACATCCACTTTGTCATTTTTCTGGAATGAGGTTTATCAATTATAGGTTGGTAACCTAGCAATTTTGTTTTTGACTGCCCTTTTAAGGTTATCTTTTTTGTTTTGTTAACAGAGGAGCTGCCAATGTTTTCTATGATACTTTTATTAAATACTCGACAAATTGAACTGGGTGTATTATAAATCATAGTAAGAATGATCGTTTGGTGTAGTGTTATTTAGAGATTTGGGTGTAATTATACTAAACTGAAAGTTGTATAGCATACACGATTAGTTGTAGTAAGACTATGAAAATGCATCTCATGTTGGAAAGTGTTCATGCATATGCATGGAATCCCTATCATCACTTAACATCATTCAGATTAAAAGTTCATAGAAAATTCATCCGATACAGAGCTTATAAGAAAATACCTGTTGATAAAATTAATCATAGTTATCTTGAAGATTTAAATAAGTTCATAATGATAATTCATAAAATACTTTAGGGATTAAGATTAAAATTTAAATCGCTAAAATTGATGCTGTAGCGCCCAGACTTAATATAATATCAACTTAAACATCATAACCTCTTTGGTAATGTCCAGAAATCTTCGGGCGTACATTTTTTAACTATTTCGAGAACAGACAGACAGACCGACGAAATTGAGGAAAAATGTTTTTTGTCATCTAAGGACCCTGAAACATGAAGATCTGAAAGAATCTCGTATGGTAATTTTTTCACGATTGCAATCATTAATATGTGTAATCTTGTTAACTGTTATAATTAGTCCACGAAAAAAAAGACCCAGTTCCAGAAACGAGGCATATACAACATCTACCTAAAAGTTATTCACACTGAATTTTTATTTAAATTACATTACATTCAATTTCACGAATTTGATATAGAAGAAAAAGTCAACTCAATTATACACAAAAAAATCTTAAACAAAACAAGAAACTCTAATATCTAAAAATAATAAAAACATGAAACCAAGTTCAAAACAAATTTCTGACCACACATTTTTTGATAGATTTTCTAATCTCTCTAGCCTCCCGTTTTCTAATACCCAAAATAAAATTATCAGAAAAAGGATTTAGGTACAATATTCGTGAAAAGCTTCCACTGAAAACCTAGAACTATTAGGTGTTGAAACTGAACTAGCCCTTAAAGATACCCCTTCAAATATATTTGTAAGTTCAACACATATTAAAAAAGAATTTCTTTAAGATTCTAAGTCAAATTTAGAAATTCAATGCATAAAATTAACTAAAAATAAGCAAAAAAATGTTATCTTTACGAAAGCTGACAAAGGCAACACTGTAGTTGCTATTGTTAAAGTAGATCACATTAACAGAACATTAAGATTTCCTCAACCCAGACAAATATCAGATTTTAAAACATAATCTTAGAGGTCTTTTTCAAGATAAAATTAAACTTGTATTAAAAATTGTAAGAGTTTGCTTGTTGATAGAGACGTTAGTACAGGGTGTCCCACATAAGATCCTCTATCCCCTTATCTCGAAAGATATACAATTTAGGAAAAAAAGTTATATATAAAGTGTTATTGTTTTTAAGTGAACTTTTATATTATATACCTTTCATGTATACAGGGTGCTCAGTTTTTCATGGTTAGGAGTCAACTCCTAAAAATTAAATGGGACACCCTGTATATTATCCTGGATATGGATTCCTCATTAAAAATAAGGGTAACTTTCATTAAGATATTGTATACCTATCTCTCGTCGTTTAGGATACAATAGCCGTTTTATTTAATTTTTTCTAAAAACGTATATATTTAAGGTAGTAGAAAAAATATAAGTATATAATATTTGGTGAAGCTGCCATTTTTATATTAAAGACAACACCACAATATATAATTTAAGTTGTTTACTTTGACTACAAATTATACAGGGTGATATCAGAAATTCAATCGATCGGAATATATAAAATTACTTATAAGTCAATAATCTTAAATGGAACACCCTGTATATTATTGCAGATTTCGATGGTTCACAAAAAATTAAAGTAACTTTGTATATAATAACCTATACCTATCTCTAACCGTTTAGAAAATATTCGCTATTAAACTTTTTTTATGCAATAAAAAATACCTTTGGTTTAAATTTAATGACGAAATACGTCACAAATATTTTTTAACGGGCTGACCATAGTAGATTTTCAACAAAATACTGTAGTTTACAATTTTAACTAAGACGTCTGTATTCTGTATTTCCTGAGAAAATAATTCATTACAAATCATAAAATGAAACCAAATATTGCATGTAATTAACTAACGCTGCAAAATCAAAACTGCCATGGAAAACAAATAAAGTGCTTTGGAAACCAACGTAAACAATATTTGTCAAATAATATAATAAATTTTGGTTTGTTGTGCGTTAAGTTCATCTTTATCTTATAATGTCTTATACTGCCGAAGAAAGGTTGAACTTTTATCAGTGTTATCTTCAAAATAACAAAAGCGTTGCACTGACTATAAGAGCATATCATGAAAAGTATCCGGAGAGAAGAATACCGGAAAGATCCATGTTTGGGCGAATTGAACTAGATCTCGAACAGCATGGTGTTTTAAAATATGAAAAAAGAAATAAACCTAAAAGTATCTTGGATTATGAAACGCAATTAAATATATGCTTATATTTCGAAGAATTTACAGAAAATTCCATCAGAGATGCAGAAAAAGACTTAAGTATTGCTAGAACTGATATTCATAGGACGCTGAAAATGAATAACTACAGGGCGTCTAAGTTCGCTAAATTGCAACACTTAGAACCTACCGATCATATTCTACGATTGGAATATTGTGACCTAATGATGAATCGACATTTTCGTAACCCAAATTTGTTGGACGGACGAAGCGATATTTACTACCTCAGGGATATTTAATAGAAAGAATACTCATTATTGGTCTCAAGAAAACAAACACAACATCAAAACTATTCAACATCAAGGTCGTCGTAGTGTTCATTGTTGGTGTGCGATTTACAGGAATCAAGTAATAGGTCCTCTATTTCTGGATAACCATTTAAATGGTGCGAGGTACCTAGAGCTACTGACTAACAGTATCAGGCCGTTACTAGAGGTCAATGGTAACATAAATAATATTATTTACCAAATGGATGGAGCACCTTGCCATAACACCATTCAAGTAAGAACTTATTTAAGTGTTAACTATGCAGAGGTCGTTGGACCAAATGGAAATATTCGTTGGCCTCCGCGGAGTCCAGATTTGACGCCCCTGGACTATTTTCTGTGGGGAACATTAAAGGATAAAGTATACAAAAATAAACCTCAAGATGTTGATGATCTCAAGAATCGAATAAGGGAAGAAATTCAAAATATCAATGAAAGTGCTGCAGTAAGAGATGCCTTAAGAAAAATGGAAGTCATCTACATAACTTGTATTGCCCAAAATGGAGGCCATGTGGCAAATTTACTTTAATTTTCCCTTTTGCATTAGGTATATTGGTCCTTTCGTTATACATGCAATTGTTTTTTTGATTTTACACATTAATTCATTTGTAATTATGTAAATGTTCTCTATTAAGTTAACTTCTTACTACATACTTATTTAATAGTTCACAAAATTTACATATTGTTAAATGTTAAAACATTTCTATATTTGCTAAAATTTCGTATTCGTTGAAATAAAAGATTAATATTTTTGTTATGTCGGCCATAGGTATTTTATTATATCGATCATTGGAAAGAATTAATTTCTCAGAAAATACAGACATCTTAGTTAAAATTGTAAACTACAGTATTTTGTTGAAAATCTACTATGGTCAGCCCGTTAAAAAATATTTGTGACGTATTTCGTCATTAAATTTAAACCAAAGGTATTTTTTATTGCATAAAAAAAGTTTAATAGCGAATATTTTCTAAACGGTTAGAGATAGGTATAGGTTATTATATACAAAGTTACTTTAATTTTTTGTGAACCATCGAAATCTGCAATAATATACAGGGTGTTCCATTTAAGGTTATTGACTTATAAGTAATTTTATATATTCCGATCGATTGAATTTCTGATATCACCCTGTATAATTTGTAGTCAAAGTAAACAACTTAAATTATATATTGTGGTGTTGTCTTTAATATAAAAATGGCAGCTTCACCAAATATTATATACTTATATTTTTTTCTACTGCCTTAAATATATACGTTTTTAGCAAAAAATTAAATAAAACGGCTATTATATCCTAAACGACGAGAGATAGGTATACAATATCTTAATGAAAGTTTTAATGAGGAATCCATATCCAGGATAATATACAGGGTGTCCTATTTAATTTTTAGGAGTTGACTCCTAACCAGGAAAAACTGAGCACCCTGTATACATGAAAGGTACATAATATAAAAGTTCACTTAAAAACAATAACACTTTATATATAACTTTTTTTCCTAAATTGTATATCTTTCGAGATAAGGGGATAGAGGATCTTATGTGGGACACCCTGTATATTTACAATTAAGAACTACAACCTCCAATATTATATTCTTTAATTAAACTTCATAAACTGGTATTTCATATCAGACCAGTAGTATCTTTCTTTTCAGCTCCATCCTATAAAATATCTAAAAATCTTTAAACATATGCAAAGTTCTTAGCTAAACATCAAAATACAAATTTGTTAGAATTAGTTAATGTAATTAAAAATATTCATTTCTGCTAAAGATACCATCAAACTAGTAGAAAATCTTTTAAACAAAAAATCAGTTGTGTCAAAAACAAGAAAAATTACTCTTATTTACCGAATGCTTAGAGCAACAATACTTCAAATTTAATAACAACCTTTATACTAGCACAGAAAGTTTAATTATGGGAAATCCATTAAGCCCCTTACTTGCTGAGATACTGGGATTTCATATCAGACCAGTAGTGTCTTTCTTTTCAGCTCCATTCTATAAAATATCTAATTGTCATCCAATTCAACATAAACTAGCCGCTTTTTAGAGCATGATTCACAGACTAATCTCCCTACCATTAAGTAAAACTAATTTTCAGACCGAGTTAAACATAATCAAACTGTAAAAAATCATGGTTATTCAGTTAAGATAAAATATAAAATTCTACAAAAAAGTTATATAAAAAATGATTTACCCTAAATTCAATGAAAATATCACACAAATGTATATATTTAGGTAATTCTAGCTCTAAAATAGGTAAATTAAACGGTTTAGACATTAGAATAGCGTATAAAACCATAAATTTATTAAGTAAGTACATTCAAAATAATAAAACGAAATCTGATGAACGTGAACAATCAGGTGTATACCAACTAAATTGTGAAGATTGTGACAAAACGTATATAAGTCAAACAGGCAGATATTTGGGTAAAAGAACAGACGAGCACTATAAATGTTTCATCAAGGGAAAATCCGAATCCAATTTTGCATACTACTTAATTGAGACCAGTCACATCTTTATTAAAAATTTTAAAATTATACGCAAAGAAAATAAGGGTCATAAATTGAATATACTGGAGCCTCTAGAAATAAATAAGCTCAAACGCTCAAAATGTATGTTAAATGATCAGGTAGAACGCAATAATTAACCTCTGTTAAATATATTTTATTAATTTTTGGTAGTTTAGGTTAATGGTTAGCACTTAAAAATTCCCAGACTTTCATATTTTAAAAAATGTTGTATTACACCTAGTTATATGAACATTACTTTACTCTTTAAGTTCATTCATTCGAAATGAAATGAATAAGCTACTGTGTAGCGAAGCATGTTCCGTGTTGTTAACAAATATTGTGAAAAATGTTTGTGAAAAATTGAAAGTTTGAATAGTTTAATTACAAATCTTCCCCCTTACAACAGAAGTTAAAGCATTTTGCGAAAAGTTGCCAGCGTATTTTTATCTAACTTGCATATATTTCTTACGTTTTCTTTTTTATATCGTCAGAGGCTCCACATTTCATTGTAGAAAACTGATTTTAGATTTTGCATTTGGTTAATATTTAAAACTTAAATAAAACACTTACAAAGAGAAAGTTTTAAAAACCGCCGTAGTTTGCCAGCGAAAGATCTCGCCGACTGCGACGTCCGAATCAAATTTTCTTTTTTCTCCCTTTCGGCCCGTTCTTTACTTTAATTAGTGATGGCTTACAAATCTTGGCTCTGTTGTTCGACGTTATCGTGAAGGTTTGTTACACCCACCCGGGTAGTTGGCGGACTATTTTACGAGAATGGCCGCATTCAATTTATTGCACGGATCTCTGCGATATACCGACGCCAATTCTCTGGAAGGTGGTAAATATTCCGGGATTTAGATTGGGGAGATATTTCGAAATACATTTACGTAAACTACGGAACACCTTCACATTTGATATGGACCCTTGTCGGATCATTCCTTGTTTAGTCGAAGTTAAATGTTAAATCTTAAAGCCCATATTTGTACATGGGCAGGCATGTAAATGCTATTTGTTCTTTTTTTAAATAAATTAAAATGCTTGTCTTAGCTTTAGATAGCTGGTCTCTTATTTGCTGTTACTTCTTTTGATGTCTTAAATAAAAAAATAAAAGACTTATTATACTTAAAAAATAATTTTTTTTTGGCTTTTTGGTTTAGCATACAGCCACTACAAAGCAAAGAAAAGGAGGAAACTTTTAAACCTTACAATATTTTTACTCAGCAGTCACACATTTCATAGACGACAATCCGTTGCAAAAAAAACAATTTAGCGATACATTTAAGGACGAGGACACTCACTTCACGCCACAGTGGTCTATCTGGGTGACTTTAAATATTAGACACATATAAGCAGCAAAACCACGGATGATAGGATTATGTGATAGATTTAGATTGCAGAGGTACATAAATTATAACTGTCTATCACACATACTTACAGATACAATAAAAATATTATATAATTGGTTATTATTCGTGACGAGTGTCATTAGCCCTTCTAACTGGTAAACTGGTTTGTTTGATAAGTTGCTGCAAAAGATACCCGTTGATTTTGTATGCAGCTAAACATCCAGTGATTTAAATTATGGTAAGTTGTATTGTCGCATAAACACAACGGGTGGTTACATAATTGTTTCTGCCTAATGTTTTTTTTCAATATTTGGTTTAAACATGTTTTGTGACTTCGAGTATAATGGTTGGAATTATTAGCTGCATAATCAGCGTATAAAGTTGTCCAAATATTGAGAATATTTTCCCTGAGATAAGGAAAAAAATCATAATATTGTAATTCAGGAAATGCTATACCTTCCTGAATGGCCTGTTTTCCAAATGTATCAACCTTTTCATTTATGGAAAATCAATACTAACATCGCATATAAAAATATGAAAACCCCAGTGGAAGTTTATCGAATTTTACTAGATCTCTACAAAACCTTCTGTCAGTAAAGACATCAGACAAAGGTAGAGAATTTTTGTAAATTCAGGACATGGAAGTTAAATTAACGATGGCAACCCTGTTGACATTGCTTATGAAAAAATTATTATTTTGTTATTTGTTTTTAATCAAAAATTTGTCCGCTAAATATCGCCTTCTCAAATTTAGGATTGGTTCACCAATTTCAGCTAATAAAGCTTGAACCGAGGAGAAGCGAAATTCTTCAGTTACAATGCACAAGACTTGGTTCCTGATCCACAAAAAATACATGCAAAAACAATTATTTATCTGACATAAGCCCTGTCAATGTCTTTTGGTAGCACTTTTTAAAATATTTAAAGTTTTTTTTACCTCTAATAATGATGTTCTTTATATGGTTTTCCTATGTCAATTTCTGATCCAGAAAACCACCAAAGTACCGAAAACTTTTTCCATGGAATATCAATATTAAGAGATCCTGTTATGCAGATTTAGGAGGTGATATTAGGCCATTATTAAAGAAATATGCCTGACATGATTCCATATATTGATTCAAGTGTTGTGTACAGTCCTCTAGATGTCTCTTAGTCGACTATACACAAAAGTCATCCGCACATTGCAGAATATTGGCTCCTAGAATACGATTGTGAAGATTCTGAAGATGAATTAACTGATTTATAAAATGCTATGATATATGTTTCCGAAATACGCTTATCAGATTAGAAAAAAAACATCACAGTTTTTCTTTATTAAATAGTAGTTCATACAATAATACATTAAACATGCGTGTTAACCAACAAAACTACTCCTTTATTTTAGAATAGTGTATTCTATGAGAATCTAACAATGTCAAGGAGAAACCTGCGATTTGCATTGGATTTTATCTTAAAGTTAGAAATGGAAATTTTTATTGCGAAGTGAGGAGATTGTAAAATTCAAGATTGACTTTTTTCTACACTCACATGTGTTTGCAATGAACAGATTTATTTCTGAGTCGTACTGGTATGATAAAAGAAGAAAAAAATTGTAATTAAATGGTGTTTTTGTTTAAATTTAGAATGGTTTTGAAGAAGGGATTAAACTTTCCCGAAAGTTATTCCATGAAATAAAGATTTACCCTAAGCGAGTAGAAAAAAACTTTTTTTTCTAGTTTGTTTTATATCTAGTATATTCATATGTAATAATTTCATCGACACTTTTCCAAGCAATGTATCTCCATTTTTTATAAGGTCTAGGATTATATCAATAAGTAGGGATTAAATGTTTGCTCACCATAATAAAAAGTCTACTTAGATGTGCTATAAAAAGTATAGAATAAGTTCTTAGGGTTATGGGCAACCAAATGAGAGTCTTGAGAGATGATTATATTATCAAGATCTTCTCACACAAACGGGCCTCGGATCATTGGAGAATAGGACATTGCATTTATGTTTTCTTTTAAACTCATCAATGGTCGTATTAACTGCCCAAATCTACTGAATTTAAGGTGAACGACGTGGTATAATATGCAACTATTTTTGTTTCTATTTCACGACACCATTTACTGACCTAATGGTCGATAACGAGATCTGCAAATGCTAGAATTAACCAGATTGATCTTAAAAAAAACTTCAGTCAGAATTTCAAGGAAGTGTTAAAACAATTGTAATTGCGATAATATATTAAGTTAATTGTTATACTTCCGTGATCTTCGTTCTCAATTTGTTAGGGAGTTTGCTCTAAAATTTTATACTTTGGATATGCATAGTAGTTGGTAAGGACTTTACGTGGGAAGGAAAAATAAATAAAAATAAATTTAAAAAATATATGTTGTCAGTACAGTAAACAGCAGGTTATTAATAATGATTAAAAGTTTAACAAGTGAAAGTACGGGTCATTTTAAATAATATAGTCTTATATAATATTATCATTTTTAATTAGATTATTAAAGTTTTTTTCAAAAAGTCCCAAAATACAATGGGAACATGTAAATTGGCAACACAGATTTTGACCGCTGTTTTTTTAATTGCTACTGGTTACATATAAAACATTTACTGAACAAAAAATTTTTTTATTGTGCTTGTTGTACAACAATTTATTTGGAAAGATTTCCAGACCAAGGGTCAATAGGATATTACATGTTTGTCATTATCAACGTGTATGAGAAACAGAAAACGCAATTCCAGCGTACTATTTTTGAACTTTTGAGGTCACATGAACGCATTAATGGTGGAGCAACTGTTTTCGAAAATGATCTTCAGCTACTCTCAAGCAGATTGTGAAAACTAAAAATGGTTTCCTTAGTAAGTTGTGTGTACGTAGCAATGTTTTTAGTAAAATGCCGATTATTAATTTTTAGTATATAAATTATTTTCAGAAAAGTGAAGATACATTTTTTGCATTGTTTTTATTAGTCTTAGTTAGTTACTCTTGTAACTATTTTTGAGTTTAAACTTTAGGTAAAGTCCTGTCCCATCTCTTCCTCAAGATATCTTCTCTTCGTAAATTACATTATTTACTTAATTGGGTAATAATCCATTAAGATCCGTCTCACGGATTCAAATATTAATTCTTGCCTGGAAGATATAATAAAACAATTCCTGCATAGGCCCGGCAAATGGCCATAAAACGAAATACCGCGTGACAGAGTTATAAAACATTCTCCTGCAAGTTGAGGCAACCTGCGTCTGACAGCAGGAACGTAATTTGTGAGTCCCTAATGGCGGGGCCAATCTCGAGAGCTGCGCGAATTGGGAATATGAAAATTACGATTTATCGCCTTTAATAAAAATATATAAAGAATGCCTTGAACGCCCTACAATAGGGATGCTCTTGTCGATGACATGTATATTGATTAAGGGATAGTAGTGAAGGCATCTTGAAGTAACGTAAATAATAAACGATATAATACTTTTTGATTTACTTGTAGACCCGTGTTTTGATCAGCGTGAACATTTGTACACGGTGTCTTCAAATGAAGTTACCTATACTATAAAAGTCACCTACACCACAAATAGATCTACTTTTTAGTTTTTTGATAAAAAATATTTGCTTATTCAAAAAATGAGTTCACCTTGAGAAAAAAGGTTTTGTTATACAGAACCTTAAAAACTTTTAAAACATGGATATTACTCAAAAGTATATTATCTCTATCCTTTAATTGTAAGGAAAATGCTATCTGATAAAAAATTAACAGAGTTGGAACCACTTTCTCAATCAAAATCTAGACTATCGATTGTTTTATTTTTGCGACATAAGTACAAAACTATTTAAGTAAAATTTTTTATTTTCAAGTGTCTTTTTTCTTGAATGTAGTTTAAATCAAAATTGAGATACGAAACTGGCCAGACCCATATTTTGTCTGAAAATAGGATAGGTAGGTTTGAGTCTAATTACTTATGTCTTGGCTTGTAATTATTTTCATTGAGAATGTACAGGGTCATGATTTATATTTCGCCACCCATTTTCGGGGTTTATTTTTGTAGATAGAAAGGAATAATAAATACAAAAGTTGTATGGATTTCAGGGAACTCACTTAAATGAAATGCCCTGTATATTTTTTATTTTTTAGGTTCTCCTTATTATTCCCTTTTCAAAAATGTGTGATATGTCTATACTTTGGTAGTTTTTGAGATATTCGACTTTAAAATTCCACATTATCCCAGTTAATTTACGTGAAATCGTGTCTAAGGGGTCTTGCTGGAACTGACATTGTAAGATTGTCACTATCATTTAACTTGTCCGTGTTCCCAACAAAATCTATCTTAGGCAATTTCCTGGTAGAACCATCCCAACATGAAGCACAATAAAATATTTAATGAGCAAATTTGAAGATAACAAAAGTTTAAATAGAAGAAGAAGAACTACAAAGCCAAACGAAAACTTTGACTTAAGCGTGTTGCTGTTTCTACGGGTAAATTACCGTTGTTAGGTTTCTATACTTAGGACTATATTTGATTTATTTTATTGTAGAAAACAGCGATTTATTTTCAAAAGTCATTTGGCAAAATTCAACAAATTTTTCATCATTATAATTATTTTAAGATGTTTGTTAAATCTGCTCTTTTTACACAATATGCTTTTTACCGATGAAGCTATATTTACTGCTAATGGTGTGTTTAATCTTCGCAATAAACATTTCTAGGCAAAATTCAACGACGACAAAGTTTGTGTGGCATTTTAAAAAATGAGGTTATAGCACCAATTTTTTTTCGTAAAAGTTTTGCTGGTGTCAGATATTTCCACTATCTCGAAAATGATATAGCAGTTAGATAACACGAAGGTGAAGACATGTGAATAGCTAGAATTTATGGTTTTAATATTATTTGTAATTTTTTCTTTTATTTTCTAAATTTTTATTTAGTATTTATTGTTTATAATAAAATATTTCCTTACTTTAAAATCATATTAATCATTTTTTACATTATCAGCAAGACACCTTAGACACGATTTCACCTAAATTAACTAGGATATTATATCTTGAATTTCAGTTGGAGGGGAATTTTAAAAACCTCGCCGATCCAAGTGCATGTCTATACATTCATTTTTTTGAAGGGGAGAATCTAAAAAATCAAAAATGTACAGGACATTTTATTTAAAAAAAAAAACAACATTTGGTATGGTATTAGTTTTTACCTCGCCCTTACACACAACTTTAGTATTTATTATTTTTTTCTGCCTATAAAAATAAACTCTGAAAATGGGTAGCGAAATATAAATGCTGACTTTGTACAAGAAATCTTGCCACATAATTTGATTTTTTAAAAAAGAGTAGCTCTTGTCGGTGTTTTCCGAGTACTATAACTAGTAGCCGTGGTAATCCTTTTTTCCTTTGTTATAATGTGTATTCTACGCAACTTTTAAAGATAGAAATAGAAATACTTTGTTCTTAACTAAAACAAGTACATATTTTGCAAGTATTTGCGGTTCCTGTAGAACTACCCCATTTTGTTAACATGAATTGTATAGAATCGAAAAAATCTGCGCTTATGACTTCCACACAATGTTTCAGTGTCAGAACATTTATATTGTATTATTAAGAAAGTATTGAGAGTTTTATGGAATTCTTTTAAAATATAAGTTGGCTTTAGTCGATATTTTAAGGTCCCTAATTATGATGTCTGACGATATTTTTAATGGGTTAAAAAATATAAAAAAGTTATATTTTGGAAATTCACAAATAACAGTCACATTGAAAACAGATATATTTGAAAAAATCAATCAAAAATCGTCATAAGGGTAGATACTTGGTTTTTTTCGATTATATATATTTAAAAAAATATTTCGATAAATGGTGTAACACGTCGAATATATTGTTTTTTGTATACAAAATAATTAGGACAGGGTAGCCCAGCCCTAAATACTGAAGCAGTCACCCCGAAAAGGAATAAAGCATACGAAACATGTACATTTTTTTAAATTTTTTTTGTATATAAAACATTTTTTCATCTATACAGGGTAGTCCGGGGAGGATAAAACAGCCACATTTAAATGAAAAAAAAATTGAAAGCATTTATCTTGTCTTTTTTATATAAATTTATTTAACTCTATATAGCCCTACTATGATGAAGCAGCTCTCTAAAAACGAAAAAGAAAATTGAAAAGCATATAGTTTTTTAGAAAAAAGTAATGTAGGTCAAGCTGCTTTTATAATTCTGAATATAAAAATATTTTTGTCTATTATTCAGGGTAGCCCTAGAAGGATTAAACAGTCCTCTGAAGACGAAAAAAACAAATTCAAGAGCATGTAGCTTTTTTAGCATATGCGTCAGATCTCTTCTATTTTTTTGTATACAAATATATTTTTTCCATTATACAAAATAGACTCAGAGATATGAAGCAGCCCCCAAAAAAATATATGTTTAAAGCAGTAAGTTAAAAATGCAAACGCTAAAACATGATTTTTAAAAATATTTTTATATATAAAATAAATAAATATATACAAAAATTCTGTTATACGGGATAGCCTTAGGAGAGTGATGATATACATAGACAAATCTTTTTCCATAACGCGTAGCTTTTTAAAAAATTACGACATATTATTTTTTAATACATAAGCATTTTTTTTATCTTTATATATAGTTAGGCTAAGGTAGTGAAACACCTTCCTAAAATCCTAAGTTTTTTCGAGGGTATGAGAGGCTAAATTATAATAGATATTATTTATTATTCCTACATACGACAAATTGGTTATAGTTTTTGCATATAAATCTCAATTTAAGAAAACTTATTGTTTTAAAGCAAGACAAAAAATCAAAACTTGAGGATGAACAAAACAGCTAAAACGAATTAGTAAGCGAAAACCAAAATAAAAAATGGAGCAATAAAATGATAAATAAATCTATAGTAAACAACGGGAAATCCAATTGAATTTTACAGACTTTTTAAACGTTTAAATAGGCCTCCAATTTCTTTTGTTCTATAAGATTAATTGAAATTTACTAGTTCACAGTTACCTTTTTACACTTGACTTTTTCATTTTTGTGCAAAATTTCAACTGGATAAGTAGTTTTATTATACAGATATTTTAAACATTTCCTTAGGCCGCCAAGTTGTGATGCTCACCAAAATTTTACCAACATATGGTTACACCGGATTTTTGTGTAAAATTTAAAATCAGACATATAAGTAGTTTCTTCATTGATTTTTTTAACACTTTATTAGTCCGCCATTTGAATTTGTAACAATATTTCATCAGTTTATCCTTGTATCACACCTATTTTTTTTTGTAAACGATTTGAGTTACAGTGGATAAATAGTTTTTTAGTAATACTTTTTTTAACATTTCCTTAAGCCGCCATTTAGGATTTATATCAAAATGTTACCATGTCATCCTCATATAACCCTTAATTTTTTAACGGATAAGTAATGAGCTATACCGAGAAAGGGGTAATTCCTTGAAAATGTAAGACGCAAATCTCTTCCTACATGAATACCCTAAATCTCTCAAACCGCGCCCTAAACATATTTTAAAGAGACAATGGGTTCTTAACATTTTTACGTTCTATATGAAACCTATACAATGTGATGTAGAACATGGCTCTTCAAAATCTATAAATCATTTTATTAGTCAAACAAACCATTCCGAAAGTAAATTTAATTTACCTGGAATGATCCTATCGAAAACGAAGACCTTAATAAATTTAATATAGCTGACGTTTCTCTTGTGAACCAAAAAGAAAATTCTTTATGGTATAGTCCTGGTAAAACACAGAATACCTTTTGGAATGATCCTCCCAAAAGGACATACATCAATATGTTTTAGTTTGGCAATCTTTATTTTGTTCTAAGCTTTTAAGTAATATTTAAGCGTCCACGTTAGGTTAAAAATACTTTTGTAGATGCAGTACTTTTGTAGTCGTATTTCGAAATTCTTCCTGGGTTGGGGGCAAATATATGCTATAATTTGTATTTCAAACCGATGTATATATATATATTTATATTATATATATATGTATATATATATGTTTATATATATATATATATATATACATATATATATATTTATATATATATATATATATATATATATGTTTATATATATATATATATATATATATATATATATATATATATATATATATATATATATATATATATATATATATATATATATATATATATATATATATATATATATATATATATATATATATATATATATATGTAGTTATAAAGAACTTGCTCTGAATTCTTAACATGCGCCCATAATTTAAATTTAAATGTAGCTACATTTTTTAAACACAAACATACAAAAACTTATACAAATCTTAAATAGAGGTGTATGTAATATACGTATGTATATAAATTAATATCTATTTAATGCATAAAGTCTGTAATTTTGGTTTGTTTAACTTTTTTTTGACTCGAAACGAAAGCCTGGTCTCGCAATTTTCTTAATATAAGTAATTCATTTAAAGGCACACTGTTCTCTTCTACCCAATCGATGCATTGCTGGAAACACTTAGTGGCTAATTCATGCTTTACTGAAGAAGTTACACCAACGTCCTCTTCCTCTGGATCATTCTGATTATCGTCTTCATCCATTGTAGGTATCATATTGACATCGTTGTTAAGCCAAAAATCAATTTCAGCGTCTTCATGATCAGCGTTAGCATCAAGTTCTTGTACTAGGTTCAAAATTTCTTGTCTACCATTTTTTTCAGCTAAAATTCTTTGCTGTATGACAGACATGGGTTACACTAGGCTGTTAGAGTTAGTTTATTCCAGCACTTTTCTAAAATACTAGGTAACACACTCTCCCACGCCTCATGTAAAAACCACACAGCATCTTTTAGATTAATACTTTTTAAGCATTGCACGATATCTTCTTGCTCACTGCGCAAAATGTGTGATAATAAATTTTTTCTATAAAATAACATTGCTAGCCGAATAGCATTTTGGTCCATTGGTTGAATTAACGCTGTGCAGTTTGGAGGCAGAAACATAGTTTTAATTTTTCCATCGTCACTGATCAAACCTTCTTCTGTATCATGACTAGGAGCATTGTCAATCAGGAGTAGGGCGTTTTCAGGTAGATTATTTTCTCGCGAGAAATGTCTGACTTGCTTAACAAATGAATTGTGAAACCAGTCCTTGAAAACAGTGGATGCCATCCATGCATTTTTGGTAGCCCTGTATTCAACTGGCAAATTTGTATTCAAAAATGAGCGAGGCTTCTTTGCTTTTCCGATAACCAGTAATTTCAGTTTGTTTATACCATCAGCGTTACAACATGCCATAAAAGTTACTCGTTCTTTGCTGGTTTTACGCCCGGGTGCATTTGCTTCCTTTGAATGAACTAATATTTTCTCTGGAAGGGGTTTCCAAAACAATCCGGATTCATCTGCGTTGTAGATCTGGCTGGGCAACAAACCGTTTTTTTCGATAAGTTTTAAAAGCTTTTCTTTAAACGGATCAATGGCGCTACTATCGTTGGTTAACTTTTCTTCGCAGATTTTTAAAGTTCTTAGACCATGTCGATTTTTAAAATTGATAATCCAACCTCTGCTTGCGTGAAAGTTATCATTCCCATAATACTGCGAATACAACTGTTTTGCCTTTTGTGCTAAAATTTCATATGAAATAGGTGCATGCCGACTTCTTTGCCGTAAAAACCAAAAATACAGTAGCTTTTCCGTTTTAGGATATTCACATTGCCTCAAACTCTTTCTAGACCGTGGGCCAAAATCACAGCACGTAATAAACCTAAAAATAATCACATTATTATTTAATGTTTCACAAAAAATGTGACAGTAAACTTACTGTTCTATAGTCTTTTTCTTTTTCTTGATATCCGAAATCGTAGAAGTACCCACTCCATATTTTACTGCTAACTGTTTATTTGGCACACCCTGGCTTAGCTGTTTAAGTATTTCGCTTTTTATTTCAAGGGTCAGCGTAATTTGTTGTCTTTTTCTTGTAGCCATAATTCACACGTTCTTACTTATGCTATGCAAGCAAACTGACCCGTCAAGACGTGTTAGTAAAGTAGTGGGGAAGAACCGCCTTGAACAAATAATTAATGTTTTAAAAATCCGGATTAGCGAAACATACGAAAATTCGGATTACAGAGTACGCAATGTATTTAGGTAATGGTCCGGATTACCGCGGAATATATATATACTGTATATATATATATATATATATATATATATATATATATGTATGTACATTATATATATATATATATATATATATATATATATATATATATATATGTATGTACATTTATATATATATATATATATATATATATATATATATATATATATATATATATATATATATATATATTTTCGGTTCTTAGAATAAATAATATATATATATATATATATATATATATATATATATATATATATATATATATATATATATATATATTAATATGGGATGGGTTCTTGAACCTTTTTATATATAGGGTTTTCTTTTATATATATATATATATATATATATATAAAATATTTATTTGTAAACGATCAACCATGCATGGCCTTCATCAATACTAAGACTTTAACATAAAATATGTAAACGAGAGAAAGAAAATAACAGTTTTCAGATTACCTCATTTAAAACAACAGATTTTCAAATATAAAACAACATATAATATTGTAAAATTACAACAGACAGACATGCAACTGAGACGGAACTATGGATGTTAATACGACTACCAGTAAATATTTAGGAGCACCTATCGACATAAGAATTCGTTTTTTTTTTCGGCAGATGGATGGTTTCTTTATAATATTTACGAAGTAAATATTTTAATTTATTAAATTTTAATAGATTTTGCTGAGTTTTTATATGTGTGCCTTGTTGTTTATTGAATGGTCGTGTTTTTTTTATATAGATCATTTCCAAAAACTCGTTTATTTTGATCCATTTCAAAACCGGAGATTTCGGTTGTTTTCTTGGTAACCTCAAATGTCGGTTTCGCTCTTGTTGGTGAATGTCACACAATTCATTCCAGGAAGACCGTTTTTAAATTATTATGAAAAATTTTTCAATTTCTAGGAAACCTATTCATTCTAACTAATATTATTATCTATTTCCGTGAAAAAAATAGATACTTTTGATAAACTTTTCTTCTCATCCATTTGTTAAATTAGCAGAATTTTGCCTCTAGTGGGAAAAGTGCATACTTTTTCTATTCAATTTATTAAATATTTGTTACCCGTCCCGGTTTGGCCGAGCTTATCCCGGAATAACATACGGTGTCCAGACCTAGAAAAATTCGACCGGGACACCGGGATTGCCCCGCAGGTTATACCAAATGTTAAAGCAGTGCTTTCACATCACTTGTTCACAACTGTTTTCGTTTCTCCATGCTCCAGGGCCATCACGAAAATTTCAAGGTCAAGATCTTTTTTTTTTTTAGTTATCAGTTGATAGTTGGATGTTGTTCTTTTGCAGGTGTCCCGGATTGATATAACCGTTTTTTCTTGACAGTGTTATTAAAGATATAGTTTTTTAGGCAATTTAGAAAACAGAAGATATCCTTATATGATTACAGAACTCTGCTTTGCCCCGTTTCGCAATATGCACATGCAAAAGGAAATCTTGCATTTTTCCTAGTTGTTATATAACCAGCTATTTAGTTCTGATATAAAATAAAAATAAAAAATATTCTTAGACAAACGGCGCTATAACAGTTTAGTTTTATTAAAAGACGATAAAACACGGTGCAATCATCTTATAAATAAACCATTTTCCACTATGTATTCTAAACTTAGAAGATTAAAAAGTCCCTTAAAAAATACAAATATTTAATAATTTCATATTGCTTAGCTTTTAAGAAAATAAAAAATAAATTAAATTTAATTTCTTTTTTGGCATATAAAGCAATTGTTTTCCTTTATATAGGGTTACTCTAAGGAGGTAGCAGAGTGACAGCTCCCTAAAATCAAAAATAACAGTTTGAGTTTTTTTTAAACGGTGTAAGACATCAAATTTTTTTTATTATTTGTGCAGAAACATTTGTTTCTACTACAAAGGGCCGTAAAACAGCTTATTAATAATAAAATAAATAAAGTTTCCAATATATCAAAACAACATGTCGATATTTTATTCGATATATCAAAGGCATAGAGAAGTGTATATCGATATATACAAGTAATATATCGATATTTACGGAATATCGTTGTTACACTTACTAAAGGGATGAGGCAGCTCACTGAAAACGAAAAAAAATCATAAAAACGTTGAAGCACGTCAAATTAATGTACTTTAGAAACATTTCGCTTTAAAGATAAAGCGGTGTTTCTAGGAATATGAAGCAGTTCTCGTTATTATTATAAAGCGCTTAGTTAAAAAACCGCGGTGAAATACATGAAATTTCTTTTATATCTTTGTAAATAAAACATTTGTTCTACTTTACATGATAGCCTTAGGACATTGTGTCCCTAAAGAAATACTAATATTTTATAGTTTCATATAGCTTGGCTTTTCAAAAAACAGCAAGACAGGGCAAATTCATTTGCTTTTTTTGCATATAAAAGCATTTTTTTCCTTTACATAGGGTTACTCTAAGGGGGTGAAACCGCTCCCTAAAAATAAAAATAAAAAGCTTATTTTTTAAACGATGACACCGAATTAGTTTTACTTTTTGTATAAACGTTTTTTTTACTAAACACGATGATCTTAGGAGAATAAAATAGCTTTTTAAAAGCAAAGGTATTTTTTCTCTATTTTTAGATACTATCATAATTTTTAGAAAGCGGGAAAAGACATCAAGCTTATTTAATTTTTTTCTTAAAATATTTCATTTAAAATAACAAAGATTACAATTCTTCCGACTAAATGCGATGTAAAAGTCAATTTTTTGTGTTAGCGCATAACTATTTCGTATAAATTTCTTCTTATTCTAATTTTCACTTTTTCTCATTTCTAATTGCACAAAAGCGTAAGCTCAAAATATGGGCGCGAACTACCTGGTGGTGCAGGCAGAGGCAAATCTGTCAAGCTTTTCTGTCTTTAAACTAACAAATAATGCATTCTACAAACAAAAATTGGTCAGACGGGCATCCATTTTTAGAAAAAGGATCCCCTACACGAGAACAAAGAAAAGATATGGTAAGTGCCCTTTTAAACTATATTTCTCTGTTGGAAAAATCATATGGTTTACTAAAATTTCACATTTCTACAAAGTGCAAAAGTTTTGTAATGTCTCATATTTTAATATGAAGTGGTATTACGTATGTACATGAATCAACACCCACTCGCACCCCACTACACTGAAGTGTATCCTAATGGCTAAAAACTACTGGGTTTGTTTCCTAATCGAGAATTGATGTCTCCGCGCTGATTCTTTTTCCGATCCTACCGAGCTTGCTTACATCTTTTTGGAAATATTTACTTCCTGCTCAAAAATGACAGTTTTGGTACATGCTGGCCAACGGGTGATTTTTGACATTGACAGGTGGCATTATTAGTTGATATGTGATACATCATGAATTAACGCTTGCGCAGATCTAAATAATGCCCATGTGGAATAAAAATGTTTGACGTCATATGAGATATTGAGATTCACCCATGAACGGAGTTCCCAAAAGCCCTCCAAGCAGCCGCACGTTTTATATCTGCATTTTAAGAGAGTGCTCAATGAATCTGTTCCATTAACTGAGGCCTGACTGTGGATTTCTTTAATTATATATAACAATTATGTAGTTACAAAACTACAGTAACAACATCATTACCGCGACAACGTATGCGATGTGCTGATTCGCCGCGTTCCACAACTATGCGGTCTGACTACTTTCACACGTTTTCTTATACTTTAAGTTTAGCGGCAATTTTCAACTATTACGAGACCCTTGACACATTAGCTGCACCTACTCTTTCTGTATAAGTCACATTTTTAATCCTAGCTTTAAATACGGATCAGGATTTTATTTCTTTTAAAGCTGCTCGAAATTCCAAAAACGAATATGTATTACATGCGCAGATTTATTAAAATTAGACTATTAAACAACTTTTTCGATTAAATTTTTATGTGATATTCTCATCGTTACTCTTCCCAATTACATCTAGTTTTAATAGAGTAATTTTTAGTTAGGTCACAGACCTGGTCACAAAAAAACTCCAACCGCCGCGCCGTATAGCTAGCTAAAAAGCTTTAAGAGTACAACCAGATCCAGTTGATATGGTAACTAAAAGTGTTATGCCTACCAGTTGTGTTTTACTTATGTCACTGTCATTTTGCAATTTGGACGTTTAGAAAAAAATATTTATTCATTTGTTAGTTATGTCATTTTAAACCTATAGCTGTCAAATTAGACCTGGTTTAAATTTAAACTACTTCATTTAATACGGAGGCAAGAGTTTTGTGATGGATCATATTTCAATATAATGCAGTATTAAGAGTATACATGAGTCAGCACCCACACGCAAGGTCAGGTAGTGAAACAACTGGCGGCGGGCGGTGAGCTTTGGAGCAGCTAAATTATTACATGCACTGCAAGAGTTTCATCATAGTTGAAAATTTGCCCTTAACTTATTTATAGTACAAAAAAACCGTAAGAAAGTGAGTGATGAAGATTTTGAAAATGGTTTAAAATTGGTTTACTACCTAATTACAATATATAATTAAAGAAAAAAACAGTCAGAATTCAGTTTAATGAGACAGAGGTAGTCAGCAGTCGCCCGAAGTTCAGATATAAAATGCGCGTAGCTGCTCGGAGCACTTTTCTGACTAGCGTCAAAGACTGTAGTTTCTCATCTCATCATTTTTGTCCACGTGGGTATTATTTAGGTCTGCGAAAAAGCTGATCACATGTTATATGTCATCTGTCAATGTCAAAAATCACTTGTCAGTTAACAAAACTGTCATTTTTGGGCGGGAACCGATGCAAGATGAAGCAAGCATTTTAAAAAGCTTGGCGCTGATCGGCCTCACCGTTTTTTTGCCATTTGGGCTTTAACGAAGTGATATGAAAGGTCATGCTTTAGGTAAGCGATAGATGTTAACGCCCTCTATATATCTGTAAAAAATACTTGTGGAAAGATATGATAACGGAAAAACCAAAATTTAAAGACATCAGTGCCCGTTTAGCAAACAAAGCCAATAGTTTTTAGCTATTACGACATAGTTCAAAGCGCGCAGCCATCAAGTTTCCCACTACCTGACCTTGCGAGTTTATTCTGACTTATGCACACCCTTTATACTACATCACTTTGAAATATGAACTATTACAAAACTCTTGTAATATTTTGTCACGAGCTCTGCGGCAAAAAAATTACCTTCTTGAACTCTTATTTCTCCCTTCAATATACTCTAGTGCATATCTTCTGTACCCTATATTGGTAATAAGTCTACTAATATACGCGTTAAGCGTTGGCTAAGAAGAGTATGACGACTTGCTGGGTTTTAAGGATATTCAGCCGCAACCATTTATATAGAGAATCGTATGATTTACTTGCTAACTTTTGAATATTTACTTTTCATAATGTTGGTCTTGTTATATAGCCATGAAGTGTGCATCCAGTTATATATATATATATATATATATATATATATATATATATATATATATATATAAATATATATATATATATATATATATATATATATATATATATATATAAAGTTGTGAACATACTTGAAAGTTGACCAAATAATTTATTTTATTCATATTTTTGTTGAAAAGGCGTAAGTAAAACATACCTTCTTTTTCTGAACAAATATAAATAGTTTTTTGCCTAAACAACTCTTTCATATCTCATGCATATATTTACACACACATATATATATATATATATATATATATATATATATATATATATAACTACGCTAAGGAACTCCAGGAGGTGATTCCTTAGGTCATTTTAAGAAAATCGGTTTTTTTATAAACATTATAAATGTCCTTAAGCCGATTTGGTTGAAACTTGGTAGTGTAATTTTTAGTACTAAGGCGCTAATTCAGCCTTAACTAGATAAAAGTTATTATATCCAGTGGCGTCTCAAGGGGCACCGAAACCATTATTATTAAGAAAAAAAAGTACGCCACTGAATCTTTTTGCAGTTTTTATAGTTTTCTCTCTTTAAGCAACTATAAATACAACTTTATCTCTTCTTTAAGATGACCCCAGAAATATAAACCTAGAGGATTCATATCAGGACTGGTTAATTTTGAGGTCCTGCGAGTCTGATTCAGCGATTAGGGTAAGTAATATCGAGATGCCAACGAGTAAGTACGCTAAAATGAGCTGCGGCCCCGTCGTGCATAAACTACATATTCGCTCTTACATGTAGTAATACATCTTCTGACAAATTTATTAGATGTTCTCACAAAAAGTCTGTACAGGATTCATCTGTAATCTTCCTGGTAAAAAAATGGGCCAATTAGGTATTCACCAATAATTCTTAAAAAGAAATTGTTGCTGAAAATGACTTTCTCTAATGACGTAGTGATTTTTATCGGCCCAACAATGGTTGTTATGATAATTAATGATAGCATCTCGTGAAAAGTTTGCTTCGTCCGTATATGAAATGTTTGGTAAGAAATTGTTATTGTGTGCCACCGTATGAAGCCACCACCTACAAAATATTAATCTTGGGTGAAAATCCCAAAGCAGTAAAGCTTGAACCCGCTGTAAGTGATATGGGTACAGTAGATTTCTTTCTAAAACTAAACTAAAACTGTCCAAACTATTTTTTCTTTATCTTCTTCGACCATATTAAGTACAGCTTCTTCTAGTTCAGGCGTTGTTACGGTTTTTGGTCTTTCACCACCTGTATTTTTATTAAAAATGTCAGTTTCATCTTGCATGTATCGTTCTAAATGTTTTAGCATGGAATTACTCTATTAGGATATCTGTCTTGATAAATTCTCCGTGCCTCTTCCGAATTTCCATTTTGCTAATCCATAAATAAAGTGCTTGTCAGTCATTTCAGAATTACTAAAATTATTCATAATGAAATCACTGCTAATTAACAACTTTAAAATTTACTGATATGACAGTGGCAGTACTATCACTATATGCTGGTACCAGTAAAGTAAACTCCCCCAGGTAGATGTAAAAACATACGAGCAAAACACAGGAAACCAAAAAGTTGTATACAAATAAATCTGCTAAATTTCAACCAAATCGGCTTAAGGATATTTATGATATTTATAAAAAACAGATTTGTTTTTAACTTTAACACCTTTAACTCCGGACACATATTCGAATAAGACAACTCTTGAAGTTACGGTATATATATATATATATATATATATATATATATATATATATATATATATATATTTATATATATATATTTATATATTTATATATATGTATATATATATATATATATATATATATATATATATATATATATATATATATATATATATATATATATATATATTATATATATATATTTCTATATATTCTAATAAAATACTTGCAATACGGGAACTAATTCTGCCAATAACAAAAGAACTCAGATTTCAATAAACGTCATAGTATATGAAAAGCAACTTTTCTTTCGCGCACTTCCCCGCAGTCTCGCATTGGTTTAAGTAGACCTTTAATCGGTGTATGCGCCTCTTTAGGGTCTGTACCTCAATAGGGGTCGGGCGTCAACGACTGGTAATCCAGAGCTGACTAGTTTAATTTTAAACTTTGTGCCAATAACCACTGTATGAGCCGTCTCTTTAAACAGCTTCAAATATCCTTAAATAACTACTGTTTTATGCAAGTCTTAATAAACAAATTTTTTGTGTCGTCATTTAAAAAATGTCTTAACAGTGAACCGACAAAATAGCACGAGTTACAAAATAAGATTAGCCAAAAAAGGCAGGTTGCTCTTTTTATTTTTCATATAGGAAGTTCTAGTCTGGAAGAATAAACTATTACTCAATTAAACAAAAGTTAAAACAAAACACATTTGGGTATTGTTTGAACCTCTTGATTCAAATGTTTGTTTATTTTTTTTCTAATCTAGTTATAGGTTTTTTAAAATATGTTTAATTTTGTTATTTACTTTTCAAATTTAAAATACCTTGCGTATATTTTTTTAATGCGATAAATGTTTAGGTTTGAAACTAGTACTGTCCGACAAGCTGATGTTATATATTGTAAGTCGCCTCCTGCTTCATTTTTTACATTTATTTGAAAATGTACACCTATAAAGATTACTTATAGAATGGAATAAACGTTGGTTAGATTGATTCAACTGAACGTTATCTTATCGATCGCATATTAGAGATTTTTAGTTTTCTTGGCCCGTTTGACACTATTACATATCTCTTCAATTAAATGCGCTTTTTTGCTTTTTTATGTATGCGTGTCTTTAAGTAAATAAATTAATAAAGACATTTTAAAGATCTCAGTAGATAAGAAAACTTCTTATACACCTCAAATGCTCCTTTAATTTTCGTTTTTAGTGCGGTCCTAAGTCTAATTTTTTTTAAGTGACCTGCAAACTGTGTAATGTCGGGCAGCTCTGCTTCATACCACATGTGAGTTTTTTTGCGAATACGTGTATTTTTTTAGTATAAATGTGAAATCAAACTACGCATTGTAATGAGACCATTGAAATATATATTTTTTTGGGAATACTTACCTGTTTTTTTTTTACTATAAATTTGATGAGCCCATCGAAATTAGACGAGACCTGTGCGCTTTAAAAACCGGCTCTGGCAACAAGACAAGCTGGAAAACCTAGAATATTACTTCTTATTCCAATATTATCAGCTGTGCCAAATATAAAATTTCTTAATCCTAAGGTAAGGCAAGGTCTTTTATTGGTGGACTAACAGAGATTTGTACCAATTTTATTTTATTAATGTGAAAATTAAACCTCTTCCTTATTAAAAATGATTTGCTTGATCAGGTAAAACAGAAACAAAAATAAAATCGTTACACACAATCACATAGAGAAGGCTATAAAAGTAGGAAGACTTAAAGCCAGGAAAGAAATGAATGAAACACTTCTATGGCACTTGATACGAACTTCGTGTTTTTTATTATTTTTAGATGGGCCTGGTTTTATGTCTTTCTTCTTTCCGGCCAGAAATTATATGGTCTCTTTTTACGGCTATTCCACTTTTCATCGTAATTGCCAGTTTGAAATCGATTTGGTAAGTTTGTAAACCAATTTAGGAACTTGTGTTCTTGCTTTAGTGCGATTCAATTGGAAAAATGCTCTCTTAAACCAAATTTGTATGTTGTTTTAAATGCTATTTTAAAATAGTGTATTATTAACCTTCCATCATTTACTGTTGTACGCCAAGGCGGGCTTGGTTTTAGATTTGTAAAACAATGTTTGCTAAAAGTTTTACTGTGAATCCTTTTTATGAAAGCAAGTAAAACAATATATTTATAGTTATTTTAATAATATAATAAATGTTAATCATTTTTCGACGTTTCGTCTGTGACTGCACTAGGCATCTTATGAGATTTTTATTCTGTGGTAAGCAAAGTTCAAGCAATTAAACACGGATTGAGCTCAGGTTTAACTGTGCTTCATGATTTTCACAGATGTTCTATTCCTCCTTTTTAATAATATAACGATAATAATGTAAGAAGCTTAGTCCCCTTTACATTAACCATGTATGCTTGTGCGACAGTGGATTGACCAATATATTTTTCATCCTTCATGTTCCTTAAGTCTAGTGTTCTAAAGTGCTCAGTTGCACCTCTATTCACGTTATCACGGGAACGAGGAATTTTAAGAACTTATTTTGATTGAAGAGAATTTAGATCCTTTGGTGACCTCTACTCAATCACTGTGCAAACTGTGTCGAAAATTTTTCTGACACAACAAACCAAACAATATAAAAATACAGGTAATACCAACTTGATTTGTAGCAAGGCCCGTCAATCAGATAACTACACCAATTGCTCGTGTCGAAGTTTTGTTATAACGCACGCAACATTATTTGGTTCGGTGTTGCCAAAAGTGTCTACTTGTTTAAAAATACAATACTATAAGTATGCTTATCTACAAACGAAGCCAATCGGGTGCAACACGTCGCGAATTGGCAACAGCATCGGCTGTTCGAATCTCTCGATGGATCCCAACCATACGTAATACCATAAACTCCACTATACCTTACGCTATAGATAACCCATTTAAATGGGACGCCTTGAATCGATCCGGAGTCATCAATGTTCGCCGAAACTATATAAATTCTTGCGGTAACCTTCGACTGGCGAACTGGAACGAGACGCGGCTTTTTCGATCACTAAATATTAGAAGAAAACTTTGAGTTAAAATAGAAATATTTAATCTGGCTGTTAATCTATGGGGTTGAAATTTGAAACAGGTTAGCGTGAAATAAAGTTTAATATAATTGTCATAGGAAAATATATACATCCGGGGAGAGCCGCAAATTATCTTTGGCAAAAGTCTGTGGTCACTACTTTCGTCTGCCGGCTTCCTCAAAACACTTGGCAATATTGCGCGTTAATTTCTCGGATGGATGCAGGCTTTGAAAGCCTCTGTAATTGTTTTCCTGAGTTTGCCAATGGTTACCCTTGGAGACATTTCTTTTAAATTTGGCACATTAACTAATAAAAAAATGTTGCACTTAAACTTGTTTTACGGTGACAAGTTATTTGTAAAAACAAAAGAGTTCTATAGTGTACTGTAAAATTCTCGTTGTTTAAGGTTTAAAAAATTCTAAATGATCTTTTATTTTTCTGAAAATCTGCACTATCTATTTTTCTGCAAAATCTGCATTGCGTGCTTTTTAATAAGAAAACTACATCAAACAGAATAAAGTTACATCTTAATATGTAAGATAAATTTTTTTTTTCAAAAAAAAAACATTTTTCAAAATATATATAATATTAAAAAAAACATTAAATGTTTTTTTTTAATTTCACCAAGGATTAAACAGGTCTTGTAAATAGAACTTAAAAATCGTTTTTGTAAACATTTCGTAACTAATAAAATATTAGTAGATTTACAAAGGCTTGCTAACACCCTTTGTAAATAATTTTTTAGCCTAAGTAATTTTCAAGACAGCTGAAAACCGCATCTCAATATGTCTTCCTTTATTTTTTAACTTCTTGATTACAAGGGAACTTCCAGGTTTATGTTTATATTTTTAATCAGGTCTACAAGCTTTATTTAAAAATACAGAAGAAACAATAAATACAAGAAAGTTTACTTAAATCACCAGGGTTTGCTAAAACAAATGGCATTTGGAATACAAACAAATTGAACATCGACATCGACGCAAAATTATATGCCAATTCTTGACCTTAAGAAACTTTCTGTATAGTGTATATGCTAGATCAAATAGACTATCCAATTCAAACAAGGCACTGCGCAAGCTTATTTTGTTCAACTGAACAATAGTTTAGTTTTTGATTTAAAAGAAATAAGTATACACCGAACGTTACTACCTGACGAAATACCAAGTTAATTTAAAATATTACCCAAAATCTCGTTTTTAAAAATTCCTTCGGACAACCTTCGAGTAAAACACAACAGATTTCATGGCATAACTCTTTTTGTGGGAGACGCAGACGGTGACATTTTAAATGGAATGGCATATCTTGTTTCTCTTTGCAGGAATGTAAAGAACCCGATAGCTTATCCCGGACTTCTGACAGGCCTGTTATTAACTGAGTTTCTTAATTTCTGTTATTGGGAAATAAATTTTATTTATTATTGTTTTATGTAAAAAAGTCTTCACTGAAACCACTGCTTATAATGTATGGGTGGATTTATATTTTACTATTGCATAAATATGAACCCGCATTTTTTTTATTTTGCTTAAAATTTACAAACAAGCTAAAATATATGAAAGATTTACTTGCGTTTTTAGTAATTTAGAAATACTTCTTACATGCGTGTTTTTTAGAGATGTGAACAGTAGCGGCTTGTTATATGGAGCTATATAACTGACATTACATTTTCAATTTAAAATCTAGTCCAGAATAAATAACACTAATCTTATAAACACAGAAATTCATTTATACAACAAAAAACTCTTTACTGATTTTCCTTTACAGTACCCTGTGTTGCCCACAAGAATGAAAACGCTTTGGCGAAGTTAGCAAGAGCGTTTTTAAATGAACTGTTGGAGCCACGAGAATGTTGGCTCCATCCTCTATCCTGTACCAAAATTTACTGAATAAAAATATCAGTAAACTTTGCCTGTACAGTACTTTTGCGTTAGCAGTTCAGAATCTGTATTAAAATTAAATTTGGTGCGATGTAAAAAAGAAACGGTAATAGTACTCGCCATAAAAAAATATTTATATATGTTGCAATAGTTAGAATTAATTATTGAATATTAAGAATTGCATTGTTATTTTGATGCTTCTCTCTCTGACTCACTAATTTTTTGTCATTTCTTTCTCTTCGAATGTATAATATAGTTTACTTCTCTCCTAAGAGATCTTTGCGTTTTCGGATCTACAAGAACTTTTTCCATTCTGTGTCAACATGGCATATCTTAAAAACATACTTATCCGATTTTCGCCAAATTTTGGTCAAAAATCAAGAATCGTATAGGGATCCAAAGGTTACATTTGGTTTAAAGTGCAATATGGCGGAGCTAAATGGCGGCCTCACAAAATGTAAAAAGAATCGTTATTAAGAAATTACTTATCGAATGGGCTTTAAATAAAGTGTGCTATGTGGAAAACTAGGTAAAATTTTTGTATAAATACCATTATGGTGGAATAAAATGACGGCCTAATAAAATGTTTAAATATTTCCTGAAATAAAACCTTCGTTTTATGGAGAAAAATAATGAAGGAGATAAGTTGTTTTTTGTAGACTACGTAAATAATGGTATAAGAAAATAAATAACAATTATAATTAAATTAAAAACTTAAAGAAATTTAAATAAATTACAGTTTATAGGATTCGTAAAAAAATGCTACCATATGCATATATAGATTGTTTATTTTAAGTAGTGGAATTTTGTACTGGCAAGGTAAATTTACCTATTTTTTTTACGTTTACACCACAATAGTTATTAAAGGTATCGTAACCTCTAATCTTCTGACTTACATGAAGTTGGAATATGGTTTTGAAAGATTATGTATTTTTGATGATTACAACACACAAAAATGTATGACGATACATTTTATTTTCAAATTACAGCTACAAAAACTAAGTTTTTGAAAGATAATACTTAAATTGGCTTTTATTCTTAAATATCATTTTTTTGCCCAAACTATTAAACATGCAAAAAAATATTATATTTTATAACATGAATATATATTGGTATATATTTTTAAACTGCTTGCAGTATTTGATTATATAGGCATATTATGTCTCATGAGCTGATAAATATTCGGAGAAAGCGTTTGGCAACAGTTCGTGTTTTTTTTATCAAAAATTGTAATTATATACAATATTAAACACAAAAACTAAATTTAAACAGCTACTTGGGCAAAACCATATAAAATATGCTCGCAGAACCATTTTTATTTATTACTTTGCCATTCTAAAAAACATTAAATATTAATTTAATATAATTATACCTAAAAATGCACTTTGAAATAAAAAGACTTAAATTTGCCGATGGTTTTACAGCATTAAGCATTTATTGTAGTAGCTCTTGAGCTTGTCCGAATTTAACTTTTATTTTAATTTTGAATTATGGTCTATTAAAATATATGAATATGTTAGTTCTGAAAAAAAATTTACTGAATTCACTATTAAAAATGTATTTTATTTTAAGATATTTATAATATATTTATTTGTAACATAACGTTCTATATACTTATAACTAACACGAATTTGCCAAATTCCTTTTAAAAATACAGTTTTTAAAACTAATAGTATAAATAGCCTGAAGTTTATTCATTAAGAATCCTGAAATAAATATTGACTGTCGCATACGAATAAGAAAAGCATCTCCATATTTTAAATTAGGGTATTTTTTATTTTTATTGATGGATGATAAATTAAAGAAAACTGTATTTCATGCATTTTTTTTGCCTTTTTTATAATAAATTGTTTTTTGGGGATGAAGTGTTAATGTGCGATAAAACCACAAACAAAAAATGTCTACGTGTTCGCAAGAGTAAGTGACTTGGAAGCCAACAAAGTTAGAAAATATTTTGGAGAATATTTTATTAAAATTACTTCTAATATTGATATCTGCCATAAAGATAAGTTTCTCGAATTTGATGTGAGCACAAGAAATTGTATATATCTGAATATTGTAAAATACTTAGTAGCAAAGATCTATTATTACAGCTTGCCAAAGATGATTAAATCCCAAATGCCTGTCTTTTTATGACAGTAGATGACTGGGGTTTCTTTTTTTATTGAACAATGGATAATTACCCAGTTTAGAGTATCGGTTGGTAAAATTGCAACTAAAACAACAGAACAACAGCCAGAAACTCACATGCACTTGCTTTCTGCCACCATGTCGTTTGGTTAGTCAAGGATCTATGCAGGCGAATCATCAAATTTTCTTGATTGGTTGATCAACTTCGTAAATTGAAACACAAATATACGGTACATAAATTTATATTGATTAATATTGAATTAAGGACTCATTTCTCATGAATTGAGAGAAATACAGCAATTCCGTCCAGAATAATAAATGTTTTTTTTTTGAATTACAGAAGATCACGCAAAAAGCAAAGAAGAAAACACAATTATAGTTTATATAATGGTAGAGGCAGGCAGGCTTAAAAATGTCCAAACTTATAACAATGTTCATAAGTTTATGGTAAATATAGAGCAATAGGTACAGAGGTCTCTTTAGTAAATGATTAAGAGACATATTTAACAAAAGATACATTATAAAATTAATTTTGAATAATTTCAAACAATATAAATATTCGTTTATTACTATTCAATCAAACTTAATCCGATACAGGTGGACCGCTGGATCTTTATCCATGCGTCATTAATCTATGAACATATCAAAGACGTACTTTTTGCATAAATTAATAATAAAAGAAAAAGAGCAAACATGAAATATTGTCTTATAAGGATTAAATTACCGAAACGAACTTGCTAGACGAAAACATTAACATAGGAAGACCTTTAGAAGATTTTAATAATACTATAAACAATAGAAAACATTAATTATTATGTATATTACATTCTCATATAAAATAAAGTTAAATTCAAAAACTTTGAGTTGCATCCAATTCCATCAAGTCCAGTTGATATATGCCATGCCGTTGGGCGTGGCTGTTGTTGCCGCGATCACTGAGAACAAGACCGCTAGTTTTAAATATATAAATAATCTGTGCTGTTGTCTGATTTTGGTTCCACTAAAACAAAAGTTCACCTTAAAATTTAATTGCAGTATATTTTAAAATACGAACTGTATTGCAATTTCAGGATAAGCAAAGTAAAATTTACCAAGAGCTGCAAATTTTGAGGACGGTTATAGTTAATTGGGTAGGTTAGGTTAGGTTTGTCCTTTCATGTTGTTGTTTAGAAAAAATCATTATTATGCGGTCCGGGTGCTAACGATCCTCCTATGTAGAAAAATATCTACATCTACTTAGTAAAGGATAAAGTGATTTCTGCTGACTGAGCTTCCCACTTAAAACATTTCAACATATTTTGTTAACAAGAGAATAGTGATTGTGACTAAAAATAAACTAAGAAAAAATATACCTACATAATTATGTGTATTGTTTTTTGATTTTTTTCTTATTGTGTTCTTTTTGAGTAAAAAGTAACTCATTAAATGCTGGAAGATGTAGTATATTATGTCCAAACTATGAAAATTACAAGATCAGGCGTGCTCACACCGAGAATTTGTTAAAAATTAATTTTTGGGAAAAGTTCAATATGGCGAGATCTGAACACTGCAGTATTTAAATCTAGTTGAGTAAAGGCCCTTGAAATGCCTCGTGCAACTGAAAGCGAATTGTTTTGTAATTGTTAAGTATTTCCAATCTTAGGATGTTTAGTCCCATGAACCATTATTTGTTAATTACTCCGTATAGTTGTTTGGCAATACCTCAAGAAAGAATTGATATAAATTACAGTTTAGTAGGATTGGTATAAAGTTACTATCAAATAATTACACGCATATTTATATACTGTTTTATTTATACGTAGTAGAATTCCAGGCGTGGAAAGTTCTGGGTATATGTGAATTTACCGATTTTGATTGATTTCTTTCCTTTCCTATTCTATATATAATATATTTAGCCTTCATTGTTTTAGGCCAGTCTTTAAGAGTAAAGTGAACTATTAAGTTACTGTTTTTTTACCTACAGAAAGTGGTAAAATGATAAACATACAAACTTGCTTAATCCAGTGGCACTAAAACCCAAGAATATTCACCTAAATATACAAACACATTATAAATTAAATTACTATTAAAAGCAATTACTAGCAACAGAAATACAAGAACTGATTTGGATATTAAACCGCACAGTAATTTATAAAAATACAAATACGAACAATATAAAAGTCAATAATAATAACCTCCAAACAAGTCCTTGACGTTTCAGGCTTTGACGTGAAGCAAGCGTTTTGGTAACTTAATTTGTACAAGACAATATTTCATGTTTCATAATTTTCTTTTATCCATAATTTGTGGAATACTAATCAATAAGAGAAATTGGATGTTTGAAAAGCACGTCTTTGATATTTTCATCGATTAATGACGCATGGGTAAAGATCCAGCGGCCTACCTGTATGTGGTGAAGTTTGATTGAATAATAATGAACCAATATTTATATTGTTTCAAATTATTCAAAATTATTTTATAATGTATCTTTTCTTAAATATGCCTCTTTATCAATTATTAAAGAGACCTCTGTACCTATGGCTCTAATATAATTAAAATTATCATAATGATTACTATGATTATTAATACGCAAATGAAGACATGCTAGTTACCTATTACCTTTTACTATTTTTATTGGTTGATTTGTGATTGGATTAGAAAATGACGTTTAAAGTACTCAATAGGTGCAAAAGTATTTTGAGCCATCCTCACGTAGTTTATTACAACAGCGCTAAAAGCAAAGTGAGTGTTTCAAATTAAAATGTATAAGTCGTATGCCTTGATAATAAATTTTGACATTATTCGGTACGCGGCTGTCATATCCATCTGCGGCAAACTACTAAAATGCTTTAAATAAATCAAAAAGGTTATTCTAAAATTCCCCAAACGTACGTTGCTACTGACCTAACATAAGCATTTTTACACGGCGACACATCATGTAACCAAATGCAGACAAATATGTTTTCGCCAAGGTGAAGTGGGTTATTTAATTTTATTGCATGTTTTGTTTACGTGAAGACATTTAGGTACACTTTTTGTACTAGCTGAAATTTATTACGAAGACCTGTCAAAACTACGGTTGAATATGAGAATGAATGTTATCATCTCTAAAGATAATCATTATGATTAGTCATATACTCTATAAGAACAAATGTCTAACTACATTTAAAAAAGTAATATAATTTAAACACATGTATTTTTTTGACGAACTTAAAAAATATATTTAAGAAAAGTATTGCAACATTCCTCGATTGAGGAAAATTATTAATGAAAGCCGCAATTAAATCCACATAAAAATTTGAATCTTAGTGGCCATTTTCCTTTCGTTTATGATGATTAAAAATATTTACATTTTTTGAAGGTATAATAATAAAGTATAATATATTATATTATACTTACATTACATATTTACAGATTTTTTTGATCTTTTTTTCAAAATGTAGACTAACTAAATCTTCGTAATTGCACTATCGCAGTAACCCTGGAGCAAGCGTTTCGAAATACAACTATTCGAGTTTCTAGTAATATTACAAATAGTTATTGAGGGGAAAGAACTTCGGGCACCTTCGCAATTAATAAATATTTTGACAATCTATATAAACATAGCGAGAGTTTTAAATTTGAAAGGGTTCACATTTACCTCCTCTCACTAGATTTCTTCGTCCATACAACCTTTAGGTTGATGGTGGCAAAAACTTTTATAACATTTTGTATTTATAAATTACAAAAAATAGTTGCGGTGATTATGTGGTCAACAAATAATTAGTATAGATCAATCGTAGAATAGTTATTTTAAGTAGAGAAATAAAAAAACCTAAGATCTACGATTTATAAGTGAGGAAACTTTTCTTTATTATTATTTTTAATAATTATTATAAATAAAATAGCAATGTAAGTATAAACGAGTTGTAAATTTCAATATACAAAATAGGTTATATTAAATTAGAAATATAGCGTTTAAATAAGTTCTATTATTTATTATTATTGCACAGCAATGGGTACTAAAATTAAAAGCTACTAATTATAAACATTTGTATCTATCAATAATTGTTATATATGCTAATGCAGCAAAGTAGTACGTATTTATTTTATGGATTTATTTAATATATATATATATATATATATATATATATATATATATATATATATATATATATATATATATATGTAATCAGTTCGGTCACCTTACAATTTTCTAATTCATTCGTTGCACGCATAGGGAAAGGTTTACGCTATTATATCAATTTGATTATGATAACTTTTAAATGAAATCTTTTTAAAGGTGAAAAAAGAATAAATTGGAAACCAATTTTTTTCTTTGCTTAAACCTTCTCATAACTTTACAATCATTAGTTGAGTAGGCATTTTTTGTCTTTGGGATTTAATGTTACCGTTGTAGCAATAGTATCCAAATTACAATCAATTTGTAACTGCGATACTCTAGGTATTGACACTACTATTATACAACTTTATTTTATTTTTTGACCATTTTTGACTTATCTTGTTATTTTTTAAGTTATCCCACGGATGCTGACACTAATATCAAATCTACTATACGTTTCGTGTTAAAAATTGATATTATATTTAAATATACTCTTTAACAATCAGGTGCATATTTTGATGAAAATATGCAATGGATATTAAGAACCAACGTGTAAGGTCAGTATTTAAAAATTGAAAACATTTTAATAATCTTGTCCAAAATATTTTAAATTACATTAACAACAAAGTTCATTCTGTTAGAATATGATAGTGGAGAAACAGAAAATAGAAAGTTTTCAAAGTTTTGATTTTAGATATTTTATTTCCTACATCCGTGTGACTCATGGTAATTATTTATAGTTTACTTTCCCAAAATAAATAGAATAAAGTAATAGCTTGTAGCAAACTATTTTTCATATTTTTTTATAGAAGATTAACCATTTGTTGACTATCTGAAGCAATAGTACCGTAATTACAACCAATTTGTAACTACATTAGGTACTACCTGTTTATATTTAGGTAATTCTTTGGTTAAATTAAGTATTGACACTACTATTCTAAAACTTCATTTCATTTTTTTGACTATTTTTGACTTATCTTGTAATTTATCTTACGGATGATGATACTGATTAAATCTACTTTACGTTCCGTGTTAAAAATAATATTTATATTATATTTAAATATATTTTTTAATAGGCAGGTGCATATTTTCATTAGATATTAAGCACCAACATGTAAGGTCAGTATTTAAAAATGGAAAATATTTTGATATTCATTAAACAAGATTATATAAAAAAATTAAAGTCTTACACAAACTGTTTTAAATTACATTATCAACAAAGTTTATTCTGTTAGAATATGATGTGGAAAAACAGAAAATAGAAAATTTTTAAAGTTGATTTTCGATATTTCATTGCCCATATCCCTGTGACTGTACTGTAATTATTTATATTTTACTTTTCCAAAATAAAACAATTATGTAATAGCTTATAGCTTTCACACTTTTTTATAGAAGAGCAACTATTTGTTGCCTACCTGAAAACAAATCATATAAATTAAGAAGTTTAAGATTCTTAAATCATATTAATTTCACAAAAGTTGAGGAATTGATTAATTCGGGTTTTGACTTTACAATTCAACACACCACTTCATAGAAATAGCGTAATAACCTTTTTAGAGAGATAAACGGGAGGTAACTAAAGGTTTAATACAAGAATATTACGCTCCTTGGTGTTAGTTTGGAATAGCTACAGCCTTGATGTGAGCTCAAATGCGTCCCAGACATATATGTTGTTACAGACCTATTTTTTCAAAACCTCCCACTATTAATATCATTACTGCATACCACAAAAATGTCTTATGCCCGTTCAGCCACTTTTATGGATTCGATAAATTGTTATGGAGCAAGGCAGGAATTTCCCAGATATCACTGGGCCACAATGCAATGTTTTTTTCATTGACATAATTATAAACCTCAACACTTGTTCAAGTAAAAAAACTTATTGACGACAAATTTAGACGGAGAAATAAAGAGGTTTTGTTGAATTTTTTGTATAGGTTTTCATAAGAAAAATTCTAAAATCACGTTCATTCTGCAATTTTCCAAGGCGATGACTTTCGTTGGCTGCCCTTGGAGAATTTTAATTATAAGACTAGGGATAACATGTTTAAACATTTTTTTACCCATACATTTTTTTCTGAAATCTTTATAACACTATCGCATCATCTTCACGGGCATTTCCCATCATTAACCTTTTTTATTTTTTTTATAATGTTACGTTTTATGTTTTATAAATTTGAAAAAAGGTAGTAGGGATTACTGAAATCTAGGGCCTAATGAAATACACCTATATGTACATTTTAGGTAAAAAAATAGTTAATTTCTAGTTATTTTATTAAGTTTTTACAAATCGGTAATTGATTAAAATAAAATAATAGAAATATCCAATATTTTTTATACTACAAAAACTTGTTTTTATGTGTTTTAATAGATATTACTATTTTGTATATGGTTCCTTTTTCAATATATACAGGTACCACTTCTTAGCCCTTTCTACCTAGCTAAGCAAATTCGTTTTGCCGTTTTATTTTTTAAAAAAACATACCTATCAATAAATAAAAAGTAATCTGCTTCGGTAAACATAAAATAAATGTAATATTTTTATTGCATGTTCACACATCGAAAACCCAATATTATCACACAATTTCAAATTGCAAATATTACCAAAACAAGCAATATACTCCAAAGAAATTCCTACAACAAAACATCAGCACAACACAACACCCGACCAGGGTCGAGACGAAAAATCTTCAATCTCTCTTTCTCGCTTAGGTGGGGCGTGTGACGCCACAGTTTTAGTGCCCGCCTTTGTGAGGCTTATGGGCGGGAAATAAACTAAATTTATGACGTGAAATAACTGCTATCTGCCGGCCGTCAAACGAACCATGCGGAGGCCATTACCACTTCGCTATTGGTTAAAATCCTGAATCGACTTGCGTTAGTGTTTATACATTCAATAATTAGGTTATAAAGAGTGAGAGCTAGAGAATTCGTCACGTCGGAGATTATCTACGAAATCGATTGAGAAACATTTATCTGGAGAAAGTTACGACACGCGCTCTCTTTATGGAATCATTTTACTGTTGAAGAAGAAATGCGATGGAGCGATAGATCGTTCGTGGGTTATCGTAAACGGTCGTTTCAGAGCATTTCGCGGGATATTTAAGATATTATAAGGGCTCAGGTTAAACGGAGAATTTGCTTGGAAAAAATATGTTATTGCCCGTAAAGAATTTATCTTTTTATTATTTTATTTTAAGAGGCTGAAATGAGTGTGTTATATGTCTGTGTGTGGAGTGGTTATGGCAGGAAATTTCGTATGGCTTATTATTTTCATTATTGACAGTATAACTTTACGGTTACGGGGAAGTAAACTTTCTTTAGTAGAGGAGCAAAAGCTAATAGGGCACAAAACGGTTAAAGTATTTTTAGTCTGCCTATGACTTTCTTGATAAGGTGTATTAAGTATTTACATTAGAATGGTGGTGCTGCCATCTTTGGTTTGTGAATATGGTGTTTTTATAGCTAAGAGCAGTACTGAAATAAATATACTAGTGAATATTTTTTATTAAATATTTGCTAATTATAATAGTTTTTGCTTCTAGTGTTTTTTTTTATTTATATTCCAACTATATCCTAAATTTATTTTATATATATTTTGTTGAAAATAGTAATACCAATTTTCCATTTCTTCCTTATATCTAATGTAGAAGTTTTGTAAAATTTTAAATGTAAATAATCTAAAAATTAGTCAAAACGCTTGTTGTGTTCATATGTAAACAATTCGTATCGCTAGTGTATTCTAAAGTCCTAAATAAAATTAAATTCCAGACGTTTTCAGTTTTTCCTAACCTTAAAAACATGAAAATTTGGTCACAATTTTTAACTTTTTTTAACTTGGTCAACCTACTCTAGAGTTATAGAATATTCCAAACAATAGTCTGCTCTATAGGTATTCAGTCTTATCGTGCATGTGATTATTTTAAACATGAAAGAATACCCGAATCGACGTTTGACATTAGCTTGGGCGCCTAGAGAACCATTTCCTGTGGGGGGGGGGGCAAAAATTTGAAAAAAAATCATCCATGATCCACTTGGTATATGGATGTAACCTTAAAAGAGGCTGGAAGAAGATTAGATTTTTTCCAGGGGGGGGAGAGGCAAAACCAATTTTTTATCAAAATTTGTATGTAATATACAATATTTGCATTTTCAAGTAGGGGGGCAAGCGCCTTCTCTTCCCTCCCTCTGGGCGCCCAATGGCCATGGGCGCCCAGAGGGTCATTAGGTGAACAACGAAAAATTCATAGACCAAATGTTGTCATCAACTTAATTAATTTATAAAGGTAGTTTATACTAAACAATATCAAGTACCTACTAACCATAATTACGTACCAACCGTAAAAAAAAACACAACAGACCCAGAATCTTGGTGTCAGTCAATAATTTTAAGTGGCTTACACTGCTTTGCTGTATGAAAGCATCATTAGATCTAGACATTTAAAACCTACTATATATTTTGCAATAGTATATATGAACTATTATTTTACCTAACAAATAAAATACATAACTAGGAGAACAAGACAAATATTTTCGCACAAGAAAAAAATTTAGCCCATTTAGCGCCATTTATTTGTTGAAAGCCAAAAGTATGGAAATTCATATTATCTTAAATGAGACGTTGGAAAACATATTAGATAAAAATCACAAAAAATAGTTTTTTTGCGTCTATATAAAAGACTTAACTGTTAATATACGTTTAGCACAAGTAAAAATCATATACAATAACTCCAAGGCAACTTCGCGTTCTCCACCCGAAATCATGGCCGGATTTTACGTTGGAGGAGAGGGTGGCGAGTATATGTAGCTCCCATGGTAAATTATTGACGAATTGTATCTCAATATACCTAATAAAATACGTGACAAAATGAAGGACAAATAAATGTCAAAATCACAAAAACAAATATTAATATGAGTGACCGCCAACATTTGAACGACATGACATGGATAAATACTCACGTACAATTTTCTGTATTCGGTGGTTACTAAGTGGTAATAGGCACCACGGAACGAAACTTGGATATGAGAGAAATGAAAAACATCGGGGTAATCTCTAACTGGCCAAAGCCAAGGGTTATATGTTCTTTATCTAGTCATCCATCTACTATTTCAGAGACTATTCAAGTTATCACTTCTTCCTATTGACCGAAGCATAAATGTTCTTGACAAAATTAAAAGAATATCTTTTGCTTTATGGCAAAATACGAAACTAATTGTTTATAAGAATCTCAATATCCAATATCTAATAGTAGTCAACAAGCTTCAAACTACGTCTTTCTATTATCAATAATAAATATTGCTGACATAAATTCTCCACAAAGAATAAAACAGAAAGTGTTTAAGTCCTTATAAAATCAGGTAAACCACAAAGCGGGGTGTTAAAACAACCTAACAACATAAAATTGGCATTTACGATACTCCACCTTTTTATTTTAACGATCTTAGATGATGTTTATTATTATCTTGGTCGTCGTAAAGCTAAACTTTGATGATTTCGGCGCGTGCCTAGGAAAGCTCGTATATTTTCATCGGGCCATTCTAGACGCATTTTTACAGTTTTAACTGCCGTAAAAGTCGCTTTAACGGCCGTTTTATTGCAACTACGTTACTGTATTACGGGTGTTCCGATGCTTTACAACCGCTAAGAAATGTCACATAAAAATCTTTTCTCACCGTTTTGTTACACCTTAATGTCTCTATGATGGGCCTCCGTCTAATAAAGGGGACATTTGCACAGCTGGCAGTCCCGTACGAGTATTATACTTTTTTGTTTATTGCTGCCTGTTTGAATGGGCCATAGAAAATTTTGTTATGCAGGTTAGTTGATTTATGCCATATAGATTATATTCTGTAAGTCGAGTTCATATGAGGGTTGTACGATTTTTGCCTGAATTAGCCAATTTGGTTAAAAATACATTCCTTTCATTATGCGATTATTAAAAAATGAAAATAAGAGCAAAGTACTTAATGAAAAAGGAACCCGCACCAAAAATATGACTTATAAAAACAAGTAAACTTAAACAGAATGCAGATGCAATAATTTTTTTTTCAAAAATCTGGATACTTCTTAATTTGTTGTAAAGAACATTCCTCTATCAATTTTTTGTGTTTAAAAAAGTATAAACTGTAAAACTTTTGGCTTATGGGAGTTACAGAAATTGTGAGAAATAAACCAGGAGGAACCCGCACCAAAAATATGACTTATAAAAACAAGTAAACTTAAACAGAATGCAGATGCAATAATTTTTTTTTCAAAAATCTGGATACTTCTTAATTTGTTGTAAAGAACATTCCTCTATCAATTTTTTGTGTTTAAAAAAGTATAAACTGTAAAACTTTTGGCTTATGGGAGTTACAGAAATTGTGAGAAATAAACCAGGAGGGTGAAAAAATCAAGATCCAATTTAGTCTTTGGACGGTGGAGTGGATATAATTAAAACTATATATATAAAAATATGATTATTAAAAAATAATTAATTACAAATGTTCTATAATGTTGCTTTATGATTTTTTAAATAAGACTTACTGTTTTACTCCAATGATGGTAGTAATAGTATGGCGAAATTTAAATTAAACTTCTCATTTGGAAATTTTATTTACTTGACTATTTACACAATTTCTGCAAGAATTTTCCCATTGGTATTCATTAATGTTTCGTACTGTTGCGTTTGGTACTGAATCATCATTTCATCGTTTCATACACATCCCAATCAGGTAACAAGATTCTGCCCACAAACCTTCTCGTTTCGTACACATACAGTGCCGGCAGAACATATTTCTCTTATGGCTTTAACGATCGCTCTATTGACAAACTTGGTACCAACCCTGTGCCGATCCACATAGCGGTACCGATTGTTGATTTTTGTGGCAATTTCAAATGTATACAACGGCAAAACCGTCATATTTCTGTTATGGCTTTAATGATGGCTAGCGTTACCGAAATTAAATTAAGCTTTAGGATTTTATTAGGATATCTAAATGGCTTAGCGCCGAAAATACATATGGAATTATCTTCCTTGGTAGTTGGTGCCGAAATAATAGTAAAAGTAAAATAGAATCTATAGCGCTACTTTGTTGTTAAACACTATATAATTAAAGATAACTTGAGGACATATTAATTACCTATGACATATTATATTACCTATAACATAAAACCTAATTGCATACATCGTTCAAGTATTTAAATTTTAAAATTAAAAATTCCTTTTGTGATACGTCACTGGTCTCCAAAATATTATTTTTATATGCCCGCCACCACGGAAATAAATTAATCCTACCCGCTTTTGAGGATTTAATTTTAAAAATAAAGGCAGTCAAAGTGGCTTAAATCGTATTTAAAAATCGAAAACCGAATCAGTGCAAGCATCTGAAATTAAAGTCGAAAACTCTGCTTTAGGGAAAATCGAATTTTATTGCGCTCACTCTGTAGGTTGTCCTATTAAATTCGTTTACTTTTATTCCAGACTCAAACCAGTTCCTTACAGATCAAGGCTAGCGCTGCCATCTAGGTCGCGTGTTGCGAACTGCTTAAGCATTGAGCTTACAGCGATGATTCGTTTACGAGGTGATTTAGCAGTTAAGTTACGATTCTACTAAAAGATGTCAGCAGGTACTTTATAGCACAATAAACATTTTACGGACAACTTTATGGACTATACAGCTTATTTAGTATCATGTAGTACAGGACACTTATTTTTTATTTTAAGATATTTTATTTTCTTTGTTAGAATATGATCTATGATCTACTTTTTGGATTGAAATGATTTTTTAAAGTAATTTGAAATATGTCAAATAATCAGTTTTTTTTACTAATTAGAAGGGTGTATCTTTTTTTCACCCTTGTTATTAAAAAAATGACTCTAAATACACGCAAAGAACTTTTTTATCAAAGCTAATATTTTTGGTGCCATTTACGCAGAACTTTTAATCGATAATTAAATAAATTCATAAGTTTTTGCGTTAAATGGTAAATACGGAATCACTTTATTATCCTAGGCAGGCGCGTAGACAGGGGAGCACTGGGAGTCTGGACTCCCTCCGAAATTTTGAAAATATGTTGGTATAAATATGCTTCTTACTAATTTTCGTGAGGTTTGACTGTTTGGACCCCCCGAAATGAATCTCTTAAACTGAATTTCTGGCTACGTACCTGTTCCTAGGTACAACACCCATTAAATTTCTTCAAAAAGAGAAACATTCATTTTGTATTTTTTTTTATTTCAATGGTAGACATTATATGATGTCCATTTCGGAATAAAAAATTGCTAAATTTCCTTTATCCGGTACATCCCTCGTTGTGAATGTTTCCTTTTATTAGGAATAGTGAAGTGTGGCCCAAGTGAGTTCCCCACATAATAATTTAGTAATACATTTACATTATACATATACTGTCTTTTCAATTTTTTTATTTGGCGCCACTTTATTTCACTATACTTGATTCGTACCAATTTTACCATTTTCTACCTCTGCGGCACTTGATTTTAGGCATATCTTAAAACAAACTGAATAAGTAGTTTTTACACTGATTTTTTTAAATCCGCTTTTTTGTTCCGTCATGTTGAATTCGAAACAGTTTATCCCTATATATAATATATAATTTTTCAAGACTGATTTTTTAAATATTATTTTATTTCATACCTATGTAACACTTTGTTTTTTTTTTGCACAATTCGAGGTAAATCGAATAATAACTTAATAAGTTTTATTATTATAACTAATTAAGTTTTTTAATAATACTTTTTTAACATTCACCACGCCGCCATTTTGTTCCGCCATATTGGATTTTTATCAAAATATTACCAAGCTATGCTCATATAACCAGTAATGTTTGAGTAAAATGTGAAGTCAGTCGGGGACGTTGATTGATTGACGCCAACTGACAGACAGACTGACAAAATTGAGAAAACATGTTTTCTTGGCATCTAGGGACGCTAAGACGTGAATTAGTAAAACCGGGAGGGTGATTTTTTTCACTATTACAAAAATTTTATTTGTCCGCCATTTTGTTCCCCCATCTTGAATAATTCGTACCACTATTGAACTAGTATTTAGTTCTTCATGCTGAAATTAATTATTTTAATGTTTTATTAGGTGGCTATTTTGTTTCGACATGTTAGATTCATATCAAAATTTTATGTTGTTTTTTAGTAATAAATGTCTTAACATTTTACTCGTAATTTCGTTTCGCCATATTGGATTTTTATCCAAAAGTCGTCATCTGATAAAGAGTTTTTTTGCTTTGCTACGATCACTCGGACCGACAGACGGGCAGACAAACAGACTGACGAAATTGAGAAATTGATGTTTTTTGGCATCTGGGGACTCTAAAACCTAGATGGTGATTTTTTCACGAGTTCGATACTTCCCTTTTACGATGGAAGTAAAAATGATAAACATGTTTTCAAAAGATTTTACTATTAAAATTGGTTAGCTCAACAAAAACTCATTCATCAGAAGGCTCATTTTTTGAAAAATTAATGAAAAACAATTTTTTAGCGGAATAGTGTTACTTCAAGTGTCCAGATAATACCATATATCTTTACATTTTTAAATTAATAATCAAAATTTTTGAAAAAATTTTTACTTGTTACGGTGTGTTTTGGGGCACCATAACAGCTTATCGCTCGCTGCGTGGAGCTCTATTTTCAAATTAAACTAAAATTATTAATAATGGAGGTTTCCGAAATGCGGAACTTTTTTAATGGAAATTTCCTCCTTTTTAAAAATCCTTTTTTTTAATGTCTTAAATGTTAATAGCGAGGTTAATAGTTTCCGAGTTATTTACAAAAACAAACTTATTTTTAAATCATAATTTGTTAATATATTTTGAAACCTTCTATGTGCGAGTACTTTTGTTCATTTTTCCGCATCCAATGATTCCCAACTCATATTTTTAATAGCAGTAACAAGAATTAACACCATTTTGAATTTGTGAATTAGATTATAAATTACAACATGTTTTATTTTTAATCATAATATGGATAATACAAAAAAATTAAAACACCTTCATGCCCATCTAAAGCTCCTTAATTGCCGTACCCCCAATATATATTGATACTAGGATATGAGAGAATATATTTACCTTACTTGTCTAAAAAAAGTCTAGGTTAGTTTAGCTAAGGTAAGGGTCTTCAAACACATTGTATAAGTTGATAAACTAAACTCCATTTAAATTTACCATTTACTATCATTTATGGATGGCAACTCGATGGAAAATCAGAGTCCTTGTAAAGTTTTGTTAAAAAACTATACTCAAAGATGTAAATGCACAAAAATTTGAGAATATGGAAAAAAGTCTGTTTCAATATAAACATTTCAAAGGAAAATTGCTGAAATAGGAAAATTCCTTCATCTGACCGAAATTCAGTTTCTTAATAATAATTTTATTTTAACACTTAGTGTACCAAACCATTTTGCCTAAGTATTACCAAAGTATTTCCAGAGAAAAGTTTATTATAAAAAGCTTTCATCCTCCCTTTGATGTTTTCATATTGCTTGTTAGGCTTCCTCCCGATAAGAAATATGGTGATCTTGTAAAAAAATGTGGCGTTAAAACAAAAGACCGCCTCGTTCCTTATATACTTTTAGTACGCCTCTGCTTGTGCAAAACACTTTAATATTTGATATGAATATTTGTTTCAATTCCACTCTAATAATAATAATAACACATTTATTGTCTAAACCACAATACATATTTGATATAATGATATTGATAATACATAAATGTGAACCAACAATGGGCCTTAGAGGATTCAGACATCCAGTCGCAAGACAAGGATAATAACGTAATACGTAATAATAACGAGTAAAAAATTAATTAGACTACACTAAATTAGGTACTAAAAAATAACTATATATGGTAAAAATTTGGATGTGAAGAGCACACAAAAAACAACTTAGAATAAATAAGCAAGTAGAGAAATCTATAAAATTTTGGTTTATAATAGGAATGATATTGCGCAGTCGGAGCCGGAGCTACTGCAGGAGCAGCAGACGTTTCTTAACTATTTTCTGAAACCTAACCTCAGAGAGTGAAAAGTCGGAAGCTTATATAGAGTTTACAGTGGTAGCTATGTTATACGAAAATGATCTTTTCGTAGTTTATATTTGATTAATTTGTAGTAAAAAAGTGACAAATGCAACCTACATCTATTAAACATATTTAACCACTTGGATTCCGCGAGATAAAGTGTTATATGGGTTCGCCTTTTAACTCCCTGTACAAACCTCAAGCGAGAGTTCCGAACTTTTTGTATGCTATATTTATAAGCAGCATCAAGGCAGGGGTAATAAGCACTAATACAGTGATTAAATTGGGAGATTACTATTAGATCTCATAAAAGTTTGCGAGTCTCCCCGGAAAAATAATACCTATGAGAATATATAAGCTTAAGATTGCCATACGCAATTCTCAGCTTGGATACCATATGTTCTTTAAAGCGAATATTAGAATTCAGCGTAAGACCCAGCATTTTACAGGTGTTGGTAAATAGTAAGACTACATTCTCAAGTTTGATTTCTATGATGTTCTTAACGACATCTATTTCCCGCTGATTGCCAAAAACTATTACTGTTGATTTATTGGGGTTAAGTTTAAGCAAGTGATCTGACGCTAAAGCATGAAATATAGACAAGTTTGCGTTAATTAATGCTTATGACACATATAATTTTGTATCATCTGCATATAATAATGAAATGTCTTATACAAATTTGAGGTGTATACTGTACACAAAAGAGGGTCTAAGAAGCTGTGCCTGCTGAGTTCTACCAGAGAGAAATGATTGCAGAAATCGGCCTGTATTATTGCTGAAGCCTATAAAGTGGAAAATCGAGTACAGAAGCTCATGATTGAGCATATCAAATACTTTGCTGAAATCAAGTGAAATTAGAATATTAATCTTATTCTCATCTAATCCTCTCAGTAAGTCATCTGTTATATCGGCCAAGGCACTCTCACAACTGTGATTCAGTCTGAAGCCTGATTGTTTATTAGGTAATATATTATTAAAAATACACGAATTTGTATTTCCATTATTTTTTCAAGGACCTTAAATAGAGTGGGCAAAATACTAATGCAACGCAGGTAGCTATAGTCTGTTGGATTATTTATCTTTGCAAAGGTATTACCTCAGCCATTTTTCATTTAGAAGGAAAATATGATGTTAATATGCATTGCTTTATAATGATAATTGGAATGATAAACGGGCAGCAAATACGAATCATAGTTATGTTTATCTTGTTGGCCCCAATAGCTTTGGATTTTATATTCTTCATTATTTCCAATGTTTCAATCTCGTTAGATAATATAAAATCAAAGAGTTCGATATTATTATGTAATCTGTCTGAGTTATAGTACTGCAGAGATTAATTATGATTAATGCTATGCGGATTACTTAGGCTACATGGCAAATCAAAATTAGTTTGCTTTATTAAAATTATTTTTTTTAATTCTTGTCACTGCCTCTTTTGATAAGGATTTTTTATTTTGTACGCAAATATATATTTTTTCGCTTCTTACTGCCAACGTTGTGTAGTTTAATTGCTTGTAATATTCGTAATGGGCAGGATTTTTTGTTTTTATAAACCTTTTAACAGCCTTGTTCTGTAATGTATGCATAAGTTTAATATTTTCTATTATCCACGGGGCATATCCATAGTTTCTGTTTTTGAGATATTATTTTACAGGAGCATGTTTATTAGAGAGCTCTAAAATTAGAGAATTCAGATATTCTAATTTTTCGTCTATACAATAAATAAAATAGGCTGTGCCACAGGTGCTGAAGATCTGTGTTAAATTGTTCAAAGTTTATGTTTTTTATTGATCTATATAAAAAGCTCACATGTGTATCGCGCATTTTACTTAATTTGATTTTTATAAATGTTAGGAAATGATCCGCTATATTTGCGTCCCTAACTCCCGATTTTTCTAAATCATTCATGTTGGTAAATATTAAATCAATTAAGAAGCGGAATACAGAGATAGATGGGTAGGTTCTTTAATAACTTGAGACAATCGAAATGTAGATAAAATACCCTCTAAATAAGAACTATTATGTGAATCAATATTAAGCATGTCAATGTTAAAATCTCTTAGGCAAATTATGTTATCATACTCTTATAAGTTCTGATTTAAAATATTAATAGATAGAATTTCAAGGTACGTAAACTAGTATCAATATTTTGTTACTACGTGACGTTTTAAATTTGCACCTTAAATTAATTCCTTAACCATAAATAATATACAATAACATATGACCGAAACTTTGTCTGCAATATCGACTCTAAAAAATATATACACACAAGATATCAGAGTTTTAATTAATATTAGATTCATCAATATTGGCTTTTTTGGTATTTATGTTAACTTATTTAATTCCATTATTCTGAGAAAACTTGTATATAAAAACATATATTAATATTGTATTTAAAAAATGTATAAAAATTAAATCTAAATGACACCGTAATAGTCAGTCAACTTATACCTTTTCCAGAAAGTCACTGTCACTTAAAAACATAGTTAACTAATAAGTATATAATTTTTACAGATTATAATATATCTCAAAAATATACCTATAAATTTATAACAATGCAACTTACGGCAGTGTTTGATTTTGTAGGTTGGGTATAATTTTAGTCCAGAATTGTTTCCGTTGCTTATAGCTGTTGTTTAATTTAGCTTTGTAATTTCGGTTATAATAGTTTATATATCTTCGCGAACTTTTGTAAATATTATAACAATATCTAGATCACTTGTAACACAAACCTAGAAAAATACCATCTGACTATAGACAAACCCACAAGCTGTCATTTTAATTTCTAGGGTAAGGAACGAGACAAAAATTAGCTTAATGCACCCAAAAAAAAGTTAAAAAATGCCGTTAACGTTGATTTAGATGCTATTTTTCACTTTTTTAACTAGTCTATCTCAATGGTTCCAATCTAACTGGTAGCTGTAGCGGAAACAATACAGACTCTTCTGTAAAATCCCTTTTAAAGTTACAATAATTTCCTTAACTAGTTAGTGTACAAGAATGATTATTAAGTAACCTTAAATATTTAAGATCAATTTTAAAATGATTTTTTATTTTATGATAAGAATGTTTTATAAATGTATGTTCTGAATAACTTATTTGTTTTAACATGAAATGTGCTAATTAATGAATTACCCAAACATTTACAGTTATTTGTTAAAAGTTTGTTTTAGGAGATACACCTACACAAAATTGATTTCCTCTATATTTTGATGCCCTCCAGTGATCCTTAGTTATTAAAAAATGAAAGTGTTCAAAAAAAGGACGCTATAGTAAAACTATTGTTTTTAAAATCGTAATTTTCGGTGAAGAAACAATCAGACAATAGATACCAAGGTAAAATAGTTGTCAAACAAATGGGCAAATGTTTACAGATCTCCTTGCATTACAAACGTTCATAAATCAATTGTCACATCGTTCTCGTAAATTTATGTGATTCATAAAAAATATACATTTCCCAATTATTTGTATATTTTATTCTGAAGTGGTTGATGAAGGGGGAGAATTTTGGGTATAAATTATCCTAGATGGCGAAAAGAGCTTTTACGGATCTGGTTACGTTCCTAAAGCTAGAGCAGGGGATAAAGGTATTGCAGATGGATTTTGAATGTTTTATTAGCACACTATAAATTCTAGATAAACACGAAAATGTTCACTTACCACTTTTAACATATATTCTAATAATTTATGTACTTTGGATGAAGGCCAAGTCTAATTACACAGTGCTGGTTTGCAGTATTTGGCTTCTTAACGCTAATTTTAAAAGCTGCTTCGAAAAAAAAAATACTAAACGAAACATAGACGAGTACCGAAGTTGAATTTAGCGCCGCGCCGCCATGAGCCCCGGTAAGCAAGCACTGCAATTGCCAGTACTACCACTCTTTAGTAAAAACGTTAAAGCTTTAATTAAGCAGCTGTAAACGCATATGCCGTCCCGCTTTCTTTACCGAAAGCAATATTTGTACTGAGGAAACTAACGTCTTGAAAACAAAAGTTTAAATGTTTTATTTGGGTGCGATCTGTTTATTGCCATTTTTTATGAAAGAGTTAACATGAAAGAGTTGTAAAGCATCCCAAAAAAAAGGTACCAGCTTTCTTATTTTATTGCCCGTAGTATCGTTCACCTAATAGCTGCAATGTCGTATTACTACTCAAATTGGTAGTAGTCGGTACTCTTTTTTATGAATACCCAGGTTTAACTTTTTATAACTGCAATATTCTCACTAAATTAGGGCTTATTCGGATTTGTCAATAATTGCATTCGAATTTTGTAAAATGTGAGTTCGATATTCCGTCATACCTGTACAAATAGGGCTTTTTTAGAGTATTCTCAAAGTATTTATAATGAGTTCCAATTTATATTTTTTCCAATAAGTTTTTTATTAAGTTATTTTTTTTTAATACAATACAGTGCAGTGTTGTAGCTCGATACATGTAAAGGCTATCTTGCTTGGTGTTAATTGTATTTTCTCATTCCATATTTTAACAACAGGATTGTGTCAGCCGACACCTATTGTAAATCTATGAAAATATTAGGATAAATTTAAAAATAATATTTATTTCGTATTATTAATATGCTACTTAAAATGTCCGTACTTTCTTTCAACGAAGATAACTGTACACTTAGTATCTTCTTGTACGCACTACAACTAGTCGTTGTAGTTTGAAAAAAGCGAGTTCCTTCCCATTAACTGATTGATTTGGTGGAAATTGGCTTTTGTTTTCTATCAAGTTTGCTGACGGTTGACGTAAAATTAAAACTTATCGTCAAATTAAAACTACTGGAGGTTTTGCTACTATATATTAAGAATAATCAGACGTTAGCTACTATCTAGGGACAACGAGATAAGCAAGGGACACGACTTAATATAAGGATTATTAGACCCTGAAAAATCACCCTCCAGGATTTTTTTAGAACTTCTTGTTTCGGGGTCTCTAGATGCCGAAAAACATGTTTTCTCAATACCGTCGGTTTGTCGACCTTTTCGCGGCATCGCTAAAAACTACTTATCCAATTGACTTCAAAGTTCAGTCAAAAATTATTAAGGATCATTTGCGAATGAAATAGTAATATTTTGGTAATCCAATATGGTGGAATAAAATGGCGGCCTAAGAAATAATTATTTATTCAATTTACCTCAAATTTTCCACTTAAATTAAGTATTAGCTAGACATAAGCTGGTAAAATTTTGGTACGAATTCAAGATGGCGAAACAAAATGGCTGCTAAATAAAATTAAAAACTCAAAAAATTTAAAACATAAAATATTAAACTTAAAAAATTAAATAATTAATAATGAAAAATTTTAAATTAAAAAATAAAATTAAAATTAAAAAACAAAAAATCAGCCTGAAAAACTACTTGCTAGATTGATTTCAAATTTTGTGCGAGAATTAAATGTATTATTGAGATGAACTGACAAAATTGTGGTGCGAATTTAAGTTTCCGGAATGTTTTGTCAATTCCGCCGGTCTGCCTGTCCGTCTTTTTGTCAGTGAAAATAGCGGTTTAGTGAAATATTAAAAAAATAATATAAATTTCTACTTCAAATGTTTCACAAAAATCGAGTGTTACGTAGGAATGAACTAGTAACATTTTAATACGAATCCAAGATGGCAAAACAAGATGGCGGCCTAATAAAATATTTCAAAAAACAGCCTGAAAAGTTTATTAATTAGATTGATTACAAACTTTATGCAAGTATTAAGTGTGCAGTGGCGGGCTAATGAAATGATAAAAAAATGATTACTCTAAAACTATTTATTCAATTTACCTCAAATTTTCCTCTAAGATTAAGTACTACGTAGACATAAACTGGTAAAATTTTGGTACGAATCCAAGACGACGAAACAAAATGGCTGTTTAATAAAATTAAAAAATTTTAAAAATAAAATACATAAAGTATTAAAAACTTAAAAAATTAAATAATTAAATAATAAAAAATTAAAAAAATTTAAATTTAAAAAATAAAAAAAAAATAAAATTTAAATTAAAAAACAAAAAATCAGCCTGAAAAAAACTACTTGTCAGATTGATTTCAGATTCTGTGCGAGACTTAAGTATGTTATAGAGATGAACTGGCAAAAATGGCGGACAAATAAAACTTTTGTAATGTGACATGTTTTATCAATTACGTCGGTCTACCGGTCCGTCTGTCTGTTAGTGTGCACGCGGCATAGTTAAAAACTACTAACCCAATTTATTTTTATCGGAAATTAAGGGCCATGTGTGGATGACATTTTGTAACATTTTGGTAAAAACACAATATGGCGGAAAAAAATAGCGGCATAGTGAAATGTTAAAAAAAATATTATAAAAAAATCTACCTCAAATTTTTTACAAAAATCGAGTGTTACATAGTAATAAAAAATAATGAACTAGTAACATTTTGATACGAATCCAAGATGGCGGCCTAGTAAAATATTGCAAAAAAAATAGCCTGGAAAGTCTATTAATTACATTGGTTACAAATTCTGTGCAAACATTAAGTGTGATATGTAGATAAACTGGTAAAATTGTGGTACGAATTCAAGACAGCGGAACAAATTGTAATATAAAGATACACTTTTAAAATTTTGGTACAAATTCCACATAAAATATCGGTGTAAAAAACTACTTATTATTCCATTTATTTTAAATTATACCTGTGGCATAAGTACAAACTCGTAAAAGATTGGCACGAATCCAATATGGTGGAAAAATAAAATTGAAAACGTTTCAAGAAAAGGCAGCGTTACTAAAAGACTATGCGCGGAACTAAATTGGGTCATACTTCACTATTCTTAATAAATGGAATGTCCGGTTTCTGAGTGATACTAATTAAATTTTTGATCCAAACTAGAAAAACACAATGTTATTATATTTAATCGCTAAAAGAAATATAACAAAGCAGAACCTTAGCAAATAGTTTATTTATTATATAGACATGAGAGCCTATGAAAATGTTTTATTTTTTCTTTCAGCTAGTATAATATCAGCTATAGTATAAAAACTTAAAACTGTCGATAGTGTTCTTTCTCTTAACATGTTTATGTTTAAAAATTTTAGCAGTTAATACAACTGGGGTGAAACTGTTTTTAATTAAATTGAAATAAATTGGGTAACTTATTTATCGGCCTTAAGTGGTTAAAAACTTGTTAAAAAGTATTGTATTCTCTGCTATAGAACTTTTTGCCATTATTTGTATGGATTCAAGGACATTTTTAAGTTTTTAAACTTCTAAGTAACATAAGAATTATGATCTTAGTTAGTTTATCACCGCTTATGATTTCAAATATTTAAATTTATTTGATTTTGTTAGCTTACTACTTCCGAATTTATCTGTTTTTTTTAGAAAGTTTATTGCCATTGTCTAACTACGTATATTTGTTGATGGAAATATTAAATTTGGTTAAGCCATTTGCACACAATTTTCAGCGTTCTATTTATTTTGTTTCGTAGTGCCATTCTTTTATTAGCTCCGGTAATTATGGCTTAATCATTCGTGAAAACAGTAATTTTGGCTTCATCCACCATATTAAATGTCTCTAGCAAATCTAGCAATGTATCTACAGCTAATTTATTATGGATTAAATCCGATTTTTGTTTTGCAAGCTTGTTTAACATGAATTTGGCAATCTCAATTTATAAACTAAGATTATCAGCATATATGTGGAAAAAATAAATACTTTCATGATTGTAACTTTTGTTTAGACTAGCAGGGCATACCATGACATATTTAATAGCCTCTTAACAGTGTCAGACTAATACCCTTAAGGCCCACCGGTCCTGAAGGATGAAGGATCCTATCGAGCCAACTCAGTAATAAATTGTTATATGTCTGAATACATTTCACTTAATGACTTCACTTGTATCAATTTGTAGATATTTTTGAAATACGAATAAAATGAGACTAAATTGGATAACAGAAATAAACTTTAAATTAGAAATAATTAACTAAAAGGGTTCTTTTAAAGAAAAAGAAAAATTGAAACGTCCCTGTGTTGTTTTCCGCAGATGCCAACCAAGTTTTTAGAAGTAATTTAAGTTACATAACGGAAAGGAAATATAGAAAATATAAATTAGGACATGTTTTTCCTTTTTCTTTTTCTAAGTGTATATATCATTTGTATACAAGCCTTAATTTGGTACATTAGCATACCCAAAATTCAGAGCGGCAATATCATACATACAGGGAAAACAATTTTACAATATTAAAACGATGCGTTCCGTTTTTTGCCGTGTGGACAACTATACTTAAATGCATTTAGTGTAACTACCATCTATAAGTTTTTGCCCTAACTTTATGACCATGCTAACTATCCCAAAGTAGGTTTCTTCACAAAGAACATTTAAAGGCCCAAATGGCCTATTCATTTGACACAATACTGGGACCCTTTTAAGCCTATGACGTAATAACGATTTTTGCCCTTTTAGTTAAGCTTCCAAAATATAGATGTCTCAGCCAGCTTTAAGAGTAAATCTATTTGGAACATTATAAATACAAATCTACTACTAAGTAAATTTTGAGCATTTATGGCCGTTTTATGAACTTATAGTTAAAAAGAGGATACATACTCAATTTCTTGTTATATTAAAAAATGAATAACAAAAAAAATTGATTATGACTGTAAAAAATAATTTTCTGTCTTTTTTAGCAAAAATTGCCAATCTTTAGCACTCGAATACTAATAATAAAACTTTAAAAATGACGGTTATATATTGTTTATATTTCCGTAAAAAAAAATAGAAAATATCACAAGCAGGAATACATTAAAATTCGCTCATTTTAAATTCTACTCATATTTTTTGTTAATACTTGTTTATGTCTAAGACCAATAGTTTTCGAGATTAGGGGATTAAGTAGCCGGCTGAATCCTAAAAAGTCCAATTATTATTAAGATATTTTCTATAATTAAATTAATAGTTCAATGTATTAAATTAAAACTTTATTCCTAAAACACAAAAAAAAACAAGGAAAAACTTCATTTGATTCAACAAACAGTCTTTCAAGAATGGTTCGGTTTCCACGGTTAGCAAGGAATTTTATCCATGATTTTTTAAATAATTTTAAAAATATATTTGATATATGGGCGTTTGTTACATGTAGGCCACCACAGCGGTACGATAGTCACATTAACCGTCGTGGCATCTCAAGGATCATTTAGTAGAGAACTTGCAAACAATTTTATATTCGGAAAAAATACTATAAATCACACCGGAGCATGGTATTGAAATATGTATAAGCAAAATTTTTTTGCTAATACATTTTTGAAATCTCACAAAAAAAAGGTCTACAAAAAATTAAATCAGAAAATTTTGAAAAAATAAAACGGATTATAAATAACAATAAAGTACAAAATTTTTCCGGTATTATTCAATTAGTTGGAAATTGCTGTTTTGTGCAGCGCTATTTAAATTTCTGATCAGTGACAATATTTATGTGCTTCTTATAAGTAAACATTATCGCTTTATTTTCATATCTGTGACAGAGCAATTAAATTAATTAATTCCATCTAGCTCCAACAATTGTGCTAAAAGGCATACTGTACCTATTTATTGATTTGGTGGTAATAACAAACCTTTACCAGATATTTAACACATCTAGAATTGAATGTCCGATGCATCCAAAAAATGACATAATATTTTTAGCCCGATTGATTCATTAATCTAATTTTTGATAAAAAAAACTGATATTTTTAAAATTCCCACTCTGAGCTTTTTGACTAAGGAGGAAACGAAACAAAAATGGCGTTTTTGTTTCAGTGATAGACAAAAAGGCTACATACGTGGTTCGTAAAGTTTACAAAACGGGTTTCTTAATTAAATGATAACGAAATGGTCTAAAAAATTTTGAAAAACAGTACTTCAGAATTGTCCGTAAAATAAGGTAGGCTCGGTAACTATCAATGTATTCCTATATTCTAGCTTACAATAGATAAAAGGCGGCAAACCTAAATATAATATTTTTTTTGCTTCTATAAACATCACATAATACTTGTTTATTGTAAAAATATAATATTGTTCTGTATGTATATAATTATTGCCACGAGTAATTTAAAATAACTCCATACTGCCTTATCTAACTTAAATGAACTAAAGGCTAAAAGCTGCCCCAAGCTAGCTTAAATATTACATAATTGTTTGCTTCTATGAGCGGTTCTGTGTTTAGAGTAACTTAGAAGCTAAGACAGCTCAAAATAAATTTAAGTAAAAAGTAGGACTAACTTGAATTAACCCAAACAAACCTAGTTTCAGTTAAGCTATGTCTTAAGCTAATTAGGAATGAAATTTCGGGCTCTTCTAAAATAATCCTAACATAATACTGCGTATCTTTTGTAAACCTTATCTAAACTAATATTACGAAGTAATTTAAGGGTTTAATATCTTCTACATCTAGGACATTTATTACGGAAAAAAACTGGTACTATTGTTTAAAACGCCTAGAAGTAAAGAGAGAGAAAAAAATACATTAACAAATTAACATACTTAATTGGATATCATTACGAAATAGCTTCCTACGCAATCTACATTTTTTTGATTATTATTTTGAAGAAAGTTCTGAGTAAAAAACTTGTTTGAGACATACACCCACATACGACCATTACATTGTAATAATCAAATATGTAAGTATTTAATATTAGTTAGGTTTTTTTATTTGGCCAAGTAAATAATGCTATAGAGAGGGCGTGTAAAAAGTTTATGATAAACGTTTATAACCGTGTGTAAAATGCTGAAACATTAAAACTTGTAAGACATTTAAAAAAAATCTAAAAACTTTATCTCGCTTACTCATTTTTTTATTTTCATCATACGGATAAATAAATTTTTCTTCTTTCGCCGTTTTTTCCGCGCACTCAAAGATAAACTAGCATCATAAACTTCATCCGATTGTTTACCCATGTAAAACAAACATAATCCTCATATTTTGCACCCATAAGGCATGCATTTTGAAATATGCTGAAACACGTATTTAATTATTTTTATTGAAAGGTATTTGTGCTAAATTTCAAGTCAATAGATAAGGAATTATTTTTCCTCGTACAAACTTTCGTCTCCTATTTAACACCCTTAGCGGTTAGATATCCTAAAATCTTTTCTTATTACTTGCTAGCTCTCAAAGGGAATCTACTGTCCGAATTTCATGGTTTTGGCTTCAATATTTTCAGCTCGGCCTTGATGAGTCAGACAGTTAGTCTGAACTTAATTTTTCGTAATGTTTAGTACAGATATTTTAAGTATAAAATGAATATTTTCTTTGATTTCATTAATAAATTTCGATAGATATGAATAGTAGGCGATTTTTTTACTAGAATAACTAGAACCGAAAATAAAGGCAATTTTTCACAAATTAAGATTTTTTTCTAGTTTTATCTCGAGATTTGGCTGTGTACCACCCTTTTTTTAAATGCAGAGGCATCATAATAAGTATGAGTACCTTCTCATATTATGTACCTTACTGCTTATCGTGCATGCTTATTTCTTTTAGTATTAAAAATACATACAATGCATGAAAAATAAATACCATTTTTTTGAAGTTATTGAAATTGTGACAGCAATATGTTATAGACCTAAATCTGTTAATCAAACGATCGTTTGCTGGGATGATAAATATATAATTTATTTAATTTGAGAAAAAAATTAGTTGGGAAGGAAATAGACGATAATGTATGACCAAATAAAAATATTATATTATATTTATATATATATATATATATATATATATATATATATATATATATATATATATATATATATATATATATATATATATATATATATATATATATATATATATATATATATATATATATATATATATATATATACATATAAATATACAATGTATTTTCATTCCGGGTGTATATACTACTGTCGTTCTGAACAGTTTTGCTGACCTCTGGCCAAAATCACATTTGGCATTTTCGAAGCTTTCTTTCTGGCGTCCGAATATATACAGAAGTGTTGGTTTTTTTTGATGCCGTCCTTTCGGGAGAAACTCCTATGAAGGACATGGTCCTCGCTGTCGTAGGGGGGGGGGGAGGTCCTCACTTGGCAAGATGTTTTTGCCACCTCTCGATACTTGTAGTCATCTGAAAATAAAAAATATTATTAGTAGGGAAGTGTCGTCTTACCAGGGGGGGATATTTCTCTGTTGTCCTCCTTCCTTCTGTCCGGATTGCCGCTGCCTGCGTCCTACTGTCCCGTGGTCCAGTCTGCCGTTGTCAGTGTCCCTCCGTCAGTGTACCTGGTGGTCTTCGAATTTTAGGTCCTCTTCTGTGCCCTCAGCGACACTGCTGTTCCGTGATCCGGCAGTGTTGAGGCTGAGGTGGGGTGTTCTTTTACCTCAGGTTCAACTGCAGCTCACGCCGGAGCCAGTTGAGGTACCTGGGATCCTCTTCTTTTACCTCAGGTTCAGCTGCAACTCACGCCGGAGCCAGCTGAGGTACCTGGGAATCCTCTTCTTGGAATTTGATGGCCTCTTGTTGATACTCTTGGGGTTTCGGTGAGCAAGATCTAGTTCCTGAGGAGCACGGAGACTCAGAAATTTCGATTTGCCCACTTCCATCCTAGAGTATATTAGTGCAGGAGCCCGTGTCTGGGTCTCCTGTACCTTGTCCAGTTGTTGTGTCTAGGAGCTAGCGGATTGTAGTCTACCAGGTCTCGTAGGCTTTCGTTGGGGTGATTTTCTGCTGCCCTGAAGGCTCGGGTAGCCTTTTGCCGCATGAAGTCTTCGATAGGTGTCCATTGAAGATCACGCTGCAGATCCTCATTCCTGATAAACCATGGAGCGTTAGCTGCCATCCTAATGAGTTTGTTTTCTGTCCTCTTTAGCTTCATAAGGTGGGATTTAGAAGCATATCCGAAGGATGTGGAGCCATATGTGAGTTGGCTCCTGGCTACTGTTTGGATCAGTAGTAGCTTGGTCCTCAGTCCCATTTCACTTTTCCGACAGAGCAGTGGATAAAGTTTACCCATCGCTAGTCTGGTTTTTGTCCTCGCTGCGTTGATATGGTTATTCCATGTCAAGCTTCTATCCATGATCATCCCTAGGTACTTGGCCTCGTGTAACCAAGGGATCTCGACATCTCCAACTCGGATTCTAGCTCTTGGAGCCAGTCTCCTACGTTGGAATAGGATTACTTGGGACTTCTGGGGTTGATCTTAACCTTCCATTTGACACACCAGTCATGAAGGTTATCAATGTCCTCTTGCAGTCGTCTGTCCATTATCCGGGTGCTTCTGCTTTGGTGAAGGATGGCCGTGTCATCAGCGTAAAGTGCCATTAAGCCCTCATCTCCGATTGGGTGTTGGTGACTGCGACGCTTCCTTTTATACCCCCACCCGGGGCCGAAGGTTATATCTGCGCGGCCGTTGGTCGTTATTTATGTTTTCCGGATGGTGCTGTTGTTGTTGCGCTAATTGCGCTCGAGATTTTGCGATTTTAGATTTGTCGATTATTGTCTTCCATACTGTTGGTAGTTTTACCTAATGATTCGCCCCTTTTATTCAAATCACTTGTTTTTCAATTTCCATGACTTCTCGGATTATTCTGGTCTTATAATGTTCTATACTGGCAATCTCCCTACACCCCTCGAAATTTATTGTATGGCCGGTTTCCTGATGATGTAGGAATAAAGCTGAGGTTGTTTGTTTGTTTCTGATGCTGAGTTTATGCTCTTCCACTCTTGCTGATATTTGCCTGTCAGTTTGCCCCAGGTACAACTTTTCACAGCCCTGGCACGGAATGCTATATACTCCGTGGTTTTCCAGTTTGATTTTATCTTTTTAGTTTCCAAGTAGTTTACCTATAGTTGTTTGTGGTGTAACCCTGGATTTTCTTAAAACCAAGGTGCAAGATTGCTACGCTCTTATTTAATAATTATTATTACTGTTTAATTTAAAATTATTTCGATCACAAAATGGTATCAAGATTACAGCTCGTGGTCAACAGAGCGTGCAATGTAGGTGCCCTAGCTCAATTAACCCGGAGAGTAGGGCGTGGGAAAACTTAAGAAATCAAAAAAAAAGAGAGAGAAAAAAAAAAGAAATGAGCGCCACCAATTTAGAACGGCTTAAATTGGAAAGCCCCTTGATCTTTGCGGCACTTGCTTCCTCTTGATACTTTAAAAGAAAAAGAGTGAGCTAAATAAAACACAAGTATAGTAAAAAAAAAATCTATTATCAGTTACGGTATAAAAGAAGGAAAAAAAAATAAAATGTAAACAATAGGTGTCACCAAATCCAGCAGCACCTGGAAGTTCTGAGACGCTCCTAACTTCAAACTAGGCCCGTGACATGGGATTAGTCCCGAGTCTTGAAGTTAAGCCCGTGACTTGAGATTGTCTGTGACTTGCAGTTGTAATTAGCCCCTGAGTTGAAATTAGGACTGTGACTTACAGTTGGCCCCTGACTTGAAATTAGGACCGTGACTAACAGTTGGCCCCTGACTTGAACCCTATGAAAACAAAAATTTTCTAGAATTTTTCATAGTGATTCAAAGTCTATAACGAAAACCCAAATACTTTTAATTAGTTCAAAAAAATCCCCAAAAGGTTTCTACTGATTAAAAATTAACTGAAGAGTCAGAAATATAATTTAATTTTAAAAATTTAGTCCTACCGAGAAGTATAAAAAAATATTTAATTAATTTCGAGACACTAATCAGAACTTTTCTGTAAATAAATTAAAACCGCAAGCAACAAAATAAAAAAAAAATACAATTAAATAATTTAAAATGAAGTCACTAAAGATACCATCAATAAGCACAAAATGCCCTGATGGGTATCGAAAATTCAGTCGAAACGTTCTCAATAAATCCAACAAATCCACAAATACAAACTAAGACCGGAAAGGAAAATTCTAAAAATTTACTTTATCAAATACAATCTCAATAACCATCGTTAACACTAAAATAAATACAAGGTTTCGACTGAATCCGAATGATTTAAATTAGCAATACGTAATAAAGTAGAAGTAATTGTAATACTTAAAAAAAAAAAATGTAGGCCCTGATGATGACTTAAAATTAATCGAAACGTTGGGTAAGAAAAATATAAGCGCATTATTATAACTGACTCCAATAGCTAAATTCAATTTACAACAAATAAATTTGTAACAAAATCTATTACTATAACAATTTCCCGTATAAAATAAATAGAAAATTTAAACTGACCTCGGCCAATTTAAATAAAAATGTGAATAAAATAAAAAAGCAAAATCTTAAGAAAAGAAGGTATGTATAAACCTGAAGAATAGCAAATATTTAAGCGAAACGTTGTGAGAATACTTACAAAAAATATAGATATAATAAGGCAACAATATGAAAAATCAAAAGGCACAAATATATTTAAATTTTAATATAACCAGCTTAAAAAAAAAGGGTTTTATTTAACTAATTATTTTCCAGCGGCAAATCAAAATGCAAAAAAAATACCATAAACTAAAAGAAAAGCAATTTACGTTATACTTAATTGTTACTGAAAACCTCTGCAAGCCATTTATTAATCTGTTTATTATCTATTAAAAAGAACGAAAGCAGTAATCAAATCACACTATGCAAGCTGCTTAAATATTGTGGTTTTATTTTAAAATAAAATAGAGCCAATTTACGATCCATAAAATATGGTTAATATAATAGGAAAATGAATCAAATTACTGAGATAAAAGATGTTCGACGAAATACAAACTAAAAAATTGAATTCGTTACACTTGCATTTAATTTTTAAGATTTCAAAAAAAAATATATTCGTTGCATCAAAAAAATAATCGTCTCACCCGAGCAAAAGTTAATTTCAAAAAAAAAAAAAAAATTTACCAAATTTAGCAAAATTTAAGAAAAAAAGATACCCTTTTCAGGATAAAAATTAAAGCAAATTACCTATCCAATAGGGTCACTCAGTTCTAGTCAAAAAGTGGTTTCACGTGCCAAGTACAAGGGCATGGAAAATGGCGGTCTGGTCCAATCTTCAGCTCAAATCCTCTCTTAGAGAGATTTTCTAGCACGAAAAATAACACTCACAGTGCAAACTATAATGTGCCCGAAAAACTAATGCGGTTTTGAGGAAAAATCCCACTAACGGATTTCCAAGATTTTCCTGGATTGTTTCCTCAGACCCGCGCTGAAGACCTGTGGTTTATCTGCAGGTGACCAGAAAAGTGAAAAATGTGTTCCCCCAGCTTCCTTTCCATCTAGAACTTTGGTTAACTAAGGTGGCGGAATACCATTGGCTAAAGTATGTCAGGTGCTAACAACCTTGCCAAAAGAGCACATAGACGGAATAAAACAAGGATATGATTAACATGTTAGACAAGAAAAACGACTATCCATTGGTTGAGAAAGATACAGGAAATAATACAGGAATACACTTGGCAACAGCGAAAAAGAAGCCTGCGCTCTGGATATGAGGAAGTACCGGATGGAGGGTTCCGAGAATAAGTTAATATGGAAGTCTTAGCCGAATAGATCCGAAAAGTTCCGAGACGACGCAATAATAACATTGACAGAAACAACTAACCTGAAATTTAAAAGCAACGCCTAGGCGAAATGGAAACGTAAATAAACAAATAATATTTAATTAATTACTCTAGTACTAATGGAAAAGGACCACTCAGAAAAGTCAAATATTAGTCCGGAGTAGAGTACCATAGAGTCAAAAAAAATGATGTACTAATGCAGGAGTAGTTAAATGTCATAAAAATGAAACGTAAGTTGAGTTTAATTTAGTAGAATTTTCCCAACTGTATAAACTCATTATTTAACCATAAAATAGGAATTTATTCACACAATTATTAACTATTTTAGGAAATGCATCAGACGCAGACGTAACGAAATTTCAGTTTATATTAGGCTCCAAGTAATTATGCAACTATGGACAAAACAAAAGTCGATCTGAATTTCGGAACATCAAACATTGATAGAAATTATAAGAAGGCTGTAGTTTATATAGTCTCAGAAAAAAAAGGTAAGAATATTAACATTGAATCGAGAAATACCTTTGGTTTATTTATGTCTAACTTAAATGAAAATACCTTTATACGTTACATATTCACAGCAAAAGGAAACACGAATAATAAAATGTAGATTTAAGAGAAAGTATGAAGTGGTGTATATATAGTATCTATAGTCTAAAAATAATCCTATGTATATCTGAAAAGAAATATTTATCAAGGCAACCTTTTTTTTATACAAGTATTTACAGTTCAATATTAATACATAATATCGACTTTATATCAAAGAATTTATTGGGGTACTAATGATTTGTTTTTTTTTTACAGCGACAGAAGAGTTATACAAAATATACGCTCGAATCTAAAAATGCAGCATATCTAGCCAAGGAAAACGAAAATCCCAAGACTTGTATAAAGGACTCGAAAACAGGTTTTCAAAATTAATAAAATTTAATTTATAACTACTCTGTAAAATATATGGGAAATAAATAGTTTGTCTAAAGTGCAATTTGAAGTTTTTCTTATACAGTATATAATTATTAAATTCGGCAAAATTAAATAAATCGAACAATTATATTTGAACTGATTTTTTTTTTGGCGCCATCTATGAACGAACGCTAAACTTATACCATTTACTGAAAATTATTCCTTTATAACTTGAGTTCAGATATAGGTACAAAATTAACTACTTATCGAGAGGTGACACTGTGTGTACCGAAATTTGCTGCAAAAGGTGTTGAATTTATATTTCGCTTAAATATGAACAATGTAACCCGCTTCTAATAAGAAAACTACTAAAATCTAAGGTATCAAACCAACAAGGCGTACATATTAATCACTAAACTTAATACTAAAGTAGTAGATTATAATATTAAATTAATCATACAATGAAATGCACTTATAACAAAATTAAACTGTTAAATGAAATGCACTTATAACAAAATTAAACTGTTACAACTCCCCCTCTCCAAGGAAAGGAGGGAAACTTATAAGAAAAGTTGACCGACGATCAGAGCTAAATTAAAAAATAATATCCATAAAAGGTAAAGTAAAATAAAATATATTTTCCCAGTCTTTTGCTATACTATGCTTCGAAGCTCACTGAGAAAGATGTTCAAACCAACTACTCTCCTATAAAAACTGTCGAGTGAGATAAGCTACGAAGGAAATGACTAAGAAGGGAAACTAGTATAAGAGAAAAATAAAAAGCTTCTTTTAGAAACTAACTTAAACCAATTAGAAATGGTACCATTTAAATCAAATCATAACGCCAATAACCACTGATGGCACTCTAATATATAAAAAAAAAATAATTAACAACCATAACTCAAAAAAATATACGGGAATCGCGACAAATTGCCTATTCAATCACAAAGGTAATAGATCAGATTACAAATTTCAAGTAGAAAAACAGTACCAATATTGATATAACAACGATAATAAAATTAAGAAATTTTAATCAAAAGGAAACGAAACAAATAAGAAATTCCTGGCCACTTCGCCTTTCAGAGTGATCCTGATCAAAACAATTTCTCTCCAATAAAGTTGTTGGATTGGAGTGTGGCCAGAGTTGCGTGCACCTCGTTCACTAGCTTGCTCGAGCACACCCTCAGGAATAGCACACAACAAAAAGCGTAAATATTAATTTAAATTCACAAATAAAAAAAGTGTTGTTACCCAAAAGTCCCACCAAACAGTTCGAATTTGATACACTAGCCGCAGCGACTATGTACCGTGCAGACCAAAAAAACTAAACAAAAAAGCTACAGGGTGTTCCGAATGTTGTCAACAACTGGAAGGAAAATATACACGGGGTAATATGTGAACAAGATGTTAGGTAATAACGGCCAGATGTCAATTAACTATCCACATTATATTTTTTGCATATTCTAGCCGACGTGGTGGTATCTAGGTGATCTGTCTCCTTCTGCACTGAATAGCACAGAAAAAAACGTCGAAATCAGAATTTGATAGCACCCAACAATACTCAGCCTTTTATAAAAAAAAGGCCGCACTAAAAAAATTTAATAAAAAAGTCACAATAGGGTCAAAAGTCATAATCATGATGTGCAAACTTGCGCAAGCACAAAAAGTCAAATCCAGTATAACCAAAATATACAAAAGCCAAAATATCAAATATCAAAACCAAAAAAACTTAAATGGGTAATAATAAACATAACTAGCATAAATAAATATGTCATAATCAAAATAAAGAAAACTAAGTTTGGCGTCGCTAAGCGTCCAACAATTTAGTTACGAAATGCAAATTTGCATAAGTTCCAATATCTTAAATCCCAAATAATAAGGTAATTAGCTAAGAAAACCGACCTATCGGCAATAACTTAGCAAAATGAATACTGAAACAACAAAATGCATATATCAAATCCCAAATAATATGGAAATTTACTAAGAAAACCGATTCTAGCGGCAATAACTTAGCAAAATAAAACATAACTAAAGTTAGGGGCCATTAACTAAGATAATATAGCTACACCAAAATAAAGCCAAAAGGTAGAAAAGCTAAACCAATAATAATCATAAGCCAATAATAAAAGCAAAACATTAGTCAAAATCAGGGAGTGGAACTCGTCATCGTCGCGACCAGATTCAAAAAAAAATAACCCATCGATGATCTTGGTTGATAGGAAACCGAAGGTTTTAACGGTGTGGACATTTAGTGGGCTTTTACCACTGACAGTTTCCCGCCGCAACCGAATTCTAAAGCTCAGGCCGCGGGGCACAAATCCCAGAAATATCCCATCGATGATCTTGGTTGATGGGAAGCCGAAGCTTTTAACGGTGTGGACATTTAGTGGGCTTTTACCACTGACAGTTTCCCGCCGCGACCAAATTCTTAGGCCCGGGCCGCAGGGCACAAATTCCAGAAATATCCCATCGATGATCTTGGTTGATGGGAAGCCGAAGCTTTTAACGGTGTGGACATTTAGTGGGCTTTTACCACTGACAGTTTCCCGCCGCGACCGAATTCTTAGGCCCGGGCCGCAGGGCACAAAGAAGAATACAGGGACGAAAAAAGGTAAATTCTAAGCTGTGAGATCCATGTAATCATGGTGATGACCTTTAAGGCCAAAACAACCTAAAAACAAAGGTTGACAAACTGACAAGATAAACAAATTAAAAGAAAAGTTGTTCAATAAACCACTAAAGACAAACATGTTATCCTATTCTAAGAAATAAGTTTGTCCAGAAACTAAATAACAATAGCAGTAGTGCCGCTCACTGCTATGGCAAGAAATGGCCTGGTATACAAAGCAGACACGCCATGTTAAAAAAGTCACAATCTGGGTATAAATCAAGTCTGGGAAAACAGTTAGAATTGGTGAATTTTAAAAGAATCAAAAGCATTAATTTCTGATCGAGTCTTACATTATCCAAAAAAATTGCAGTGTTTCTAACCCTAAACTTAAAATTATAAAGAGAAAAGGAAAAAAAAATACAAACTATAATAATACGCAGTATAAAATATATGGTGAATAAAAAAAAAATATTGTTTTGATCTTTCTAAATTAGTTAGATGGACAATCGGATTTCGATTGGATTAGCACCGGTTTAAGATCTTGAACGTGCCAAATACCTTTACTTACACCAAATTCATCTGCGAGCTCATATGTACAAGTTCCAGTTTTTCTTTTAATAATAAAAGGACCTATAAATTCGGGAGATAATTTAGCGCTAAAATAATTCGCGGCGTCAGATAAACTTTTATTTTTACGCCAAACCTGTTGGCCAATAGTATAACTAACAGGACGTCTACGCAAATTATAATGATGTTTACCTTTAAGCCGAGACGTTTCAATTTTTTTACGAATTATTTGAAACAGCCGTTGAAATGATTCAACTCGTTTTCTAACGTAGTCCTGGTTTTCAGTATCGGGTCTATTAATGCTGTCTGAAAAATCTTGACCGAAGAGATTATGTTCCCTACCAAAATTAACTAGAAAAGGTGTATAACCTGTTGTTTTGTGACGAGACGTGCGAATAGCGCAAGCAATTGAAGATAAGTTATCTTCCCAAGTTCGGTGATTATTTTGTTGTACATAAGAACGAAGCATGGTTTTTACAACACGATTAACTCGCTCGGTGTGATCAGCTCTAGGGTAATACGATGCGGTGTAAAATATTTTAACTTTATATTTGTCACAAAGAGATTGGAATTCTTTAGATTTCATCACAACAATTATATTTGAACTGATTTTTTTTTTGGCGCCATCTATGAACGAACGCTAAACTTATACCATTTACTGAAAATTATTCCTTTATAACTTGAGTTCAGATATAGGTACAAAATTAACTACTTATCGAGAGGTGACACTGTGTGTACCGAAATTTGCTGCAAAAGGTGTTGAATTTATATTTCGCTTAAATATGAACAATGTAACCCGCTTCTAATAAGAAAACTACTAAAATCTAAGGTATCAAACCAACAAGGCGTACATATTAATCACTAAACTTAATACTAAAGTAGTAAATTATAATATTAAATTAATCATACAATGAAATGCACTTATAACAAAATTAAACTGTTAAATGAAATGCACTTATAACAAAATTAAACTGTTACAGTGGTTTGTGTATGGTTTGTATGTTGTGTTTCCTAAGAATTCTTCCGATTCTGTCTGTTATGCCTTTTACATATGGTAGGACTACTTGATGCTTTCCCGATTAATAATTTTTGTTGTTCGTTGTTCTGGAACCCTGTGCATTAATAGCTTTCTCTATGGTGCGATTTTTGTAGTCATTTTCCTTTAAAGCACTAGATATTATCATAAATTCGTTTTGTCTCGTCTGTGTTTCAGTTAATCGCACGGATCTGGATATTAGGGTATTTGCCACAGCTAGAATTTGTGCTGGGTGATGATGTGATTTTGCATTTAAATATCTGTCTGTATGTGTTGCTTTTCTATACACAGTGTATTCAAAATATTCGTTATGCAGTTTTGTGACCAGAACATCTAAAAATGGTAGTTTGTTGTTTTCCTCTAACTCTAGAGTAAATTGTATTCTGGGGTGGATTGAACTTACGTGAGTCAAAAATTTTTCGAGCTCTGCATGACCATGTTGCCATACAATAAATATGAAATCCACATAACCAATCCATAATTTGGGCTTTAAACTTGCTTTCTCAAGAGCTTCTTTCTCGAAGTATATCATGAATAAATTGCCGACTACTGGAGATAGCGAGGAACCCATTGGAGCAGCATCCATTTGTTTATACATTTGCCCGTTGAATGAAAAATCAGTATTTTTAAGGCAATGCTCCAAGAGTTGTACTATATGTGCCAGGAAGTCCTCGTGCATAGCAATCTTGTCCAATGCTTCGTCGATGGGAATACTGGAATATAACGATTTGACATCTAGGCTTGCTATGATATCGTCTTTTCCAAGAACGATGTCTCGTATAATTCGAGTGAAATGCTCCGAGTTTTTTACAAATAAATCAGCTTTTTGTGCAGCTGGTTGCATAATTTCAAAAAGATATTTCTCCAGTTTTTGTAGCGGCGAATTATCAGCACTAACAATAGGATTGATGGGCGCCCCTGGTTTGTGTATTTTTGGTAAACCATAGAGTTTAGAACATCTGCTCGACTTTTCCCGTGGTATGATTTTTTGTTGAATTTCGGGGTTTATTAGTGAACTTTTTATTTTATTTTTAGTTGCTTTTTCTAGGTAGGTTGTCGGGTTTGTTAGGGCCCTTTGTTCAGTGGCATTTAGGTTTTGTTCTGGTGCTTTGCTTGATCTTAAAATTCTTGCCACCTCTTGCTTTTGTTTCATCAGAGGCGTCAAGGACAGCTTCCACTCCAGCTAGAAGATATCGCAAAATTAAAACCTTTACTCAGTACGGATTTTTCACTTTCTGAGAGACTGTAGGATGATATATTACGCACTAATTTCTCGACGTCTACTGATGATACTTGTGGCTGACTCGACTTTCTTAAAAGATTGATATATTTTTTTGAGAGTTTATCCGTCTTAATATTCTTATTCGATTCTGTTCGCCAAAAAGCCAAAGTTTCTATGCGATTCCACAATAAAGGGTGAATGATGTTACTTAGTTTAAGGTGTAACTTCAAATGTTCTTTCTCTGTCTCGGCTAGTTGATTTCTAGTTTGATGGATTTGTTCTTTTAATAATGCCTTACTAGCATTTTGAAGTATTGTGTTAGTTTTTCTAGATATAGATAAATCCAACTGGAAAACCACGAAGTATACAGCATTCCGTGCCAGGACTGTAAAAAGTTGTACCTGGGGCAAACTAACAGGCGAATATCAGCAAGAGTGGAAGAGCATAAACTCAGCATCAGAAACAAACAAACAATCTCAGCTTTATTCCTACATCATCAGGAAACCGGCCATACAATAAATTTCGAGGGGTGTAGGGAGATTGCCAGTATAGAACATTATAAAACCAGAATAATCCGAGAAGGCATAGAAATTGAAAAACAAGGTGATGTGAATAAAAAGGACGAATCACTAAAACTACCAACAGTATGGAAGACAATAACCGACAAATCTAAAATCGCAAAAACTCAAGCGCAATTAGCGCAACAACAACAGCACCATCCGGAAAACATAAATAACGACCAACAGCCGTACAGATATAACCTTCTGCCCCGGGTGGGGGTATAAAAGGAAGCGTCGTAGTCACCAACACTTGCCTGCAACCTGCCAACTAATGAAGACGACACTAAAAATGCCACCTGTGCTAATTGCGGCCGAAGTGGGCACCCTGCCAGCTACAGGGGATGCCCCAGGTTCCCCAATCCCAAAAAGACACCTGTCGCCCCATGGGCAAACTTCAAGCCAGGGCCAAATCCAGCCAAAGAAGATAACAAGACAACTAAGGACAAGGCCCCAACACAAGCAAAGCCAAGTACATCTAAGGGCGAGACTTCCAGCCCCCCCTTGGATTTACAAGCTGCCATCCTGCAGGCAGTTACAGGAATGATGCCCTCAATTGTTGAGAATATAATCCCAACAATTACAAAAGCTGTGGAGGAACAGCTTCGCAGACTTAAATAAAAATGCCAGTACAACAACAAAACGAGGAGTTAAAATTAATTTCCTGGAATACCTGCGGAATAAGGGCCAGGAAAACAGATGTCATAGAGCTTCTGGAGGAACACCACCCAGATGTCGTAGCAATCCAAGAGACGAAACTCAGACCTGAGACTAGAATTTCCTTCCCGGGGTATCATATGTACAGATATGACCCCCCGGGCAACCCAGCTGCGGGAGGAGTAGCTCTACTAGTCCGGAGAGGCGTCCCACATTCCTTCCTGGGGGTTGAGGATGTGGAACTAGACGCCATTTCCATTGAGGTCCAAACACGGCGAAGTAATATCAAGATTACTTCCGCATATCGTACTCCCAGACAAGAACTACTAGGAGAAGACATCGAGCATCTAGCCATAGGACACTCCTCAAAAATCATTATAGGAGACTTCAACTGCAAATCAGAAGAATGGCATTGCTCCTATACGAACAACGATGGTCGCAAACTATCCAGACTCTGCGAAGACCACAGGCTCGCCATAATAGGACCCGAGCAACCTACCCACCTCCCCCGTGGACATGGGAGACCTTCAGTCCTAGACATTGCACTCCTGAAAAACATCAGGGAGGAGCTGGATATAAACACTCTGGAGGAAGGAACCTCAGATCACAACCCAGTACTCCTACAACTGGGTGTGAACCTTAACAGAGTAAACCACCGCATCAAGAAGACAACCGACTGGAAGGCCTATCAAAGGCGTCTGAAAACCGTAATCGAAATCCCTGAGATCCGCGCTCCTCAGGGACTAGAGGAGGCCGTAGGACGTCTAGAGACAGCCATCCTGAATGCCTTCCATGAAAACACAGTAGTGGAAGACATAAGCAGGCACCGGCATACAGAGGACCTCCCGGAACCTCTAAAAGCCGAGGTCCGGACAAATAGACGACTCCGAAGGGTCTACGCCAGGACCCGAGAAGAAGAAGACAGGATTGTACTAAATCGCCTCTCCCAATTCCTGAGGGACACCCTCAAGGAATACCGGGATAACAAGTGGAGTGAAAAAGTGAAATCCCTGGATACAACTCACCAGACTGCATGGCAAATGCAGCGTGCCTTAAGGTCTGACAAACGAAAGGGTGTAAACGGCCCTATCTACTCAGATCAAGATAAAGCTGAGATCCTTGCTGACGCCATTGTTCAGCAAGGTCAGTTAAACCATCACCCCAACGAAGACGACAGACACATAAAAGAAGTCAACGAGATTGTAAGGGATCTGGACGCATAGGTTCTACCCCAACACAATCCTACTCCTGTCTCCCCTGGAGAAGTCAGAGACATAATAAAAAGGCTAAAGGTGAAAAAAGCCCCTGGAGCCGACGGCATTACCAACAAGATGCTGAAGTACCTTCCAAGAAAAGGTTACAGTGCGATGGCCAACATCATCAACACCATATTAAGGACATGCCACTTTCCCAGCATGTGGAAAAAGGCTGAGGTCATAGTCCTGGAAAAACCAGGCAAGGACCGCACCCTACCGCAAAACTACAGGCCCATAAGTCTACTCCCTGCACTAGGCAAAGTAGCTGAGCGAGCCATAGCTAGAAGACTAAAAGATGAGACCCAAGAGCTGGATGCCATTCCAGACGAGCAATTCGGCTTCAGGGCTGGGCACTCATCTAAACAACAAGTCCTCAGAGCTACTGAATACATCACAAAAGGATTCAACAACAGAGAAGCCACAGGAGCAGTCTTCCTAGACATCGAGAGGGCTTTCGACAGGATGTGGCACCAAGGACTGGTGTACAAAATGTCTGTGGCCGGATACGAGAGAAGAAGCATTAAAATAATACGCAGCTACCTAAGAGACAGGACATTCTCCGTCAAAGTGAATGGTACCCACTCTGAACAAAGAGGACTGGTAGCAGGAGTTCCACAAGGATCGGTACTAGGACCCTTGCTTTACTCCATCTTCTCCCATGATGTCCCGATAGGAGACGAGGGCATAACAGCACTCTACGCATATGAGACCGCCATCTTACACAAAAGCAGAAGCATCCGCATCTTGGGAAGACGACTGCAAGAGGACATAAATGACCTTAATGACTGGTGCATTAAGTGGAAAGTCAAGATCAACCCCCAGAAAACGCAAGCCATACTTTTCCAACGAAGGAGACTGACTGCCAGAGCCAGAATCCGAGTTGGAGAAGTGGAGATTCCATGATCCAACGAGGTCAAGTACCTAGGTATGACCATGGACAAACGACTGACTTGGACCAAACACATCAACGCAGCGAGGACCAAAGCCAGACAGGCAATGAATAAACTTTATCCATTGCTCTGCCGAAAGAGCGAAATGGCAATCAGGACAAAGCTGCTACTCATCAAAACAGTAGCAAGGAGCCAACTAACGTACGGCTCCACAGCTTACGGCTATGCGTCAAAAACAAACCTTCTAAAAATCAAGAGGACAGAAAACAAACTGATAAGGATGGCGGCAGATGCCCCGTGGTTCATCAGGAATGAGGACTTGCAGAGAGATCTTCAATGGCCACAAATTGAAGACTTTATGCAACAAAAGGCTACCCGAGTCTTCAGAGCAGCCGAAAACCATCATAATGAAAATCTACGAGACCTGGTGAATTACGATCCACTAGCTCCAAACCACAACAATAGGACCAAACACAGAAGACGAAGACACGGACTTCTGCGTTAAAAGTGCTTGAGGATGGATGCAAGTGAATCAAAACGTCTGAGCCTCCGTGCTCCTCAGAAGCTAGATCTCACATGCAAAAATTCTTAAGCAACTCATGTGGCCAATAAAAATCTCCAAGAAGAGGATTCCCAGGTACCTCAGCTGGCTCCGGCGTGAGCTGCAGCTGAACCTGAGGTAAAAAAAGAGGATACCAGGTACCTCAACTGGCTCCGGCGCGAGCTGCAGTTGAACCTGAGGTAAAAGAACACCCCCCCTCAGCTTCTCACTGCAAGGACACGGAACAGCAGTGACACTGAGGGCCCAGAAGAGGACACACCAAGAAGACCAACACACGGATGGACGGAGGAACCTGACATCGGCAAACTGGAAGGACCAGTGGGACGCTGACAGTGGCAACCGGACAGAGACGGGAGGACGGATCAACAAGAGTTACTTCAACAGGTAAGACGACTACATTACTAATGATATTTTCCTTTTCAGATATACAGTAACGAGAGGCGGCACAAAACACCGTGCCAAAGAGGCAACTCACCCCCCCCCTCCAGAGGACCATGTCTTTTAGAGGGTCATCCCCGGAAGGACGGCATCAACCCCATCGAAGGACCCTTCGGCTTGCTCAATGACGGTCCATCTGATGGGGGCCCGGTGGGGTTTAGTGGGTATGGCAATCTGTCAAGTGTAATAACCTGGCAGTAATGCGAGTCCCACACTGTCTCCATCCCGGTTGGTGCGTAAAAGCATTCCCCATCGACACAAAAAAAAAAAAAAAAAAAAACCAACACTTCAGTCTCTATTCGGACGCGAGAAAGAAAGCTTCGATGCCAAATGTGATTTTGGCGAAACGTCAGCAAAACTGTTCTTTTCAGAACGACAGTAGTGAACGGATGTACACCCGGAATGAAAATATATATATATATATATATATATATATATATATATATATATATATATATATATATGTATATATATATAAACCTATACCCAAGAAAATAAAAACTTTAGTATAAAGTATGGTATGTATGTATGTATATATATGTATATATTTTTCTTGGGTATAGGTTTAATTAATGAATGAATTTTTGTGCAACACAAACATTTTATTAAAGCTAACCCACAAAATAAAAATCTTACAACCAGATAAAAGTAATAAAACTGTGGTCAGGAATTCGACAGACTATGATAAAAAAATAAATGAACTTTTAAATGACTCAAAAACCTATAAAAAATTAAGAACTGATTCCATAATTATATTTCAATTAAAAAATAACAACTTTGTAAAAAAACTAGCAAACAATAATTCGCTTAGTGACCTAGAAGCAAAAAAATTAATGATTCACAACGCAACAGCTTCAAAATTATACGGACTACCAAAATCGCATAAGCCGGGAATACCTCTTCGATCAATAGTTTCTTACATTCAGTCTCCGTTTTACAACTTATCCAGATATCTGTCAAAATGTTACAGGTAAAAATGATTATTATATAAAAGATTCTTTTTCTTTCAAAAAGTTTATTGACACTGTAAATATTCCAGATAATCATAAACTACTTTCATTGGATGTGATTTCATTATATACAAAAATTCGAAATGATTTAGTAACAGAAATTATCAAACATAAGTGGAATTTAATTAAAGAACATACTACTCTTTCTTGCAACGAATTTATAGAAGCAATAAACTTAACATTAAATAATAACTATTTTAAATACAAAAATAATTTTTATCAGCAACTTGACGGCTGCGCCATGAGTTCTCCAATATCGTCAACTATTGCACAGTTAGTAATGGAACACTTGGAAGAACATGTCATGAAAAACTTAGATTTTCAAATTGTTTTTTTCAAATGTTTTGTGGATGATTGCCTAACTATAGTTCCATCAAAGAAAATTCAAGATATCAATAATAAATTTAACAGCTTTCATCCAAAACTTCAATTTACTTTTGAATTAGAAGAAAATAATGAAATTAATTTTCTTAATTTAACATTGATTAGGGACAAAAATAACATTAAAAAAAAATGCTACACCAAGGAAACTTGGTCAGGTCGATATCTAAATTTTAATTCCCACCACCCAAACAGCCAAAAAAACAACGTTATAATTGGGCTTACTGATCAGGCTATTACTCTCACTTCTTCAGAATTTAGACCAGATATTCTAAAAAAAGTTCAAGACGTCCTAGAAAAAAAACAATTTTCCTATAAAACGAATTTTTAAACAACGGACATATAAATTCTATAATAGCCAGAAACAGAATAACACACACAGCATCACAAACAACACTAAATACATATCAATGCCATACACAGATGGTTTGTCAGAAAAATTAAAACACAGTTTATCCAAATATGACAACAAATTTATACACTCCTCTAAAAAGTGAAATTCCGAAAAAGAAAAAATCAAATGTAATTTATTCTCTGCCTTGCATAAATTGTCCTAAAAAGTATATAGGTATGACCACACAATACTTAACGTTAAACGGCCATAAATATACAAAGAACGCTTCCACGGCCTTACATAAACACGAAAAAAGTGAAATTGAATTCATCTTTTCCCAAACAAAAATTTTAAGTCGAGACAGCAATTATCATAAATTGGCAATTAAAGAAATGATTCATATAAAAAAAGATCAGAATGCAGTAAATGACAAAAAGGACATACAAAATCTAAGTCAAATGTATCACAACCTAATCAAATAATAATTAAATTTATTAATAAAAAAATAAACTAAAATAATATAATGATTTTCATAACACTAAAATTCAATTTAAATAACACCAACAATAAAAACACCAATATAAACAATTATACATGTTTTTAGCCATCAGTGTATACCAAAATACATAGGTTTTTAATAAAATAAAAAAAAATCAAGACAATGGTTTTTATAATTACGGAATTTATATAGATCTCACCCATAGGTTAAAACTTTCAGAACATCAAAATTATTACTGTAAATAACATTGTCGTTTCCAAGGTAAGGTACATATAAAATTTATTTTAATAATTTACGCTATAGTAGTTTTATTAAATGTTGTGAGTACAAAATATTTTAATTAATTAATTGTCAATAGTTAAGTATTATGAATGTTTGTTTTGTTACGTATAGTACATGTTAAATATTTGCGTATGTTTGTTGAAAAGTACTAATTCATGTATTATGTATATTTTTTAGACATGCAATAAAATGCTCTTGAAAATGCTTCAAACAAGAAGCGAAACGTCGAGCTAGTTGCAGAAAAAAAGTTTCATTAATTAAACCTATATCCAAAAAAAAAACTTTTAGGCTCTCTCTCTCTATATATATATATATATATATATATATATATATATATATATATATATATATATATATATGTATATGCATATGATTTTTATTGTGATTTTCGACCAAAGTTTTTCGACGCATCTTTTTAGCTAATTCAACTGTGGGTATAAAATATCTTTTAAATGAGGAATTTGAGTATTCGGGACACAGTGTCTTAAAATTTTAAAATGCGTTTTACGTGACCATTCCTTGACTAAATTATATACCTAGTCTTAATGATTATTCTGGAATAATACATCTTCTGTTGAGAGTTGGTTACGAGTACTAAAATGAACACAAAGCGCAACGTGGATTCAGAGATCTTGCACAAATCGAACTCTATCTCTATAACCTCTATCTAGTATAAAGATATGGTTTTCTTGAAATTATTTCCGTAGATTGAGGATATCATTTTGGTATTCTTTTAATATAATATTGGCATCATTCGCCCGTGTTTAGGTAAGATAAATTTGTCTGAGGCATAACTGGCTCGACAAGACGGTACTTTTTATCACTCAAAGTTTGTTGCATCTATATAAACGATGGCTTTTAGTGTTTCGGGATCATTATTATAGGAAAATATGGTATGAGATGCAACTTTAAACAAAGCAATACAGTATATCTTATTAGACTAGTTTTCTGGCGACTCGTGTGCCCAAACACAAAAATCAAAAAGACCTTGATGGATCTTACATACAAGACAAAATAAGTCCCGTTTAGATATTGTTTGTAAACTTCCATATAACTCAACGGTGCACAATATTCAAATAGATCCCCAAACTGCTCCGTGGTTAAGGATGTCAGACCCTTTAGTTCATCAGCCGAAAAAAATTCCTCGTCATCCATTTTAAATGTAGAATTATTTGCCTTGTTTCTGAGACTGGACATGATGGTTGTTCTCTCTCTCTCTAACCTTTAAAAGGATTGGCCTTCTCATAGCCCGTAAGTCATCTTGCAAAGAACTCAGAAGTATATCGCTGAATTTACTGGGACATATATTTATTTTTTTACAAGAAAATCTACTCTTGTTTCCAAAATACGTCTTATACAAGCCTCGACATTACAAACAGTACAATTATTCTAACGAAACAACACTTTCAAGACTGTGGGATCGGGATCTTCTTGAAATAAGCGAATTTTCTCGGCTCTACTCTTATGGCAGGAAAGGGAGATTCTAAAAAATGTCTTTTTGGTAAACTGTGTGAAATGCAAACAAACACGTTCCTGGAATCAGCAAAAAAATTCCAGCAATGCCAAACACTAAAAGAGGTCTATTATTTACCAAATCTCAGAAAAATAGCGCTTGACCTAAAATGAGGTTGGTTTGAAAAGAACACGTAGTCTTTTACATACTTAACCTGACAAATGAAAGTAAACTTTTTACCCACCTAGAGCTAGTCGCCAACAGATATTCTTTTGAAAATTCTAACTTCTGCCTTTATTGTAACGCAATTCTTCTAATTGAGCCAAACTAATGGCCTCATTGCAAACATAGCAAACGTATCTTGCTCAAAAAGCCATATTTATAAACAAATGGTCTTTTTAATGGCGTGTATTTAGAATTAACAATGACATTGACATTTATTTGAATGATCAGAATCATGACGTACTAGATCGAAGTAACTATTTCTCGGATTCCCGATTCTTGCCGTTGCGTTAGGGAAAACAGTTAAGAAAAAAGCATGGATTATAAACATTTTTTTTATCGGTAATTATTATATATGATCAGCATTTTGAGAAGAGGAGCATTATAGTTTTTTAGGGGAAAACTCTCAGTTCACTACATTTTGATGCTCAAAAAATAGTTAATACCAGATAATCGCAGTGAATCCCGAATTTTTTTTGTAAATTAGAATAATTTTTATTTCTTTAAGGTTAAACGTAGTTTAATTTTTAATAATTAAATATATTTGATAGGGAGTATAATAGATTAAGGTAAGAAGGTGATTAAATAATTACTGCAAATTGGTTCATGTGTGCCTCACTTTATATTTTTTTTTGGATATAAGATTTTTATTTTTAAGAAAAATGTAAAGCTTTATATTCAGATAATTTGTACAGGGTGCATAACAATATCATAATGAAAAAAAGGGGTTGAATAATCAGATATATTGCAAAGAAGTGAATAAAATAACAGAGGTCGATATTATGTAGGCGCAAACAGTGGTAAAAATATACAGGGCACTTAAAAATTTAATAATTAAAGCAAAAAAATGATTAAATCATTGCAAACTGATACATGATACAACTTAAGATATACTTTTTATCTATGTATTGAGAAGATCTAGCTTTCGAAGTAAAAACAGAATATTCATTGTTAATAAACAGAAGTTTTCTAAATTAGAATAAGTAGATTTTCAATTTTCAACCCTGTAATTAATTTATGCATATATATTAAGAGCTCTTCATGGTGTCCTTAAAAACTAAGAATATGGAAGGTAGTGATCAGTCCATGTATTTCAAAATTCACTTAGCAATAATCATTATTTATCATTTAGGATTTGCCCTCAAAAATAAACGTCGAAACTGAACACTTTTGAGAACTTGTATGATCCCTGTGTTTTAAATTAGCAAAACAACTAAATATTTACTAAAACATTTTTCTTAATTCGAATTAATTTATTCTGTTCAGTGGTCAGGAAAGATAAAACATTTGCAATTAGTATAATTTTTCCCCGCGAATTGGCATTAAAGGAGTATATATTGATAAATAATTCATGCAAATTGCCAGAAAGGTTCTTTTCATGTAACCGAAAAATAATGTTGTCATACCACTTAAATCACAGATAAAGAAATTAACATGTCAGACGAAGCGACCTTCCTGAAAACAGATACGATCTTGGAAGTGGTTGAGCAACCGATACCTACTCCTGAAAGCTTTATGACATCAAGCAAGCACAGAGGCACACCCCAAACTTGATTGTCCCAGTCAAATAATTGCCTAATAAATAAGACCTTTCACCTGAAGTTATTTTCGGTAGATATATTAACATGCTCTTTTAATTATTATAATATTATTGTTTTGTAATTTTTAATTAAGCCGTTTTGTTTTTCAATTATTTAAATTTAACTACTAATTTCTACGTCAAAAATTAGTAATTATCATTCATTCTCTGAGCTTAAATGTCGGTGTAAATGCGGTCATTATTATATTTTCTGTTACCATAAATATCACATTTTTTGGATTAATAATTAAATGTGTGCCTTAGAGGCCCAGAAATTAAATCGTTTTTTATTTATTATCTTAAAAATCTACTAAGTAACTGAATTTTAGAGCTCTGTTTTGGTTTGGTTATTTTGCAATAAAATTAAAATTAAAATTAACAGGATCAGGTACCTACCTTTTCTGCCTTTATTTTTATCGCTGTAAATGACAGCTTCATGGTTCCACGTCTGCTATGCGTAAGTCAGAGATGAAAGAAAAACACAAATAACACTAAGAATAAAAAAAATTATTTATGCAGACATCTGCACTGTTTTTTATTTGTTACGTTAGAAGTGTTTATCAAATATTCGGTTTTTAAGGACCTATTTATTTGTACTATAAGTGAAGTGAACTAGAGTAAAATGGAAGATTTTTTTAAGATATGCTGGCTTGGGAATACTTGCTTAACATTTATTATTTTTTTATAAAGAGTTTTTTTAAAAAGGTTAGGGGCCAAGGTTTATTTCCTGTAAAACTCTTAAGTGCAAGAGTTAAGTACTTTTTTTAGGTATAAATATATAATATGTATATGTATACATATATATATATATATATATATATATATATATATATATATATATATATATATATATTTATTTATTCTTAATCCTTCATGGCTGAAAAATTACAATGTCTTTTCATTCCGGGTGTACATACGTTCACTACTGTCGTTTTGAGGTTCTGAGAAGAACAGTTTTGCTGACGCTTCGCCAAAATCACATTTGGTAATTTCTAAGCTTTCTTAACAACTTCGGATAGATTCTCTATTCGATAGGCAATTTTGTGATCAGAAGATCTAGAAATAGAAGTTTGTTATTTTCCTAGACTAAATTGTATTCTGGGATGCATTAGTGAGTCGAGCTATGTATGATCATGTTGCTATAGAAGAAATATGTTATCCACCTAACGAATCTATAAATTGGCCTTCAAACATTCTTTCTCGAAAGATTTTTTCTTGAAGTACACCTTCAATAAGTTCTTTATCACTGGTGATTTGTTTATGCATTTGCCCGTTAAATAAAAATAAATATGTTTAAGGGAATGCTCCGAGAGTTGTATTATTTGTGCCGGATAGCCCTCGCTCATAGCAATCTTGTACTAAGACACAACGACTTGATATTTAGGCTTGTTATAATATCGTTTTTTTTAAGAATGATAACTTTTAAGGCCGCTAATGTAGGTACATTAAAATTGATCCAATCGTAGGCACGTGTCTCTGACTTAAGGTCTTCTCAGTACAGTCATCTAGCTGACAGACGATTCCAATTAGCGCCAACATGTAATGCAAAAACAACACCAACAGGAACAAAACCGACATTTGTGGTTACCAAGAGTAGGGTTCACGAGAAATGTCTTAAAAATTAAAAAATATCATCTCGTCTCTCAAATCGAAACGAGATTTTTCTTTAGCTCTCTTCTTCGTTCTCGCAAGACTCAATTTCTCGGTCACCTAAAAATACATCAGATTGGAGCCAAAAATTTAAAATGTATTCTGTTTTAAGACAATATTAAGGAAGTTCCCTTCTTCGCGTTTAGTGTTACAATTTTTGCAACATCAAAAATAAAAAATAAAGGTACATACCTAGTAGTAGTTGTAAGTCTAACTTGCTAATCGTCGGATCAAATAAAACAAACAAACAGCATTTAATTATATTTTGCTACACATAATAATTGTCTTACCAAAATTTGCCATGTTTATTGTAGAATTAACGGAAATTTAAATCTTTGTCAAGAATGTGGAAAATACATTTTCTACCCGTTCGTGAAAAAAATGTAAAATACTAACTAAAAGTAGTGTACTACACACCACATCTAATCTAACATAAGCACTTTTACATAAGAACAAGGAGGGCAGCTACTTCTTTGGATTTTGGAAAATGAGCGGAAACTGCTAAACTTCTGTGCTGAAAGAGCATCTCTATCTAAACATTTTTACTTCAGTGTAATCCAAATATACTCTTTCGTCTTCGAAATACACATTGATCTAATAAAGCTTAGCAAAATTCGCTTCACATTCATACAAACAATAAGTAGCTTTTACATTGGCACACACCGCCGTTCTGTAATGTCATGTTGAATTCGTACCAGTTAGCCAATAGAATAAGATTGCCTTTTACCTTGATTTTTTAAAAAAATAATTTGGTCGCCGTTTTGAATGTCGCACCAATTTACCAGTTTATCTCTATATCACACGTCATGCTTGCATAAAATTTGAAATTTTGGTATTAGGCAGCTTTTCAGGCTGATTTTTAAAATATTTTATTAGGCCGCAATTTTGTTTTGCTATCTTACATTCATAACAAAATATTACCAGTTCATTCCTATGTAATACCTGATTTTTGAGCAAAATTTGAGGTGAATTGGATAATTAGTATTTTAGTAATATTTTTTCAACGTTTCGCTACGACGCTATCTTATTCTGGTATATTGAATTTTTGCCAAAATAGTACCAGGTCATGTCCATATGACACTTAATTTTTATTACAATTTGATGTCAATCTGATAAGTAGTTTTTAAGCCATGCTTCGAACAGACAGACAGACATATAAAGGGATGCTAAAAAGTGTAGATGTGTAAAACCTGAGAGGGTGACTCTTCACGATTACCAACATTATAATTATTTGACCGCAGTTTTGTTACGCCATCTTGAATTTGTACCACATTTTTTTCTAGTTGATCTCTATACCACACTTAGTTATGGGGCACAATTTTGAATCAGTTCATTAAATAGCTTCTTCAGGTTGAATTTTTACATAATTTATTAAGCTGCCATTTTGTTCCGCCACCTTGGATTCGCACCAAAAATTTACCTGTTGATTACTACATAATACTTAATTTTTAAGCAACATTTAAGATAAATTAGGTAAGTGGTTTTTTAGTAATAATATTTTTAACATTTCACTAGGACGCCATTTTGTTTTGCCATATTGAATTTTTCCCAAAATGTTACCAGGATATTCCCATACGACCCTTAATTTTTAACCATAATTTTAAGTTAATCGGGTTAGTAGTTTAATTAGTAGCTATGCCGCAAATAGATAGACCGACAGATACTTTCCCTTTACGAGGGAAGTAAAAATATAAAATAATTTAGGTGTCTAAGGTTTACACTCATATTTAGCAACTAAACAAGGGGAAAGTAGAATCTATAGCTGTACTAGGAAAGGGTCGAAAATTACCAACAAACAAAAAATTCGGTCAATTTTCTTTAACCGGAACTTCCATCCTTATGAATTTTTCCTCTTATTAGGAATAGTGAAGTGTAAACCACATAGTCATTTAGCAACACTGCCTTTTAAAACATTTTTATTGGGCGCCAGTTTGTTCCACCGTATTGGATTCGTACCAATATTATACCAGTTTCTAACTATGAAACACTTTATTTTTTAATATAATTTAAAATAAATTGCAAAAGTAGTGTTTACACTGTTTTTTAAGATCGCCATTTTATTCATGTTGAATTCGTACCAGTTTATCCCTATTATATATTTCGTTTTGTTTTTAAGTTGATTGTGCCATTGTGTTTCGTCATTTTTAGTAGTTTATCTCTATATCACTATTAGTGCTAGCACAAAATTTGAAATTAATGTAATAAGTAGTTTTCAAGCTTATTTTTTATACATCTTATTAGGCCGCCATTTTGTTTTGCTGCCTGGGATTCGTGCCAAAATATTACCGTTATATTCCTATTTGCCACTTGAATTTCAGGTAAATTTGTACTTAGTTTTTAGTACATATTTCCGGGTCATCAACATATGAACCTAAATGTTTTATCATAATTTGAAGTCAATCGGGTAAGCAGTTGTTTAGCTACGGCGCGAACTGACAGAGAGACAGATAGTCCGACAGGCAGACCGACAAAATTGAGAAAACTTAATCGTATAGGGACACTAAAACGTGAGAAGACATTGAAGGGTGGTTTTTCACGATTACATTTTACATTTATTTTGTCTGCAATTTTATTCCGCTATCATGAACTTGTACCAAAATTTTACCAGTTCATCTCTATACCACAATTAATTTTTGTATTATTAGTATTTTTTTCGTGCTGATTTTTTAGATATTTTATTAAGCCGCCATTTTGTTTCACCATACTAAATTCGTACCAAAATTTTACCAGCTGATTCCTACATAATACTTCATTTTTGTGTAAAATTTGAGGTCAATTGGATAAATAATTTTTTAGTAATATTTTTTTACATTCACTAGGCCGCCATTTTGTTTCGCTATACCAGTTTTTTCCCAAAATATTGCCAAGTCATCCCAATGTGACCCTTAATTATTGACCAACAAATCTGAAGTCAATCGGGTAGGTAGTAGCTAGCCGCGATCAGACGTACAGATGGACAGAATGATTCCAGGGAAGTAAAAAGTACATAAGAATATAATTAGAGAGTTTAATAGATTTCAGTACTGAAAGAAAAAATTGCAATCGTAAGAAAATCACCCTCCGAGATTTTTTTCAGATCTTTACGTATAGTGGTCCCTAGATTCCGAAAAACATGTTTTTTCAATTCCGTGGATCTGTCTGTCTGTTTGTCTGCCAGTTCGCGGCATAGCTAAAAAACTAGTTATTCGACTGACTTCAAATTTTGATCATAAATTAAGCCAGGTGTTGGGTTAAAAGTTTGGGTTGGGAAACTGGTAAACTTAGGAGAGCTCAATTATAACACCACATAAATGTTTTTTTTTATACGAATTGAATTTAAAATTAAAACTGTAATACACACTAAACTGTAAAGGTTATTATATAAATATATTATATTTATATTATAATATTTGTTGCGACGGTTTCATGATTTAGTTTACTAAATTTAGAAAAACTAGTTAACTACATCAAAAAAAAAAACAAGCTAAAAGAGTAAGATTTTTGGTCTTTTGGCTTGTTTTGTTTTTTTATGTGTCTTAATAGGCCAACAAACATTTTCTTTTAAATCTAAACGCTTAAAAATGTATTTTGGACGAACTGATTCCTGCGCCAGTAAATAAAAGAACAACACATAAAAATAGTAAATTCCTCTTTTAACAAAGCTATTTTGATATGTAATTTACTACACCACACAAAGTGGAAACATTTTTTTATAAGAGATGTAATGTGCAATTTATATGCAAACGGTTATTGTGTTTGTCGGCCATAATAAAGATATATTAACTTTTGTGTTTCTTCTTTCGATTTATTGAAACTCGATAAGTTGTTGAAGGCAATGCAGATAGAGATTAAAGGATTTATTAACCAATTTGTTGTTATCAAGGCCAGAAAGCAAAACAGATAGGAACATTTATCTAGAAATATTAACTCGAGAATATCTTTAATTTATTGCGAGTTATTTTCTCTACCATTATTATATTTGTTTCATCTATAAAACTTTGGTCTAAAATTCACTGCAAATTCGCTGACAAATTTTATTTGCAGAAAAGAAAACCGCATATTACATATTTAATATACATTGCAAATAAATAGTCTAATATTGTAGAAGTTATTGTAAAAGTGGTTTTCAAACTTGTTAGACACAGTATTTTTTCAAGACCGTATTGGGGACGAACACTTAAATTAACTCTGTGCCCCATTTTGTACATGACATTTTAATTACTATAATAATTTAAATATGCTTGCAACTTGACATCGAAAAGTACAAGTCATACAACCGCTACAAAACAGCCTCCTTTAAAAAGAAAAGTGAAATACTTAGAAATAGCATTAAGAAAAGTGTCATCTTGCGACTGACCGATTACCTAATATTTTCAAGGTGGGACGTTTAAATAATAGTTCTCATGACTATATTCTTTTTAACTTGGTTTTGTGGCAAGTTTTTAGCTTATCTATAGTTTTTAATATAGATTTAGAAAAAATGCCAAAGAACTCCTACAAAGGCTAAATAAATACTTTTGTTTGGGTGGAATTAACAATCTCCTTCTTTTTTTAAGTCAATTAATAAAATTCAATGATTTTGCGGAGAGTTCTTAAAGGTTAGATTTTAGTTGGTTCGCTTTTAAATCCTTACTGTTCAACTAAAAATGTTGCTATTGTGCTAATTTAGAAGGTATCGAGCTATCAGGAAAAAGTGCTTAAACCATTGCAAGATGATTACTTAAATATACAATTACACACATATATCCGGAGAAATAAAATACAATTTGGTCGCTCTTATCGGTATTAGGGTAAAGTCTAAATTAAATGTCATGTATTTTATAAACAAAACTTCATATATTCATTCAAATAATATTATCATAAAGTAGTTCAAAGTGTTATAATGTTGCAGAAGGCTCCAAAATTCGGTCAGATGTGTTAAAAAGCTTGTTTATAAGTTAGCTATTAACAACTTAGTAAGAGTTATAGGTACCTAATTAAGAAAAGTAAACTAAAACATTTTTTTTTTCCAAATTAGGTAACGGCTGACATTAGTCGTAGGGGTGACCTGCTGATGAATCTCTGATAGACACTTGTCCTCGTCTACATCCTGATCTTCATTGTGATCGCACGATGAGCATCAATCGGACACCTTGCTTTTATGACTGGGTTTTTTTATTTTGTAAAATTGTTTTGCGTTTCACTTAACCTTTGTTCATTTTAAGTTCTTATCTTCCTTTTCTTATAATTTCTTTTCCTTGTCTTGTAGATCTTCTTTCATAGGTGCTAATGTTTTGGCAGCTTACTGTTTCTCTCCTTTTCTTTTCTGTTTCCTTAACAGTGGCTCATAAAATTAGTAAGTCAGATCAGGCCTAGAAGATCTAGCTCGAAGTTCAGTGTCTCTTTGGGGTCCAGCTTCGAATGCATTGGTCGTAGATAGTCTAGCTTGAGATGTGTTGCTTTCGCGGAAGGTTCAGCTTCGTTTCATCATGATAAAAGAATCGGCTTCAATGTCTTAAGTGCCATTTTCAAAGACAATAGCAGGCAAAAAGTCCTGACCATTAAATATATTCGGAATAATAGGGTAAACACCGAGATTTTCTTTGAGCATTTATATAAAGCTTCGGTAGGTTAATTTTTTTCCAAAAGCGGAGTTAGTCTCTTTCTGGTAAAAATAAACATAGGTGGAATATATCCTCCGCCAGCATTCACGACGCACATCATAGTTTCATTTCAGCCTCTCTCACAACTTGTAAACATTTTTACCGGATCCTGAATGGTCGTTGTACCGGTCTCATCGGCATTGGTAATTTCACTAGGTCAAAATTAATGGTTTGCCATTAATTTTTCCATTAATTTGAAAAAGGTGCTTATTTCCTCCCTGTCAAAAACGGTTAGTCGACTAAGACTAGTTGCTTCAGCTTTGCGCACACATGTATTGGATTTACGTTGAAATAAAACTCCTGAGTCATATAACTCCAGCTAACCTTTTATATGCATTAAAATTGTGTAATATCGTTTTTTCGGCAAACTTCGAGGCAAATTCATATTCCAGTTTCCGCAGTTCTTTAGCCATTGCTCCATAAAATATGGATCCAAGTAATTAATTTGATTGGCAATTTCAATCTCTGCTCTTTCAATATAATGCTTCAGCAATATTATTTTTTATTCTTTCTTGATGAGTACCAAAAGGTATAACCTAATTTTTAGCAGCTTCCCTTAATGAACTGCCATTCTACCATTAAAATGCCACGGTAAGTTTGATAACCATTGTGAAGATATTGGCGGACACAAAATGGACCATAACTGTCATTTGACCGGTATTGCCCTCTTGCGGCAAAGTAGGTTTCCACAAAATTATTGCAAAAAATGCATTACATTTATTATTAGCATACATCATTTTAAAGCGAAATATGATACAATAGCTGTTGTTTGTCATTAAAATTAAAGCTGTTAAGATATATTGATTATGTTACTTACCGTAAATATTATAAAAACGCCCTGTAAACGCGTTCGTCTACACTTTACCAACTCTTTGCAAGAACTAAGCATTGTAAGTTGGAGGGTTGAACTATGACAAGAGTCTAACCTGTTAATAGTGATAACGATTGCGAGCTTTGTTTGTTTTGTTTATTGAAGCTGGGATTTTATGGCTTTAATGATGGTTTGTAGCTTTAATGTTGGCTTTATCGACGAATCTGGATTAACCTAAAGCTCACAGGTCAGATCCACCTATCTGTATAGCTTTTGTTAAAAAAAAACTAAAAGAACACTCATGCTTTGGATCCAAAGCTGAGAATCCTACGACTGAGCCAGGAAGCTTACACTGAATATTAAACAAATATTTTCAGTTTGAGTTATTATTTGTTCATTTAAAATAAAATAAGAGGAGTGTGTATTTATTTCTTTTAATGAAAGAAAGGTAGGTAGGTACTAAGTAAGTTTTTTTTGCAAAAGAAATATTGTACTTTTTATATTTCTGAAATATGCCCCCATAACACGATGTAAACAGACATAACGGCAATAGAGCATATTTAGTGAATAAAATATATCATTCCGGCTTTACTTGAATAACGTTTATCAAGAAATGTATTATTTTTAACAGTTCCGACATGTGTAGAAATCTTACAAGTGGTCGATTGGTTGTTATTTTTTTATTGGTGTACGTGACTATTAGCAATGACACGACTACCAAGACAACTAAGATTTTACTTAATTACGTCATTTGCTTCACATTTTGTATTTTGTTTTTGTCTTTTAGGTTCTACGCAGTTTATTGAATAAACAAAATAAACGTGACGTAATTTAGGTTAAAAAGGACGCATGTCTTGGAAAACTTTCATCATCAACTCTGTAGTGACAGCTAAGGTGCAGAATTAGTATACCTTTTGTATATTAATGTATGTATTAATTTTGCAAGTATTTACCTTTCTGCTAATAACCATTCTTGCTTTAAATTAGATTCTTTTAGACTGAATTTAACCAATAAGATTTTTTTTAGCAAACTCAGATAACAGATAATGCCGAAAAGCGAAAACTTATTTTTAACAACGATTTGTTAGGTAATAAATACAAAATGGTATAAAGTCACAACAGTACAGTTAATTTAGAAACAGCGCAACAAGTACTAAAACTGAATTACATAAAAGATGCATATTTTTGGTATATTTAAAAATGTTTCATAAATGTAACTAGATATAATTAGAAATGTTTCTTAGGGAACGAAGATGACATATTCAAATAAACTAGTAGGTTTTAACACAATTTTCTTAACAGTTTATTGCGGCGCTTTCGTAATATTGGATTCGTACAAACATTTTACTAGCTAGTTTCTATGATAGGCTTGATTATTGTACACCAGCCATGTCAAACTCAAAGTCACTGGTGGGTCAAAAGCATGAAGACCATCGACTAGGTGGGCCGCAAAACCTTATCTTAAAGAAGACAAACTACTGAAAATCTTAAGAAAAAGTACTATTATAGGACAAGTCTGTTTATTAAATTTTCAATGAAAAGGACATTACAAAAAACAACAAACATTAAATTCTTTTGCCAGATATTTGACATTTTTTGTCTTTAATTAAGTTGTCTATTTGTTGCGCAAATTTATCGGCGGAAATAACTTTTAAAACTGCGTCCAAGTGTGCGTCCGTCAATCGCGATCTTGCGGGAGATTTGTTTCCTTTCATCAAAGAAAATAGTTGTTCACACTTATAGGTACTTCCAAACATTGACATGATTTTATAGGCAAATTTTCTCATTTCTTGGTATAGCACAGGCAAGTACTTATAAAATTTAAATGTACCAACACTATCAAATTTTTGTTTTGAATGGGTCTGACACTGAATCTCATTTACTTCCATTTGCAAGTGAGGGGGAACTTTATCAATATCGATAGTGAAAAGACCAGTAAATAGAGAAAAATTGTTTTCTTGGGTCTTAAAATCCTGAAAACGCTTCTCAAATTTTGCCAAAAGGTTTCTCATTTTCTCCTAATATATATTGTTTGACATTGGGACACTTGTGCCTTCCTACTATGCCTTACAAATCAGAAAATGTGACAGATTATCCTCTGCTATCTGTTTTTTCCACAACATCATCTTACACTTGAAAGCTTTCACATGATCATGTATATCTGTAAAACTTGACGTGGTCCTTGCAATTTCGTATTTAAGTCCGACAATTGTTTTGTGATATCTACCATAAATGAAAGATCTTGTAAAAAAGGTACATCGCATAATAAGCTGACATCTTCTCTTTTTGTTTTCATGAAAACGCGTATTTCTTCTTTGAGTTTCCAGAACCGGTCGAGTACTTTAAAACAACTTGATCACTTTTGAGCATAAAACTTCTTGATCAATGAATATGATGGAAATCTGGTTTGTCACTGCCCGTTTCTATGATCTTTGTAATATTTTAACGAAGCCATTTTTTACTCCAGTCATTGAAGTCCGTCTGTTACAACGGAATACAGTTTTGACAAATCTTGTTGACAAATCAAGTTGTACTTTTGAAGAAGTCCATAAACAGCATTGAAAATATCCTTCCCAGTTGTATCATCCAGTAATTCTTCATACACATTGATATCTGTATCAACCGCTCGAAGAAAAACAACGAGTTGCGACACACCACACACATCCGTACTTTCGTCACAGGCAATAGAAAACGCAATGAAAGAGTCTGATTTTGTTTTTATCTGATCACTTATATTGGCAGCCAGGATATATTCTGAAACGCCTTCACGCTCCCGGGACGTAATTTCCGTGGCCTTTACAAGGCACTCTTCTATAAATTCACCTTCAACAAATGGTTTTGAGTGTTTCGCGATCAACTCCGACAGTACGTAGGTCGCTTGAAGGACAAATTCATTTTCTTTCAAACTTTTTGTTTCTGACCATGCCTTGTCAAACATAGTTTTATGAATATCATAGTGAAGTTTTATATTATATAATTTTGGGACATCGACTATACTATTACAAATCCAACAAATAATTTTTTTTTCACTTCACCGCAAAAAAACTCTAATTCCCACCTTTCTTAAAAGATACGATGCTCATCTACAAGTTTCCTCTTACTTCCACTTGGTTTTGAAGGAGACATGTTAAAAACTGTATCCGAAATAAATTATAATAAGTAATGTTAAGTGTTGTACCAATAAGTGCTCAACTCAACTCGAAACTCTATCGCAACTGACTCATAACTGACTAAACACTGAACGACTGGATTGTTATTTCTCGAGTTCTTTCCAGAATGTTCAGATACCGTCATCTGTGCTTTTGCGCGATAGCATTTCATGGAACAATCCAGATAACGTTTGGCTTTAGGTTTTAGGTTGGGTATGTGTAGTTAATCGTCCTTAACATAGATGGCACTATGTATAATTGTACATTTTATTATACCAATACCAATTTATTATACCAATTTGGGCCGCAGGAAAATGCTTACTGGGACGCATGCGGCCCGCGGGCCGCATGTTTGACATAGCTGGTACAGGGTCTCGTACGTAAGTAGATATTCGGTTTTACTCCGTTATGTTTTAGCAAGAGTTATTAAAATATAAAAACCTAAGTTATCTAGTTTTTTCCTGGCTATCGGATTATGACATGACAAAAAACTGAAAGTTAAATAAAAAAAATATAGCGGAAAAACCTGATTTTTAAAAAAAATCTCCACTCTCTATAATATACAGGCTTTTACTACACCCAGGTTGTATAACATATAGGCGTTCAGAGTTAAAGTGGCCCAGATTCATAATACTTAGTTTTGAAATAATTTAAGTCGAAGTTAATTTGAACCATTACAAATAATAAAAAGCTAAGGTGAACTACTGCGATCCATTAAGAAACTGTAATATTAACGAGTTGATCCACTATAGCCCCAATAAAGTACATATTTAAGAAACAGTATTCTGCATCACGTTAATTTTTGTACGAAATATTTTTATTTATCTATTCGTTTTTACCTGACTTCAAAAAAGGAGGAGGTTATGTATTGTACATCGATTACACCGCGATTGTTTGACCAATTTGAATGCAATTTTTAGGGAATATCCAGGATATTACCAGAGTGGTTCCATTTAAAACATGAAGGAACGATGCCATTTTTAATTATTTAAACTAAGGCTGAAGTCAATATATATATATATATATATATATATATATATATATATATATATATATATATATATATATATATATTAATATCGTGATACAATTTCATATGCGATGGACCCACTAGCTATTTATTTATTTTATTAGGGACCTCCAAAATTTTAGCCAGAGTTTAGGCTTGAAATTTTAAAATTTTGTATAACTAGAACTAAAAAAGATGAAAATAAAGAAAATTATAAAAATAGAACCGAGTTATAAAAAGCACTAAAAAGTAAAAAATAATATTTTGTTCCATATTGAAACTTTAATTTATGAAGTCGGGGTCTATTTAATGTGGTATATATGTAGACACTCAATATATAAATATTGTTTGTGATTAATTAAGAATTAGTTTGACGCCGACTTCATAATATATTAATAATAATAAAATATTATTTTTTTCTTTTTCGCGCTCTATTTTTGAAGTCGGTTCTATTTTTTTATAAAACATTTGTATTTTCTTTTAATTTATAATTTAACCGGACACAAAATTTGTATGCATAAACCCGTTAAATTTTAGTACAGTTCGATAGAGCTCTTTATTCTGATTTCAAAAATATATAGATTTATATATTTATCTTCTAAAGTTTCGGAGACATTAGCATTTGAATATTACCATACCCTAGTTATGGCACCTAATATTCAAACGCGCTAAAAAATAATTATATATTATACGTAAAAAATAATTATATATTATATATTTACTTCCGTTGTTGTTTCTCGGTAAACCGGGAAGGAAATTTAAAAAGCAAATAAATAAAAATAGTTCATATAATATCAACTGTCAAATCTCCTCATAATATACAGTGTAATTTTTTTTTCAAAAATCTGTTTTTCTGCCACAATTTTTTTATTTGGCTTTCAATTGTGTTTTAATTTCATAATCGGATAGCTCGGGAAAAACTACACAAATAGGCGTTTGCATTTGAATTCTAGCGAAGCTATAACGCTGTTAAAAAACACTGTCCAGGGTTGCTAAAATAAGATCACGTCCGCTTATCTAAAGAACTATAAAAATAGGGAAAACATTCAAAAACGAATAATATTTGTTACTTATACAAAGTGTTGAATTTATGGCTATTGTAATCTATAATAATAAATAGGACACCCTATTTACTATTATAGATTACAATAGCCCATTTAACGCCTAATCCAATGAAGCATATTAGTATTGGCCTAGAATGCAACATACTGGAATATTTTTTAAGTTTTATTCACATGAATACAATTAAAGTAGTTTTAACATGTATCCATTTTACTAAAACCAAGAAAAAGATAAATGTTAAAATGTATAACCAAAACAAGAACAATTTAATTTTTTTGGCATGTAGTTAGTTACGAACCATAAAAAAATTAGTATTAATTGTTTACTAAAATTAATTATTAAAACTTTTATTAAAAATGATGATCAAGAAGATCAAAAAGGTAAATAAAATATTATCTGTAACAATTACTAGTGCGCAAATATTTATTTCTTAAATTAAACGATTTGAAACCTTTATTATGAAAAAATAATTTACGTGCTGACGATGATCGTTTATTAATTATTATTATTATTAAATTTCAAATGGTGGATCGGAGACCTTTATTCATATGTACCTCTTAAGTTGTTGTCGTTTAATTATCTTTGTTATCGTTAAATTTAATACAGTATACAGGAGATTATATTTAAAATTAAAAAAATACGACACGCGTAACATGGCAGTGTTGCAATTTTTTTTGGTGAAATAAACCTTTAGTATTAGATTGTAACCCTATTAATTTAAAAATAAATAAAAAACTGAACGAAAAAGGCATTGGATCTGAAACTTTGCATTATAGACCCATACTAATATATATCGTTAAACTCGTCTTTAAACGTATTATCACAAACTGTAATAATATATCAGCCCAAGAAAAATGCAGTACCCTATATAAATAAAGACAAAATAAATTAAAACGTCAGAGAAAGAATTGTTCCTCTATTTTGTATGGTTCTTCATAAAATGGGATAGGACATCTTATTATAGACTTCCAGTACAACACTTGTAGTCAATTGAATTACCGTACTTTTAACAATGATATTTTAAGCATTTTTTTAGGTCGCCATTTTCTTCCGCCATTTTGGATTTTCATCAGTTCATGGGACATATTGTACAAAATTTGAAATTAATTGGATAAGTAGCTATGCCGCGAACAGACAGAGAGACAGCCAAACAGGCAAAGAGAATTCAGGAAAAAAAATCGGCATCTAGGAACCCTGAAATGCAAAGATACAATACTTTGCTCTAAAGAGGAAAGAAAATATTGTCATATGGTGAAGATCTTAATGCAAAAAGTTATATTTTCTCAGCTCTGAAAAAGCTGTCTACGTAAATTTCCAATTAAAATTAAATATCAGTTTAGAATTAGATCTGACAGAGGACATACATGATGTCAAAATATTACAAAAAAAGAGGTGAACGTATTTGTTGTGCCCACACGTTGACATGTGGCGTGCGTTTTAAATATAGCGCTTTCTTACAGCAATGCTTTAAGGCAGAACAAACACAGATAGTACTTAAATACACTTTATAGTTACATGTTTGTAAAAGAAATTTTTTTTATTCTTCTACAAAAAATAATAATTCCTTTGAACCACATTCTGTTTAAAAACAGTAATGTTGGCTAAAAGTTATAGTTCTTTTCCCTCGTATAGTTTCAGCAAACACGCAGGCAATTCCAATTTAAAGAAAGATACGATGCACAGTTTAATCTTATAAAATATTCGCGCCCATTAATTTGAATAAAGGCAACATTAAAACATCTCAAGGTGGCAATGAATCTCGCGTGGTGCAGCATCGCAGGCGGCGTTCTTTCCCGTTTCCATGGATACCGTTCTTTCTCCGCCAATGGCAACTGATCAGGAGGTGGCCCCAGATGGTTTAGGAGGTCGAGATGGAGATAGTTCTCCTGCGGACCGCGCAGAGTGATGTTTCTTGGCCAAAACCTGAAAAAAAAAACAAAAGATAAATTGTATATAAAATCTATTAATTTTTCTAATACAGAATAATGGGTGAGAGTAACTGCAAAAAAAACAATGCATTTTTGTAAGGAGATCCATCTTAGGCAAATTTCTTATTTGATCTAAAAAGTTATTCAAAGTATCTTTGAAAGTAGTTGACAATGTATGATTATAAACTTACTTGTTGGACGAGCATTACCTTTATTGTTAGTTTTTTCACAACGTTTCGATTAATATAGTTATCTTTAGTCATTATCAACCGCAAAATAAAAGCTAATCTTAGATTCGGAGATACACTAAGGATCTTGTTGCAAAGCTTGTTGACTAAAATCAAACCAAATACCATTAGTGATCGGTAGAATTATTTTTATCAAATCCCTTGTTAACGTGGTGAATCCTCTATAAGTTAACAAAGCAACATCTTGATAAACACTAAATACCGAAAACACACGTATTGAGGAGAGATATGAACATGAAGCATTGCCGAGATGCTTGGTTTTAAAGCCATAAAATTTAGTGGTTAGTGGCCAAAATTATGCAGAAAAAGTAGCACTGGAGGAAACGAAAATGCAAAGAAGCCAGCGTATACTGAATTGAAAAAACAGAATTTTCAGCAAGCCAAGCATTGAAATACCTAATATTTCGCGACCCTCATTACGTCACTTTTCTTAGGCTCCATGACGGAACTTGTGTACTTGGTGTGTGCTGTGATAATGTATACGGTGTTTTTTAAAGGATGGCTAAAAATTAAAGATGAAATTTTATAATTTAGGACTAAAACTTCATATAAAAGTACATACTCACATGCGCAAGGCCTTTGTTTTTGAGACTTAAGATGGTAAAATATTATTTCTTTTAGATTTTGTCATAAACTTCGTACAAAATATTATGTAAACCATGGCAATGAAATGGCTATAATATATTTTAGAAGAATTTACAGGGTAACCCCTTTTTCCCAGGTGAAAACCGCTTTTATCGCCCTGAAATTTTTAATGCGACATATATATATATATATATATATATATATATATATATATATATATATATATATATATATATATATATATATATATATATATATATATATAATATTCTTCCTGTGATAAGCTTATTCAAGTATAGTTGAATAAGCTATTGTAAAATTATGGACCATTATACTGACAAGCCTTTAAGCGCTTTCCATCATCTCTACCGGCATAATTGACGACGTTTCGACCTATATGCGGCTCATCAGGCCAATGCAGCCGTGTGATAGAGATGATGGACAACACTTAACGGTATGTTGAAAACCATGAAAATATTAGGCAGTGAGATATTAACCTATAGAGTAGGGTGACATCTATGGGAACAAATGCGAGGTTTGTTGTTTATACCTCTTTAGTAATATTTAAAAACATTATACTGATAAAATGAAAAACACTTTTTTGTGTAAACCGTGCGATGCCAATTACTTTATTGGCGAAAAGACTACCCCTAAAGGTATAAATAAAATCCATGATACCGGCTTTTTAGGCAAGAGTGTTGATAAAACAAAATTATAACGCCGTAGATACATTAATAAGGAAGAAATTAACGGCTATTCGGACAAAATATTCTGCCTGTGGTAAGTTTATTCAAGTATAGGGTCCAAAATCATTGCTGAATTGGCCTGATGAGCCCCATATAAGGCGAAACGTTGCCAATTATGCCGGTAGAGATACGCTTATTGTCAGTATAATGGTCGATGATTTCCGAATGGCCGTTAATTTCATTCTTATTTATGTATCTACGAACTTATAATTTTGTTTTATATATATATATATATATATATATATATATATATATATATATATATATATATATATATATATATATATATATATATATATATATATATATATATATATATATAAACATATATATATATATATATATATATATATATATATATATATATATATATATATATATATATATATATATATATATATATATATATATATATATATATATATATATATATACGGTTTATATATATATATATATATATATATATATATATATATATATATATATATATATATATATATATATATATATATATATATATATATATATATATATATATATATATATATATAATATATATATATATATATATATATATATATATATATATATATATATATTTATATATATATATTTATTATATATATATATATATTTATATATATATATATTTTATTATTTTTATTTTTAATCATAAATTCTGGATTAGTTACAGTTTACCTGCTTTAATAAATTATATTTTTTTATGTTTAAACAACGAACACGCAAATTTTTAATATAATTAAATGACTTAAAATGTATTTGTAGGGGTAGCAAGTTGTGCCTTTAATGCCTTAGCAGTTCAACTAAATTTTTATTGGTAACTTATGTATGAAAGAAAAAATGTAATATCGAAATAATTTTTTCGCATATTTGAATTTTATTTTTCAAAAATGGTCCGTTGTAATATTTTTAAGGTAATATTTAGGATGCAAACAATTTGGCGGAATACATTTGAGCGTATAGAATATAGATTTTTACTTTGCGAAAATGAGTTTAAAGAGAATGCTAGCAAAACTTTTTTCTTATAGCATTTCGTTTTTACTTCTCTCGTGAAAAAAGAAGTATTGTAACGTGAAAGAAATCACTACTTTGGTCAAAATCAAAGCTCCTATGGGGACGAGGTAACATTTTGGTAAAAATCCAATATGGAGGAACAAAATGTTACAAAAAATTCATCGCAAAAAACTAATTATCTAGTTCGCCAGGTACAAAAATCAAGTATTACATAGAAACGAACTGGCAACACTAATAATTTAAAAAATAATCAGGCAAAAAAGTTACTTATAAGACTAATTTCAGATTTTGTCGGAACAAATTGGCGGCCTTAAAAAATCATTGTAAAAACTACTTGTTTTAAATTATGCACAAAAAACAGATATGCCATAAGTATAAATTGGTAAAATATTGGCATGAATCCAATATGGTGGAGACAATGCTGCCTAATAAAAATGTTTGAAGACAGTATATGTATATATGCTACTAAATGGCAATGTGCGGAGCTATATACCAAACTTCACTAGTCCTGAAATCGTTATAAAAGGAATGATTCGTATCTAGGGAATTTCCGGATAGAGGAAATATATCCATTATTTCTATTTTATTTTGCTAATTATTCATTTTTAATATATCTGGCAAGATCATTTTATGTTATAACATTACTTTATTTGATAAATGTTTATCAATTTCACTTTATTTATATATAAATATTTTACATATACTTGTCATATTTTGATTGCTACTGCCATTTTTGAGTTAGATTCGTTCAGTTTTGATAATTTTGTTTCATTTTTTTAACGATTTCGTCTATTTCATTTAGGTAGGACATAAATGTTTTGTTAATATATATAAACATAACATTAATATTTTCTCAGTTTCAAAATTACATTAGTTTTAAATTATAGAATCATTTTAGAAAATAACTTATAATCTCTACTACCTTTTATACAAATTTGACTTCACCAAATGGTTGTTTTCTCCAAAATGACCTATGTCAATAGTTTTCTTCCGCTGAACTCATGTAGATCCAGATTATTTACTGTGTCGTCAATTTACATGAAGAATATATCCCTAAAGCTGAAGGGCGGTCGACATAATAATCGAGTTTTCATAAATTATATGGCTGTGTAGAGGATACAGTAAAGCTGAGAGATTGATCAGGGCGGCGGGCGCCGGCGGTTAGTCATTAAAAAAAAGAACACTTATGGTAGGTAGACGATTTTTCATACACCATTTGCGAATTTGCTAGGTTAATTTTAATATACGTGAGCCAGAAGAAGGCAATAATCTTCCTGGAAATGTTGACGAGAATGAAATCGTGATTTATAATAGGAATTTGGACTGGACACTATCAACTAACAACTAACTAACACTCTAAGAAAATGAGGTTAAGTGACACTTCTCTTTTTAGAGACTACAAACAAGAAGATGTGACAGCATCATACCTACTTTATTTCAGAGATAGAAAAATGTATATAATATATTTTTAGATTTTGAAGTTGAATAAATTTTAGTAACATCACAAAAAAAGAAGAGAACTTCGAAAAGCTGTAAAAATTACACAACTAAGTTCTTTTTATAGGGCACTCTTTGTCTTTTATGACGATTGGAAAAACATTTCTCTCTGATTTCAAAATATCTAATATAATGAGATTCATTTTACCCGTTTTTGAAATACTTATAATTAAATATTGTTAAAAATTAATTAAACTGTTATAATTATTATTATTATTAATTATGTGTGTGCCAGGATATACCCATTAGGTAAGTATTTCGAAATTTTTTTTTAGTATTTACATTTTTTGCCTGTTAAAATATAAAAAAAACAACTTGTAGAAGGAGCTTAATAATGCCCAGATGCTTTAACCACAATTTCTTTATCTTTCAGATGGAAGCTTTAGTAGTTAGGTAACATAAACAACTTCCTTATTTTAATACAACATTCACCAGTATTTATAGACGCTGAAAACCGCAAATCTAAGTACAACGTATTAACTATTACTACATTTTTTATGGTGATGGTACATATTACTAACTAGGTGCGAAATTAACCCTGTTCATTCTGCATGATAAAAGGAAGTAAACCAATTTGCCAAATTTCCTTAAACTATATCATTTTAATAATGTGTAAGTGCTGCATTTTGTTTTTTTTTTAAATAAAGGCATGGCATGATTACGAACAAATATAAATTGTTTTAACATTTTGTTTGAGCGACATTTTGTTCGCCGTACTGGATTAGCATCAGTCAAGAGTTAGCATCATCTGAAGGCAATTGAATGGCCAATTCTTTAAATGGACTTTGTCAATTGAATGAAAAGTATTTGTATATTTTTTCTAATATCCTATTTTTAATATTCCATTGTGTTCCTCCATATTGGATTCGTATCGAAATCTTAGCAGTTCAACTTAATTTCTGCAAGAAGTTAATTGAGAAAGTATTTTTGAAAATGTTTGTTTCGCCACCATATTGTTTCGACATATTAGATTTACACATACACACTAATTCTTAAAAAAAAGATCTAATCCTGCTCCTAAAATCTATTTATGCTGCACAATAACACTTTAATACGTAAGTTGACTTTCTCTTTATTTGAACACGGACATTCCAAAAATAGAGTTCAAAACAAACATTATTCTCATCTTCATCGCTTTCGTTAATCAAGCATATTTTACTCCAGAAAGAACATTTCCACTGACAGTACGTGCATCCATCATATTCGAATGTAATATGCCTTATTTTTATTCTCATTTTTTACTCTTGTGACTACTTGTAACTTCATAATATTACTTTAGAATAAAGTATTCTTGCACATTTTATTACACTTGCCACTAAATATGTCTTAAGGTACTCCGCTATAAAAATAGAGGTATGAACAGGAAAAAGGAATCATCTAAGAGGTAAGCGGTTTTGCATTTAACCGTATTAAAAGATTATGTTTATTATATTATCGTAGGCACTTTCATTAGCCAGTTCTGATTTTTCATTCAGCACGACAGCCGATTCGCTCAAGTCGTTAGCATTTTTACTTTCCAGCCCAGATTCAAGGTCCCGGACCTGTTTTCGTTTTTCATTTTACGAACGAAAAGTAACTTATTGTTATATGAAACAAGCATTTAGGGTTATTATTACGTATTCCTTTCTGCAACTTCAGACCTAAAAGTGTTCAGAAATATTCTAAAATCTAACAGTAGGGGTTGATTATTTCAGTGGTTTATACAAACGCATTTAGCAATTCCAAGTAATGTTTAAAAGAAAAATTACCCTAATAAGATCCAATACCTTTTCTATCTTTAGGCTTAATCAAGGCCTCTAACGAATTCACAAACATGTCAAATTTCTATATTCATATTCTGCTTAATGTTAAATCAAGAATGCTATTAAATTATACTGAGTTGTAATTCATTTCTAGGGTACCTAATATTCCCATTATATTCTCCAGTAATACAATGTCGTCGAGGCCATTAGTGAAGTGGAAAAAGGTGTTTTAAATTCAGAAGAAATTGAGGAAGATCGAACCAATTTTATACAGGGTGATGCTGATTCAGAATTCATAATACTACTAGAGATATATTTCTTGTGCAAGAAATTGTTGCCATATATTTCTTGTTAGTGTTCATTTGTCATTTAACTATACCTTAGTTTTTAATTAATTAAATGTCGTTGAATGACTGTGTGGAAGTAAGGAATTTTTTCAATTACTGCTAACCTATTTTTAATTGCTTATTTTTGTTATAATTATATAATATATCATCGTTTAAAGTTGAGTTTTGTTGGACTAGCAATTTAAATAAAAGTTAAAATAAAATAACTCAGTAAATTTACTAGTTTACTAAAAAGAGTAAAGTATATTTATAAAACTAGCTTCCTATGGGAATACCAACGTTTCGTTGGTAATAATTAGGTACACTAATTATTTATTTTCTGCTTTTATAAGCTGTATTTTTAATTAAATTATTGATTTGTGGCCTTCTGGAAAAAAATGTAACAGTGAGTAAATTTGAAACAATTAAAAAACAATATTAAAGATATAAATACTTAAGTTGTAAAATCTGTTTCCTTTACAATTAGTTTATTGCAATCCTAGAAGATAAACAGAAAATAATCAGGCATAACCATTGAACACAAACACATCTGTATAACTTTCAACAGAATAATCAGTCTCTTAAGACAAAAAGAAGTCAACGTGTTTTATATTTCAAAATTATGTAAGCAAATAAGGTAATATATACCAGTATTTGATGGCATCCATCCCACTGTACAGCGGAGGTAGCAGAATCCCATTTCCTGCGGATTCCCTTGCGATGCATCAGTTGCCGCTCCCGGGAAAAATATTGTTCTTGTTTACTTTAACGATCCTTCTGGACACCCTGACGTATTGACCGACTGGGAATTTTCTGTAAGGTAAACAAACATCGCCTTTGAGTTGGGGTTATCTTATGATTTACCTTATATTCAGTATGGATAAATATATTAAAAATTTAAGCTGTTGAATTCAGCAAAATTATTAATTGTACGGAATATAGTTAGGTATATTTGAAACGAATTCAGTAAACTCAGCTTTTAAAAATATAAAAGTTATATGGTTATATCTGAACAGTCATGATTGGTAAAAAAAACAAATGGGCTATAATATTAAGTTAACAAACATGGTATACTTTTAATCAGCAAGAATCAGTATACAGAGTGTTTCATGAATAAAAACCAAATTCGATGATCATTTTTTTGCTTTCCAGTTCATTTGTTTATTTGTTTAGCAAATCCTGGCGGAAAGACCGGAATAAAATTTATATTTTTAAAATGATAATAACTATATAAAAAAATGTTTTTATAGGTACGTTATATTTTCCCACAAATTGGGTTTACATACATGATATATCATAATATCATGGTTTATATTGGGTTGCACACTTTACGCCCCATTTGTGAAGAGTTTACAACAATCCTTCGAGATTGCACTGTCCAGTTGATGCTCCCCGAGAAAACAATAGTCCCAGAATTTTATTGTGGAATATTCCACCCCAAATTGAATTACGACCTTGAAACACAATCTCTTCGACGGGAAATAAATTTTCATTTGTACAAACATAAACATTCCGTCTATTAAACATTCCCGCACTTAAGAAATTGCATTCGTCTGTTTAAACGATAGCATCAAATAAATCAGGATTTGCCGCATTGTTTCCTTAATATTTGTGACAAAAGTAAACATCATTCCTTTTTGATCGACACTAAGCTTTTGAATTGGAATACTTTTATATGGTTTAAACTTAAAATGCTTTAAACCTCTTTAAACCATAAATCAACAGTTTATTTCTTCATCCATATATTAAATACTGCACACAATTTGGAATTAAGCGTCTTGGATTTTCTTCGAAGTCTAAAAAAAATCTTTAAGTTCCTTTCTTCATATCTTCCCCTTCTTCTTCTATTGTCCAGAATTCCTTTTTTTTTCTAGTTTCATATTTGTTTTTAATATGGATTTAATGATAGAGTCTTTTATACGTCTTCATTACATTCGTCATATTGCCTTTGAGTCGCTTTCACGTTTATATTTTAAAATTATAAATTCACCTAGAATAAAATATTATTGCCAATCTTGGCATTACCTTTAACTTAAATACCTAAATTTTAAAATGGTAGGAGGCATCTTGTTTTCAAGGTGGACACACATACCTAGGTTAAATACATTTTATATTGAAATATTTTTAAAACAACTGTAAAACATCATGGGATATGTTATACAAAATAAGTCTAGCACATTTCATGTAATCCAAAAATGCGATAAAAATTATACGGATCAATTTAAAATAAGCCAGGAAATCGAGTTTTTATACTATATCTTTCTTATTCGAATTGTTTAATATATATATATATATATATATATATATATATATATATATATATATCCATAAAATTATAAAAATTTCATATTTAATATTTTGTTTCATCTTTATACGGAATGATGTAATAAGGACTATTTGCATTTATTTTTATATCCCTGTTTGTATGCCTAATATCAATATTGTTTATGTGATCAAGTTCTCCACACCCATTGGACGCGTTGTTATTCTTATTGAGATTTTGTAATTTCCATTTTTTGAATAGCAAATTATAGTGATAATTTTTTATTTGTTTTTATTTAAATATGTTAAATTTAACCAACACTCATTAAAGCACAATGTGATTAACAATAAACTAAGTAAAGAAGTTAGCCAAGTCATGCTGTGGATGAGCAAGAAACGACATCACCCACCTCTTATAGGTTTTGGGGGCCGACCAGTTTTTCTCAAATTTTGAAATATTGTAGTTTTCTTAACGCCCTGATCAAAAGCTTTCATAACGACAACTCAATCCTGCGACTAGTTTTTGATCTACAAACAGGATGATGCAAAATAAGCTTTTTTAAAATATTTTACGTATAGTATTCTTATAATAAAAAGTGATTATTTATGAACATAGATCAGAGACCGCTTCATATTTGAGATACATGGCGAATAAAATTTACCATAGTCGCAGGATTCAGTTGTGGTCATGATAGCTTTTAATCAAACCTTAAGAACTACAATATATCAAAATTTCGCAAAAATCGATTTTTCCCAAAAACCTATGGACTACCTATTATAAAAACTTTCAAAATTACAAACCCTATTTGATACTTAGAACACGAAAGCCTAATGGACTATTTCATGATATACCACTACATTCTGCCGTGTATGCCTTAAAAACTCTTCAACCTCTTTCGTAGGGCGGGGCGTCGGTACTTTTTTTATAGAACACGATAGATGTTGGTTTCTGATATTTTGCATGATTAAAACAAATCAAGTCAACGCTGGTCGGTTTTTAGATAAATCGATATTTAGATAAATTTTTCATGTTTCCCATTTTTTGCATATATATTAGGCAAAAGGGGAGTCAAAAAATTCAATAAATTTAATACTTAAAAATATTTATTTTCTTCCTAACTTTTATTTTCTTTATAACATAACTTGGGTCATAAAGCAAATTAAGTTTAAAAATTTAAATACAATATGTTTGAACAATTTGCTTTTTTTATCTTTTTTTTATCGGTATTTGCCAAAATAATGTTTAAAGAGCATTTACGCAAATGTAAAAAATGAAGGACTAAATATAATAGTTTCCAAGAGAAATCGAACTTATGCCTAATGTCCCTCCACTGACATCTGTGAAGCTAAAATTATCAAAACTGTGAACGCGTCCGGGGAACAAATCTGTAAGAATTTTAATAAAAATTAATATTTTTAAGGTTTTAAAAATAAATTCATCCTTCATTTAATATATAAAGTACTCGTAAAAATTGAAAGAAATTAAGTAAATTTCGCTTACTCGGAACTTCCCTCGTTATCAATCTTTCCTTTTATTAGAAATAGTTAAGTGTGAACCAATTTAGTTTAGTACATAGTCATTTAATAACACATACTTACTACCTTTTATCAATACAATGTTTTACCATTTTTTACCTATGCCATACTTGATTTTTGGGCATAATTTAAAACAAATTCAATAAGCCATTTCGTTACGTAGCGTTGAACTCGTACAAGTTTATCGCTATATCACATTCAATTGAATAACATTTTTTTTGCGTTGATTTTTTAAAAAAGGTATTTGGCCGCCATTTTATTCCGCTATCTTGAATTCGTACTACAACTTTACCAGTTTATCTCTATATCACACTTAATTCTTATATACAATTTGAAATTAAACTCATAAGTAACTTTTTCAAGCCGATGTTTTAAGTACTTTATTAGGCCGCCATTTTGTTTTGCTATCTTACATTCATATCAACATGTTACTAGTTCATTTCCATGTAACACTTGTTTTAAAATTTGAGTAAATTGGATAATTAGTTTATTTAGTAATACTTTTTTTAGTGTTTCTCTAGTCAGCTATCTTGTTCCGACATATTCGAGTTTTACCAAAATATTAGCAGGTCAACCCCATATAACCCTTAATTTTTGACTAAAATTTGAAGTAACTCTTATGAGTAGTTTTTAAGCTATGCCGCAGTCTGATTTAAATATTCTTTGGCATCTAGGGAAGCTAAAACCCGAAAATATGTAACAACAGCCATTTTATTCCGCTATCTTTTATTGTTAACAAATCCTTACCAGTTGATCGTTACATAACTGGACTTTTGTGTAACATTTTAGATAAATTGGATAAGTAGTTTTTTAGTAATAATATTTTTAAGATTTTACATGGTCATTTTGTTTTGTCATATTGGAATTTCACCAAAATGTTCCCATGTCATCCCCATATGACCCTTAAATTTTCACCAAAATTTGAAGTTAATCGGGTAAATAGTTTTTTGCGAACAGACAGACCCACAGGCAGGCAGACAGACTGACAGACAGACACACAAACCGACAGACAGAACGACGGAATTGAGAAGACATGTTTTTCGGCATCTAGGGACCCTGAAACGTAAAGATCTGAAAAAACCTCGGAGGGTGATTTTTCTTAACAAACTAGAAGCATAATTATTCCTAAAAATAGGTGAAAATCTGTAAAATCGTAATGGTCATAATGGCTTTACTAAAAAAATGTTTTAGTTTATTTTTAAACCACATTTAATTTTTGCGCAAAAATTAAAATCCATTCGATAAGTAGTTTCATAGTAAAGATTTTTGTAATATTTGGGAGGCCGCCATTTGCCATTGAAGTTCTGGGTGAAGCCAATGTACCAGTTTTTAATTTTTCTTCTTTTTATGATTCTTTTCACCTGATTCCTTAATTTTTATCTTCTTTAAGATAAAAAAACAGAATAGAAGAGACGTAAAGTTAAATATATATATATATATATATATATATATATATATATATATATATATATATATATATATATATATATATATATATATATATATATATATATATATATTGTGTTAATTAATGTCGTGGACATATTTCAGGAGGTGACAGAACTCGACAAAATAGGAAAAAAATGCCAATATATACATGGTCAAAAACGCACCATTTTCGTTATACAGGGTGTCAAAGTTTCAGTTTTTTCTCGTTACTTCTGAGACAATTAGTTTAAATTTAGAACGTGTATTATTTTTAAAAACCTCTACGCTAAAATATTAAAATCGTGGATGGTAGTATACAGGGTGTTACATTTTTTTGCACCACCTACAAGTTTGTCTTGCGGAACTTTTTTGTTCAGCACCTTGTATGAATTCTGATATAAAATTTAAACTCTTTGTTCATTTCTTTAGCTCTTTCGTATTTTGCATTATACTCGTAGCTTTTTCAGTTTTCGACTTATTTGCAATAATTGCCACAGATGCAAATTAAGTGTAGGCTAAATAATGAAACTGGAAAAAAAAGGTAGTAGGATGAGGCATGTCGTTTGTTAATTCTGTTCTTTAATCTGACATTTTGTAAGAAATATTTTTTGTTTGATGTTTCCGTAGTTGTTTCGAGTTGTTTAATGATGGTTGAATTCACAAATCAAGAATATGCAGAAATTCATTTCATTCATGGACTGGCCAACGGCAATTGTTATGAAGCCGGACGACTCTAGTACATAATCGGCTATGTGATTGAAAAATCCACTCATTTAGCTGAAAAATCCACTCATTTAGCAGGAGCAAATAGAACGGTTAGGACTCCGGAAGTCGAGGAAGCAGTTCTAAATGCAGTAGAAAACGATCCTGCTACCAGTACGAGGAAAATTGCAGAAACACTTAACATTTCATTTGTGCTTGTATGGAAAATTTTATTAGACAACTTAATGTATTCCTACCACATCCAAAGGGTTCAAGCTCTTCTCCCACGTGACTTTTCACTCCGTTTAAATTTTTGCCAGGGGTTCATACAAATGCTAGCCCAAAATCCATTATTTGGAAACACGATTTTATTTAGCGATGAGGCAAATTTTTCTAGGAATGTCATACGTAATTTTCATTACAATCATTTTTGGGCAGAAGAGAATCTGCATTCGATACAGGAAGATAATTTCCAGCAACAATTTTCAGTAAATGTGTGGGCCGGCATTATTGTAGATTATTTGATAGGTCCATTTTTCCTGCCAGCAAGGCTAAACGGACGATATTATCGTCAATTTCTCGAAGACGAACTCCCGGTATTGCTAGAAGACGTGCCAATTCTTCTTAGAAATCAAGTGTGGTTCATGCACGATGGTGCACCAGCATAGAGGTAAGGGAGTTCCTAAATAATAATTTTAACAACCGTTGGATAGGGCGAGGGGGATCTCAGCCATGGCCCCCTAGATATCCAGATCTGAATAGCCTGAATTTCTTCTTCTGGGGACACCTGAAAACATTGGTGTATCAGACCTTAATCCAGAGAGAAGAAGATTTAAGAAACAGAATAATAGCTTCATGCGACATCATTCGTAATACTCCTGGAATATTTGACAGATTCGGTCAGTCCATGAGGCGAAGACTTGATACTTGCATTCTAGCAAGAGGCGGACATTTTCAGCAACTTTTATACTTTTGTTTTATTTTTAATTTAACTGTAATAATTTTATCTGATTTTTCATTATCATGTCGGTTGATTTAAAATAAAACCCGTTTCTTAATTTTTTGCTTAAGTTCGCCTACATGCCATCGATGCAATGCATCGATTATTGCAAATAAGTCGAAAACTGTGATAGATACGAGACTAATACAAAAGAGCTAAAAAAATTAACAAAGAGTTTAAATTTTATATCAGAATTCATACAGGGTGCTCCAGAAAAAAGTTCCGCAAGATAAACGTGAAGGTAGTACAAAAAAATGTAACACCCTGTATACTACCATCCACGATTCTGATATTTTATCGTAGAGGTTGTTAAAAATAATACATATTTTAAATTTGAATTAATTGTCTCAGGAGGAATTGCAAAAAAACGCAAAAAACGAGAAAAAAATTGAAACTTTGACACCCTTTATAACGAAAATAGTGAATTTTACCATGTATATATTGGCATTTTTTTCCTATTTTGTCGAGTACTATATATATATGTCCACGACATTAATTAACACCGTGTATATATATATATATATATATATATATATATATATATATATATATATATATATATATTGTCCGACACTTTATCGGTGACGGCGCGCACGGTCATCTGTACATCGGTACGGCAACCTCTTGAGAGATTCTCATTTAAGAAGACTTGAATTATGATCGGCTGTGGGAAATCGAATATTATTCCAATGGACTAATAATTGAAGAGTGGATAGGTGTCAAAAATGGGATTTATTCTTACAAAATAGAATTGATTGTAATGCGCATAAAAGAAAATATACAACTTTTATAATTATATTTCTGTACCTAAGAAAATTGTACATATCGAAGATTGCTGAAGATCCCGTGGACTGATGACCGTCATCAAAGAAGAAGTATTAAGACGGTTAGGAAAAGAAAAAAATAATAGCATTAATTATTAAGAAGAGAAATGTCAGCTATCTACAAAGCAAATGCCCTGGTTGAGAAACATACGGGAATGGACCGGCTTCAGCAACAATGGTGAGATATACGCACATCTTATAGCCAACATTTATTTGTAAATCAGCAGATCAGAGATCCAGATACTAAAAGAACAAACTAAAAATATCGTCGGTGTACAAAGTCTAGAGTGTTCGTTGTTTTTGCACGGTATCTGTCGATACGATAAAGGGACGCGGTTCTCGCGACACTGTGCTATTTTTTGTGAAACTTGTATTTCTTAGCTACAGGCTGAAATCTAAAATGTTCAATTTTGGATAACTCTCGTATCTCTTTTATGGTGTAACTCAAGGGAAAAGTTTTTCCTGTATAATTCAGGTCGTAGTCATATTTTTGCTGTAAGCTGTCATTTTTTAGATACAAGAGATGTGGATTTTTTTAATGGGACACCCTGTATATTCGTAACTAATTTTGTCCGCCTCGCTTTTAGTTTGTCAAAAATATATTAGTTTATATATGTATATATTTTAAAAATATTTCATAAAATCAAACCTCTAAGAAATACATCGTTATTTATTAAACCAGGCTTCGGATATTATTTGAGTTTAAATATATTATGACAATAATAACAAATTTACATTGATTTAAAAGATTTTTACTTCTAGCAGTCATTTTTTAGATATAACAAAAACTTGCTTTTTTTCATTTTTAATTTTTCAATAATGTATACCTATATATATTTTAATAGCGTTTCATAAATTTGAACCTCCAAGAAATAAATCATAATTTTTTTAAGTAGGCTTTGGTCATTAAGCAAAAGATTATCAAGTTTAAAATGACTGCAACTAAAATTTTTTAAACAATGGGAAATATATGATACTGTTTTATACAAAGCATTCTGAATTAAGTAGGTATGTATTACTATTGAGTAATCATGAATGTATAAAGCAAGTTATACTTCATTATAGATACTCAGACAGAATTCAACCAAATACATTTTTTTATATGAAATATCGGCTTATAAATTACGGTTTATTTACTAAACCAAAATTTAAAACTAATTACAAGGAATATCGTGAAGTGGACGAAATTAATGTATGGAAAGAGATCTGCGCCTAAGACGTTAAGAATTATAAATGATATAATGAAAAAATTGTGCATCTTTTATATCCGGGAGATACTGAAAGACTGATAGGTAAAAACATTTCGCATAAATAGAATTTTTGGTATAAAAACTATGGTCTGATGAAGCTTACTTTATTAGAGCTGGTAAATTTAAACCGGCATAACATTAGACATATTGGTTATAAGCTCCGGATTTGTCAGTGTTGGACTTATGGGGTTATACCTATGGAATACATTTTACAGCAACCGATATGAAACCATCAAGCTTAAACATATAAACTATTATATATTTTTGAAATGCTGAAGATGATACCTGTAAAATTAATTACAAATATACCGGATGTGCCATTCAAAAAGCATAACTTAGCTTATCTGAAAAACGGCAACTGCTGTGGTAGGAAAAGGTTCCTACTGTTTTAACTTCTAAAAACAATGTATAAAAATGAGTAGCTACTCGTCAGATATACAAATTATGTTTTAATGATGCCTTATGTTATACCGGTAATAAAAACCAAGTAAGGTCAAGAGTCGGCTGTTTGGATAGCTAAAACACTAAAAGAAATGAATCAACAACTGTTTTTTTATTTAACGGTTTTATTATCGTTATAATATTAGCTATCATTAAAAAAATATTCGTGTCTTCTATACTAATCCCAGATAGCAATTGTATATCCTTATCATATACTATGAATGTTTCTTTTTAGAATGAGCATGTGAAAAGAATGTCCTTTTTTTTCATTGCGCACGTGCATGGAACGTCCAAAGAATAGATTTCGTTCCACCCTCTTCATGTGATATAGAAGTGGTATGGATGGTATACCATTTTTGTGCAAAAAAGGATATGACAAACATGTTCTTTTTGCACGTGTATAGAATGTCCAAGGAACATACTATTCATGTAAATTAGAGCTGATTAGACACGGGCTTAATAATATTCTATTCATGTGCGAAGTATATTCTGAAAGTTCGAAATGTTCAGGCTGTCCCTTTTATTAACGTTTGCAGGCCTGTGCCCAGGATTTACCAAAGGGGTTTTCAAGAGAGAAAAAAATCCTCACCTTCACGATACATGCATTTAAATTGGCTACTTAAAAAAAGTTTCAAAATCATATTGGACACGTCCTTGACTGTTTGCACTAGTGTAGGCAGGAGAGGGCAGCCACTACCTCCCTCCTGAAAGTTGAATTTATAATGAAATCGTTTACTAACACAATAATTAATAAAATATCTATATGTTACTAGGTAAGAAAATGACGTTACCTATATATTTATGTTTTCAGCTCAGAAAATAATGACACATAGTTATCACAATAAAATCTTTTATTTCTACTAGGTAACATATAAAACAAATGTTCATTGGGCCTCCTCGTCTGCATTATTCTAAAAAAAAAATAGGATTATCAGCAAAATAAAAAATATTTATAAACAAAATAATTAATCTTACCGTCCTGTTCTTTATTATTTTCATCCTCTCCTTCGCTTGTACTAGCCAGGTTTTAATGACATTGATAATTTCGATTTCCGTGGCGTCCTTACATTGTATTTTAACTGAATCTAAAACAATATATTAACTCAATGTTAGTAAAAATTACCTGTACTGATCTAAAACTCTATATTTTAGCAAAATTACTATTTTTTTACAATTAACTGTTAAATCATGGTCCAGACATAAATTTTGACGTGACTAACAATACTTTTTTAACTTTTATTTTCAGTTATTTCATGGCGTTTGGTTATATAAATTAAAACTATTAAATGCATATTGCAAATAGTTTGGTAATTTACAAAACATGCATACATTATACAGGATGAATAATATAAACTGAGTCAGTCATTTCTATTTAAAACGCTGCTTTTTGGAAAAAAAGGAAATGTTTCAAACAAAAGTTGTTTGGTGTCGACGGGGAAACAAAATTTAGGTACTTTTTTTGGACCATGACCTTCATTTTAAAATAATTTTTTAACGGGACACTCTGTATATTGTTTTTTATTCTACATAAAAATTCCAGACATATCAGTTATAATATCCTATACCTAAATTTAACTGTTTTTGAAATATTTACGTTTCAAATTTTGAACACTATGATTGTAAGGTTTGAATTGAAGCAATTCGGTTTCCTGTCTTAGTTTTTAATTATCTATCGCATGAGGCTAGCTTCTTGTAAAAACTGTTAAACCTTGGATGTTGGTCCCATGTGATAAGATATTTAAAAAACTAAGGTAGGAAAATGCGTATTATTTTGATCCAATTCAATCAGTTTACAATTTACTGATAGTTAAAGTGTTAACAATTGAATTTTGATATAGGCCATATGCATGAAATATTTTAAAAAAAATACCTTAAATGAAGGTCAAGTACTCTCATTTTGTTCTAAAAAGCGCTGTTTCTAATATAAATAACTATCTAAGTTAAAATATTCAAATTTCGCCTAGAATTTTACATAAAATCCAAAAATAAAATACCAAAACCTCAAATGACCTTAAAATGAATATCAAGGTCGAAAACAAATACCATCATTTTGTTTCCCCCTTGACAATGAATAACTTTAAACTGGCTTTTTTTTAAATCATAGTTTTTAAAATAAATTATTTGTCTCAGTTAAATGACTCACCCCGTATATTAAATTACATATTGCGAACTTTAGTACCTAGAATTCCACAGGCCAATCCCAGCTTCTTAAAAGATTTCTTTTGCTCATTCCATCCCATGAATACAGCTATGCTACTTCATTGGAAATAACCCTATATAGGATTCTTCTTGTGGACTGTGGCATTTCCGCACCTCCCACACGATTTAGTTCTAACAGCTAAAAATAAATTAGTATGAGTATTAAACCACTAGAATAAATAACAGGGTTTTCCTCATGAAACATAACCCACCGTTCTGAGCCTTGAGTTATTTTTAAATTTATACCTTTCAAAATATCACCAATATTGACAATTTGTATACTTCAAAAGTTGTAGCAACTAACTCCTTTTCGTTTCATCCTCTTTTAGATTTTAATTCCCTTTTAAATAAACTTGTACGTCTATCATTTAACATGTTGTTACATTTATGGTTTCTTCAGATTGAGATTCAGTTGACGACTTAAATAGTTAGGGCTATACCGGCTATATACTGAAGCATTTTTGGAAGGGTTTAAAGATTTACTTAAATTATTGGACCCTGTTGGGGGAGGTTATTTTGTTGTCTGCGGTACGAACTTGATGTTAAAAGGGACTTACCTCTCCTTTTTGCAACACATTTCAAATGCTTTTTTATAAATCCCTGTTTACAACGAGGGCGCATATTCACTATATGTTTAAAATAACAGTAAACACAAACCTATCAAATATTAACAAATAATTAATAATGCTACAAAATAATTATAATTAAAGCCAATCTCACCTGATTTTTTTTTGTTCAAACACTTCAAACCGGAGGCAAACTAAATTTTTACACACTCTACGTAATAGCGTCCCCTGCAAAAACAGGCGCGGAAAATAACTAAGAATTTAAGGTTAGGTCAAGAATCGTCTCTTCTTCTATTTTAATTTACAAGTTGATCACTGACAGCGAGGTACGTGAAAGACATCTTCTTTTCATTTTCCATAGGCACATGAATAGAATGTTCTTTTATTACGTAAAAAAAGTACTCATTTGCGAAATATGAAATTGATATGCGTAGACATTCTATAATTAGGTTATATTTAAGGAAAATTCTATGTACATTCCAATCACATTCCCTAAAGTATATACTAAATGGCAGATGCATAACATAAGTTAGTACACGAATATTCTTTGTACGTACAATGTTCCAAAATTGTTATCTGGGATAGTAGAAATTTAACAAACAACTTGAACAAGATATTCATTTTTGATAAACTACTTAATAATTTTTAAATTGTATTTCATTTTGTTGGTAGTTGATTGTGTTTATCTGGTATCGTCGCAGTCTCTTTTTGCTGAAGGTGCGAAATACCATTATAATGCAGCGAAAAATCTCACTCTAAGTCTCTTTAAATTTTCCCGTATCTCATCTGGCCCCGCTCCTTTATATTCAATAGACTTATAATAAAGCCGTTTGCATCAAAATCTCATAACTTAACGAAAATATATTCAAAATCTTGGTTGGAGAATAGCCGGCCTTCCAAGCTTTATTCAAGTAACATTACACCCCTTTCTGTGTACAATAAAGAAACAACGGAGAAAAATGAGAAGATAAATGTGTCTCAGTCTGACTGGTTTCGTGATTAAGAATGTTTGCCTGTTACCCGCTGGCATGACAAACTACTAACTAAGAACAAACAACAAAGATATTAAGATATTGGATGACGTTGTCGCTAGAAATGGAGTTTCTAACAGAACTGGTTTCATGCTGGATTAATGGTTTAATTAGAAAATTTCACGGCCTTTAATATAAAGGGTTAGAGTCACTCTTTTTTGTTACGCTTTCGAATTCACGGATAACATTTTGTATTTAGAGCATATACAAGGTTTTTCATAGTGAAATGCTGATAACTGAAGATATAGTTGTTTAAATAATTTTAATTTTAAAATATACAGGGTAGGAAAATTTTATATTTTTTAAAAATTTGTTGTAATCTTAATTGTACATTTTAAAAGATAGTTGAATCAAAATTGAAATGCACATTACTTTCTGTAGCACATAGAGAATATTCCAAAAAGCACACTAAATGCCCCTGGGTTGTTCTGAAGGTTTGAAGAGAACATTAAGAAGGTTTTAAGGTAGTATAACGAAAGTGTTTTATGATTGCTTTGTTAAATACTAATAGAACTGTAAAAGCTAAAGGTTTTAAGAACAGAAGCATTGTCCCAGTTAAATTGGGATTACTGTCCGCCATTTCGCCTGCAATTGCATGAAGCATCTTCAGGGATCTTCACTGTACAAGATCAAAAATTGAATTAAATAGTAATAACAAGCCATTTTTGTATGTGAAAACTGCATGCCCTAATTTTTAGAATTTCGATTTCGATAAAAAATTTTAACTCCGTATTTCCGAGTCGCGCATACTTTTTAGTCCTATATCAAAACACTTACTTAAAAAGTACCTTTCATTAGTATTTCCCTTCCTCCCCCAATTATGCTTTCGAATTTGAAAACTATTATTCGATAATTACGTTCATTTTTACTTCCCCAATTCTTTAATATGAGATACATTTGATGATAACAGTTACCTACAAAAGCATAATCCAACTTAGTTTATGAAATTCTAATGTGGATGCAAATTTCTGTAAGCAAATGAGTAAAATGTATTGCAAATCCATTCGATAAAACCTTTACGTTTTAAGGTTATAAATTTGATTTCATGAAAGCTTTATTAATTGTTTATAAGAGACTTACAATCTTTCCATTAAATTTTCTTACGGCATCTAAAATAAGATGTAACAACTTTTTTAAGTATGGCCCTCCTTTTAAGAAGGTTTTGTAACTTATAAGATTATATTTTATGATAAGCGGTAACAACCTTTATGAAACCAATCGTGATTCTGGTGAATATCGTGCCCCAAACTTTTTTATGTGACGGTACATTGACCCAACTAAGAAGCGTAGTCAAATTTTCGGTTCCATTTAGAAACGTTATTGTCTTTTGCACTTTTTTGATATTCCGTCTCATTTGGGCGCTATTTAGCAAAATATCCATCCGCTAATGGCAAATTGGAGCGAAATAAGTACAATACAGAGAATTTTAGATTTTATTCATAATTAAAGCTCTTTTTACTGAAATATAACATGTATTTGCTAAATAATTCCTAAACAAAGTCACAGTGTTTTCTTATGAAATGGAGGCTTGGGCGAAGCTAGCAAGTAAACTCAATGTTATCACAAAAAAGTTTGAGAGATCAAATGGCGTCATGACCCCAAACAATATTACTCTGTAGACTGTTTTAAGTACCATTATTACAGTCATAGGTCCTACAAAGGTAATATGAGTATTAATTTTGATGAACTTTAAAAATGCAAAAAAATAAAAAAAAAAACGAAAAAAATATTGCCAACCTGAATTTCGAAAAAATGCTTTTGATATAAGTATATAGAAACTGTTTGCTTAAAATTAGACCGGATTTTATATAGAAGAAAAGAAGGATATGCGAGTAGAAATTACTGGTGTTTATCCTGATATAAGTAACTATCCCTGATTTTCAGAGGCATTAAAAAAACTCATGCAGATATTTCAAAGAACAAAGATATAATAAACAAGATAAATACAATTAAATATCGTGTACAAGATCCATTTATTGTTAAATAAAACACCACCTAAGTAGGGTTCTATCGAGAGATTTCTGCACATCTCAGCACAATTTCAAGGCTAATGTTGCTAGTATGTAGCAGTCCGGGACTTCGGATGCAAATATATCTAAATAGATAGACCTACCTCGCGTTTTTTGGAGATTTGAGATTTTGAGATGAATTTATTGTGTAACTGATGGATCGTTTCTACGAAGTATAATTATAATCTGTTTTTGATACAACCACAGAAAATATGGGTAAATACAAGCTATATTTTCTGTGATACACCTTAAAACGTTTGTTTGTAAATGGTGAAGGTGCCAGAAAATATATGTCTTTTTTTAAGTTTGTAGTTACAAGAAATAAAAGGCGGCAGTGGCAGCTCTAGTGCAGGTAAAAAAATACGGTTGTAGGTAATCTTTCTGCTTTAGTGCAGGTAAAAAAATAGGATTGTTTGTTATTTTTCTGATCGATTTTACAAATATTGATATAACGTATTTTGATAAAGCGTTTGTTGCTTTCATTCTTCTCCTTATTAATGAATTACCTACTTACCCATTAGGAGAATAAAACACATGCTTAATATTCATAAAAAAATTCCGGAAATAGACTTGTTGTACGTCTGCCGCAGTTTTACATAAAATATTAGCGTAATGGCCGCTATGTGGCGGGAGTGGGAGGGGTAAGGGCATAGCTCGAAAGAAAAAGTCATCTCGTGAGACCAGTAGTACTCTCTAGTGGAAGCCAAGATGTATTAGAAGGGTTTATAAAGAAAGAAAAAACAAATATAAAGCTATTGAAATACATGGGGTGACCGGGAGCTCAGAGCTCGCAATCCGGACATCTCACCGATAACGTCTCCAAACCGGAATAAGGTGTAAATTATCTGGAAGGGTCGCGCCAGCTCTAAATAAGCCCCGGACGGAGAGCAATCTGACAAGTTGCGAAGAGCAGTGCCAAAAACGTAGATTGGAATTGGAGTTCCTTCCTTATTTCCAGCAAATTTCCTTAATATAACGATTATAATAATCTTAATAATGGTAATATACAGTATTATTAACAATATTAATAAGAAGCTTATTAGTTTGTTTTGCATAATATGTTGTACAAATAGAGTTTATTTGCAGGTGAATCAATCGACTATTATATCAGATTCCTTGAATGAAAATTAAGAGCCTTTAAGGTCTGGTCATATTAAATTAGGTACTAAAAGGTGTATCATGCACCGAAAAATTGCTGGGAGGGCGGCGGTCGGGTTAAAAACTTTCCATTGCCACATTGCTGGCCGTGTTGAAATGTTGACGAACCGAGGATTATTTCATTTAATTATTCACTCATTTTACAGTGATCTACATGACATACAGTTAAAGATATTTAATGATTTGAATGTTATGAAGTAAACTAATCAGTTCCTTTTTAGGATTTTTGCGTTTTCTAAGTTGACTGTTGTATTAATATTTTTATTAACTTAAATCTCTTAATTTCTTTAAAGTTTTGAATTTAGTTACAATACATTCGAATCTAATAAAAGGTAAGAGTAATAATTGCCTTACTTCTTTGTGCCCTAGCACACTTCGCTTCCTGGATTATTATTCATTTACATCAATGAAGTACATTTTCGATTCCATTGTTTACTAGATCTTTAAATAGATTTGAAACGCACAGAAATTGCTTGGGTTCATTAAAAATACATAATTGATTTGTAGATCTGGAATATTAATATAAATTATTAAATATTTTTTCTTAATTATTTTTAGCGTAAACAGCCAGGTCTATTTAAAATTTATTGAAAATACATTTTTGAAAAAGGAATTATACAATGCAGGGCCTTTGATAATATGGATGTTTTTTTTTCTAACATTTTGATCAAAATTCTATAAATTCTTTTTAAACTTATGTCAAGTTTTCATCTTAAAAAACCTTCGCACAACCTCACTTTCCGGCTTTGTTACTTTCCGGCATTTGTTACTAGTCTTTATTCTAAATCCATCTTATTCTTTATAATTTTTCTTCTCCACATTATGGTATCAAAAGCCGTTTTTATTTATTAATATTATGCACACCATTATTTTGTATTCGGAACCTCTGTAGGTTGATAGACCTGAGCCAAGTTTATCAGTTTAACTCATATCAGTTCAGCACTTTTTTATCGACGTTTACTCATTAAACAGATTTAAATTTAGAGCATGTCTATGGTGGCTTCCTAGCTTACCTCATTTTACTTAACAGTTCTTAACTGTTAACTTACCTGATAGAAATCATTCCGGATTTTTACATTTTTTACAAATTAAAATTTAAATGGTTTTTGTTATGCTGTAAAATTCAGTACGTTGTAAGTAATCTTGATATTAGTAAGCTATGGACATCAACATCAAACAAGCACCAATCTCAAATATGGGTGATTGTGAATGTCAAGAATATTTGCTTAACTATGTCACAAATAGGAAAACGGAAAATGGTGAACATTTGTTAGAAAAGGCATTGATAAATTTGGAAAATTGGTATAGTTCTCTGACCTTCCTTCGTGGAATCTACGAAGTGATAAGGATTACAAAAAACCGAACTGGAATGGATCATAGGCCAGTTTCCGCAAGACCACGTAAGATACGCGGAGATAATTTAAACACTTTGGTTGCTTTAGGAAGGTAAAATCCACATCTCTGTTAGGAAAATTAGCCAATAGATTTAGAAATCAACGAGGACAGCATGTATGTCCAGAAACTAGAAAGTAAGTCGCTGAAATGACAAGGTTACATTCCCATAAAATTGAAAAAAAAAACTCCTGCAATGCCGCACATATTCAGAGAAGAATGGAATTTTGTCACTATTCAAAATTTCCCTAAAAGTAATGGTTTAGGGAGCAGTATCTATTCGTAGTGCCTCTCTGTACTATCTAAGGAACCAAACCTACTTCATTCAGAATTTTGTCAAATTTCGACTTTTTCTTGAAACAGCTAATATTTATACCCTGGTGGATGGCGATTTCAACAGGAGAACGCAAGATGCCATATTTTTGTGCATACAAGAACTAGTTTCATGACTTTTCTTAATAAAATTATGTTTTATGAGTTATAACTGTGCTTTATTTTTCCGAATATTTTCTAGCCGGGTATTATAACTATATCTATATATATATATATATATATATATATATATATATATATATATATATATATATATATATATAATTTCTTAAATATCATAAATACTTCTTTTTCTAATTACCTCGAATATTTGTTCCATATACTGTATAACGTATTATCTAGTTTCTCAACGTTTTTGAACATACCCCGTTTTTTATATTATATATTTGACATATTTAACCTTTTTCTGTCATTATTATCTGACAGAAAAACAATTGGTTTTATGTTTATTTCTTGTCAAATAATATCAAAATTTTAGTAGTTAAAATCTTTATCTTTTATATTTTCTGAAAATTCCCTCAAAATGGTCTTTGCGTTTTAATAAGTGGAATCTAAACTAAATAGGTTAATATAAGTAAAACATAACTGGCAAACTAAACTATTTTTGATGTAATTCCAAAAAGAATTCAGTGAATCTGGAGCATAAGTTTAAAACTGGCTTATTTAATGTGTTTATTTATTAATTCTATACTTTCTTTTATATTAGATAAGAAACATGTAATAAAGTATAATAAATAAAGATATTTTACTAGGATAACGTTAAAAATTTTAACATCTAGTAACATACATTTAATTCGTTCCTGAAGTCGGAATCCAAGAGAGCGTGGCTTAGCGGACGTAGACGTGGCCATTATCCCTGTTAAATGAAGTGTGCGAGCCAAAGGTGAAAGGAACGAGAGCTGCAGAGTAAGCCTTTTCTCTACGGGCTTCAATTTCAGGTTCTGGATAAGGTGGAAGCGATACGGGAAGTGAAGCGGAACGCGATTCGATAAGAGTTATTGTCGACACCGCTTGAGGGATCCCAAAGTGAACAGGAACGGCGTTAGTTTTTTCAAATGTTAAAAGAAACAAAAGTACGCCTTTTAAAATTTTTTAAAACTGTGGGTTAACACTGTAGGATCAATAATTGAGATTTGTTTTTTGTGCAGTACAGTTCTACAGAGTACAGTTAATTTAAAATGTTATTATTCCAGGTACAAAACAATTAAACTTGATACTTCCTTTGATGTTAAGAACAAAGTAGATACGTTTTTTAGTTTTTTGTTTGGGTTTACGTATTTTCTGAATATAAGCTGAATTTAAAATTATTTAATTAAGAAGAGCAAAAAGAACTAATGCATTAACAGCCAGGTGAAACCTACTACAATGGATTTCACAGTACGGAGTCTTTAGAGATATTTTGAGCGATACCTGCAGAGTTTCCTGCAGGAGATTCCAAAATATTCTAAACATCGAATTTATGCGTTCTTACATGAACAATGAGAAAATGAAGAAAAAATGTCTGTGGAAACTTAAACAAAATTGATATCTTTGAAAGACTTATTTTTCCTATATTTAAAAATAATGCTTGTCCACATTTAGACAAATAATTTATGGGCTAGTTTAGATTTATTGTAAAATTCTTCATTAAAAGTTGCCAAATATAACATTTGTCGACTAAAAAAGTTCTTGATTTTTATTAACACAACACAAAAAAGAATAGAATCATGATAATGTCTTATAAAGTTATTTTTGCCTTGAGATATTTTGCTTATTTGGGTTATTATCCCTCCAAAATACGTCACTGAGTAGGACAAAAAGAAGTTCAGTTCAGATTCTGATGAAACTGTAGTCCCTTTTTTGTTTCCTTTTTGCTGGTAATTTGCCCCTCGCACAGGTATTTGTTGCTCAGTCTCTGGATTAATTTATTCGGGTGATACCAACCGAAGGTCAACAGAAAATCGGTGGTTTGTAGGGGTAAACAGAAAAATAACACTTCATGTCCTCAACTTCATTATATGCTCATCCAATATTAGAATCCAACTTTACTAAAAGCCTTTCCAATCAGTCAAAAAATATTTCCGAAATAACATAGGCCGACTTTTAAATATTCTTATGCGTGTTATAGGGGGCATTTCATCATCCCACTCATCTTTTTTGTTTTTTCAGGGTTGCAACATAAAATAAGGTATTAATAGGTTCTCCCTTTTTTATGAAAGTATGCTCCATTAAAAGAAAAGAAAGAAATCAAATGTGTGAGTGAAATTTATATTTCTTGAACCACTTAAATTCTTATATATGTACAGATGAAAGGTTCTTGGGAGTTTGGTTCATAAAATAATTAAACTTTAACATCCGTATTCACTAGAGGTTTAAATTTAGACCAGGTCTAACTTGCCAGTTATAGGCTTAAGATGATATTTTCAACAATTGAACAAATAATTTTTCTAAGTGTCACAATTACAAAATAAAAGTGACATAATCAAAACATAACTGGCGATCTAAGAGTTTTAACTACCATGGCAACTAGACCTGGACTAACTCTTAAACCTGTTTAGTGAATACGGGGGTAGATGTTTAATTCAGTTTTAATTTCTTCATTTGCGTTTTCAAAACGTTTCTGTCGCTCGTCTTTTTTTTTATTGAATGGATGTATTAAACACCTTTGTAATACACGAATTAACTAGAACATCACCTATACCCCGATAGGTTATAGATCCACAATGTAAATAGTTTGACTCACAGTTTTTAATGTGTAATTTCGTGATGTCTTTTCAAATTAGAATTAATTCACGCGTATTAAAACAATTTCTGTTTTGGGTCCATTGAAAAAGGTGACAAACGCCCCCGAAACGTTTGGAAAAAGCAAATGAAGAAATTAAAACTGAATTAAATATCTAAAGTTTAATTATTTTATCCACCAAACTCCCAAGAACCTTTCTTTATACATATATATATATATATATATATATATATATATATATATATATATATATATATATATATATATATATATATATATATATATATATATATATATATATATATATATATATATATATATATATATATATATATATATATATATATATATATATATATATATATATATATATATATATATATATATATATATATATATATATATATATATATTATATATATATATATATATATATATATATATATATATATATATATATATATATATATATATATATATATATATATATATATATATATATATATATATATATATTTATATATATATATATATATATATATATATATATATATATATATATATATTATATATATGTATATATTTATATATATATATATATATATATATATATATATATATATATATATTATATATATACACAAAATGTCGGCCTAGTTAAATGGTAAAAAAATATTACTGAGAAAGTATTATATACGAATCAACTGGAAACATTTTGGTACAAATTTCAGATGGCGAAAGAGTGGCTATATATATATATATATATATATATATATATATATATATATATATATATATATAATATATATATATATATATATATATATATATATATATATATATATATATATATATATATATATATATATATATATATATATATATATATATATATATATATATATATATATATATATATATATATATATATATATATATATATATATATATATATATATATATATATATATATATATATATATATATATATATATATATATATATATATATATATATATATATATATATATATATATATATATATATATATATATATATATATATATATATATATATATATATATATATATATATATATATATATATATATATATATATATATATATATATATATATATATATATATATATATATATATATATATATATATATATATATATACAAAATGTCAGCCTAGTGAAATGGTAAAAAAATATTACTGAGAAACTATTTATCCATTTTACCTCAAATCTTGCACAACAATCAAGTATTATATACGAATCAACTGGAAACATTTTGGTACAAATCTCAGATGGCGAAAGAAAATAGTGGCTTAATAAAATATAAAATATTTAAAAATTCGGATTGAGAAAACAACTTAATAGATGGATTTAGAGATCAACTGGTACTTAGTACGAATTGAAGATGTTTTAACAAAACTGCGGCCCAATAAAATATTTGTAATCCTCAAAAATCACCCTCCTAGGATTTACATCTTCACGTTTTAGCGTCCCTGTTAGGGAGGTCTATATGTCGGCCTGTCCGTCATTTCGCGGCATAGCTAAAAACTTACCTCATTGAATTTTGGTCAAAAATTAAGAGTCATATGGGGATGACTTAATTTTTTGTAAAAATTAAATATGGCGAAATAAAATGGCAGCTTAGTCAAAAATATTACTAAAAGACATAACTATCTAATTCACCTCAAATTTTGCACAAAAAAAAGTGTTACATTGGAATGAACCTGTAATATTTTGGTACGGATCTAAAATAAAAAAATGAAATGTCGGCCTCCAAATTGTTTAAAAAATCAGCCTGAAAAAGTACTTATTAAATTAATTCTAAATTTTGTGTAAGTATTAAGAGCAATATAGAGTTAAACTGGCAAAATTGTGGTAGCATTCAAGATGGCGACCAAATGAAATGTTTATAAAAATTAACTTAAATATACCTGCAAGTCTATTGCAGCAAGAGGTTGCACTTGCAAGACATTGCACTCAATCTTTCTTAAAAGCTGTTTTACATGTGGCAATTGTGTTTCAATCGATATGTATACCAACTTTTGAAAATTAAGTGTACTTCCGAACTTCAGCTTACTTGATTCAAAATTTTATTTTGAGTTAGTTGGTTGGTGATAAAAATAGAACAAAATTTTCCTCCAGACTTGCGTGAATTCTTGCAATAAAAATCGGACAGAACCGTATTCGTGCAGTTCTCTTGCAACAGACTATTGCATATTGCAAGAAGAATTGCAGCATGTAAAAGGGTCTTTATTTAATTGACTTTAAATTTTGCAGAAAAACTGAATGTGATATAGGGATAAACTGGTACGAAATTTAATGTAGCATAGGTAGAAACTGGTAAAATATTGGTACGGATCTAATACGCTGGAACAAAATTCACCCAAGAACAGTGTTTTGAAGACAGTATTATGTGTTACAAATTACTATAAGCGTAACTAAATTAGGTCACACTTCACTATTCCTAATAAAATGAAAAATGCATAACCAGTGATGTTTCGGTTGAGGGAAATTTACCGATTTTTTATTTTAAACATCACAAAAATACATGGTTACGTGGATATAAATCCCTAAAACTTTATGAATGGAATTTTATAAGATGTGATCCTGCTTATTTAGCAGCGTAGAGTTTCAGAAATAAAAACCGGTCTGTGTTCTCAGCCTGTGGGCCACAGTTGGGCTAATGGCCGTCGCAATGGCGCTTTTCGTCTTACCCATCCCGCCCATTCCCGGCACGTAAGAAACTCAACTCATGCGACTCGCAATATTTGTTTTTCCTTGGTTCTCTTTTATCTGGGAACGAGCTGCCGCGAGCGTTTCGTCTTAGGGGCGCAAATCCCCATGTTCCAGGAATTTTATTTTTTACCTTTTATATGCTATATACTGAAATCATGTCAAGATTTTTAAGGGTCGTCATAGAAAAAAATACCTTCTAGTTATAACTCAGTAATATAACACTTCATTTTAATATTGTGATTATGCTGTTTTCTATTGTTCTAGTTATAGTGTATTTTGTTCCTTTTGAAATAGGGTAAGGGGAGAGAATAAATAAGTTATTGATTTATTTAATCTTTTGTTTCCTTATCTTCAATAATCTCAGGCCCAGATCAGTATAACACCTACGGAAAAGCAAAACGTCTTTAGAGCTTTCTTGCATTAAAAAGTATGAAGCTTTATTTTATCCCTTTTGAACTGAGCCAACTGACCCTGTTATAAGGCCAAGACCAAGATCATGAGATACCATGAAGATCTGGCAGATTGCTGTCTATATTTTTTTATTTTAAAATATATTTTATTTTTAGTATTTTTTTTTAGGTTTTGCGTATATACAGCAGGCAAAACCAAATAAACGTAACTACTTTAAAATATAAATACGTTTGTTTTTATTTATCCAGTAATAGCGTCCCTATTTGTTTTACATGTAAAATGCCCCTAATGAAAACTTGTGGTCTGAAATTACGCTATTGATAAAATATAAGCTGCTCCGTTATTGGGCTATTTAAAAAAAAACTCTCAAAAATAATGTCGCTTTCTAGTAAGTGTCGATTTACTATTTGGAAGCAAACAAGAGAAAAGGCGACATATCTTTTACCGAATTAGGAAAATTAAATCCCGATTAAGCTACTAGTTGTCAATAAAATAACTGTTAGCAACCTATCCTGATATTTGGGAAATAGGATATATCAACCCTTTCAAGGATTTTTTATTTGCATTAATTATCTTAGTTTCGACCTACTTTTAAAGCTAAGAGACGAAGTTTAACTTTATCTAATAAAAATGCTTTAGTGTTATTGATGGTACCCTGTAAGAAAAAAACTTTTCATTTTTTCATTCTTGTTGATGTTTGTTTAGTGTATAACCCATTCGCTATTTAACTTAATCACGTTTATTTCTCTGGATCTTAATTTTTAAATTATTGGCATTTTTAACTGGTTGCCCTGGTTTTTATTTGATCAAAAAAATTAAAAAAAAAACCGTACTAAAAACCGTAAAATAATTTTTTATTTTATTTGGAAGTCAAGTCGGCGCCAAACTTATTTTTAATCACCTAATAACAAAACTGTACTCATGTAATGATTGTTTTGATGTCTAATACCATGACACACGTATAATGTCTTACTGTCTTTTTTAGTTTAGCGCCGAATTCACAGAGTAAAATTTTTCATATGAAATAAAATATTATTTATCACTTTTTAGTGATTTTTTTGAAGTCTGTTTTATTTTATTTTTAGTTCTATTTATAAGAGTTTCATTGTAAATTTTAGTTTAGCGCCGAATTCACAGAGTAAAATTTTTCAGATGAAATAAAATATTATTTTTCACTTTTTAGTGATTTTTTTGAAGTCTGTTTTATTTTATTTTTAGTTCTATTTATAAGAGTTTCATTGTAAATTTCATGTTTCACAAATAGCCACTGCATATTATGTCATATCATATCATGGATTACTATACGATATATAATAGTAGGTAACATACATGCTTTTTCTCCCTGACAGAATGGTGAACGCAATAGTGAATGCATATATTGTTCAATGTAACATGGAGCAAAACATATGTTTCAATATACTTGTTATTGGATCAATCCGGTAACATACTGAATATTCCCTGAGAATTTCATCCAAATTGGTCAATTGGTATATTTAAAAAAAACGAGTTCAATAAATTTGAATGAGGAATAAACGAGATTTGATATGTCATATAACAAGACTTATGTAGCTTCTGCACATATATTATAATATATTATAATACTATTTAATCCATAAACATTTTGCAGTCCAGTCTATCAATAACCACGCCTCCACTGAAATGTAAGCCTTGAACTTCTCATTTTACCTGCAATAATAATAAATATAGTGCCGCTTACCAACCCGCATATCGCCGAGTAAAAGATAACAAAATCCAATAATCCAAAGTTCATATTTAGTAAATAAACAGCAAGACCGAAACCCGAAACGGCAGATAATCCGCCTAATGTTCTTAAAGTGCCATTAAAAGCGGAATTTCAGACGAAAAACGGCTCGGCAGACGATTCGGTGCGTTGTTTTCTGTGCTCATTATCACCGGCTTAATTCGCACGCACGCCATACGCCGATTCGCGTGACAACTGTTCTAGAATGAGAATAGGAGACTGGGAATATGGAAAGATCAGTGGCAGTACACGATTACCACCGACAGATAAGCCCATAGTAAGAGTAAATCACTTAATTTTATTCGGAAGATTACCTAGACCGGAAAGCCGAAAATTGGCAGACTCGCTTCTTTAACATTTGGAGATATGTATTCCGATATTGCTGTCAAAAGAGGTGACATATCCATTCCACACTAAACTAAAAGAGACTTATGTAAAAAATATTATATTGATTTTTTTAAAACCTTACCAGCTGTAGTTATACTGAAAAACATGGGGCCCCTTGCCAAAATTGATGAACTTACTGGACACCAATATTGGCAGACTTTCAACAACTTATGCTTATTTGGGTTGGTGGTCAAATACAACGTAGAAAATAACAGTAGTGAAGCTGGCTTTCTTAGGCATATGAGAGTTACGAAACTGACTCGCACCTCAGACTCAAGGAAGAGAAGAAAATGGCCTTATGAACTATACAATACTCAAGGCCATACATTTCTTATGGGGTACAAAGAAAGCCATAATAGACAAAAAGGGCAGCTAGAAACTGTACATGAGAATATCTTGTATGTTCTCGAAATTGAATTTCGCATTTTCATTTGTAGTGGACATACACAACCACAGTACTGACAACATCGAAAAATTACATCCTATTAGAAGTGTTGACCTGGTTCTCTCAGTGGTTCATAATAAAGTCAAACAGTGCAAAGGTATATAAAAGCGGGGAAACATAGACTTATCATAAGAACTGGCGCATATACCCCGGCGCCAGGAAGTAAATTTTCTTGACCGAGACATGCATAACATTTTCACAAATGGAGGACTAGGACTAGAACTAAGGAAATATACTAACCACCGAATAGCAGATCTTTATTGATTGATATAAAGAGATAGATATTGGAGTGGGTTCAGTAGCTACTATGGGTAAGTACAGGCCTCAATCTTAATGTTATTAAAGACGAAATATATCCCAAGCAAAAGTCTCTTATTCTTTTTAAATATAAAATTATAAAAACATTTGTTTTTCTGTTTTTTTTAGTTGATACTTTTTGAGTTTTAATACCTTCATTTTTCTGATATTTGTTTAATTACAAAGAAGAAATTTTTTCCAAAAATCGATTTTTTTTTATATAGTGTAAAATAAGATTAAATTAGGAAAACAGTTGTAAAAAATAAGAGATCAATTAGGTTTGAACAGTGTCATTATAAAATTATATATGTAGGGTAATATAATATTCTACGACCACATAAAAATTTTCATACATCAATTTGTTAAATTGTCTGCAAGGCACGTTCATATTTTTATTTTCATGGTCATGAGATGTTAATTTGGTCAAAGATGACAACATAAATTAAATCGTTGAGACATCGAGATTGAATAAAATCGAAATTTTAATTTTGGATTCGTAAGACGTGACTTACCTTGAACTCTGTAAAATGTTCGGGTCAAAATTTTAAATTAAATTCCGTATCGGTTCCTTCAATCTCGTTTACATATCCATTCTTAACCAATGTCTTGTCTTGTCCAATATCTTCCAAAATATTACAAAAAGAACAAAATTGTTTAACTAGAAAATGTAGGACAGATTATTACTTCAAAAAAAAATAAAAACGATTTTTTTTCTGGTTATTTAATAGTTTTTGAGATAAATTAATTTAAAATCATCATTGATTTTTTTGTCTCCTTTTTTTGGACCAAGAGAAGAATTCTTGAATTTATTAACAAACGCGCGGAGAAATTTTGCAATAACTCGAGTAAAAATTAGTTTTTATTTATTATTCAAATTGTGTTTTAAAGAAGACATCTGTTGGTCCATAACATTACGAAAACTATTTTTTTCAATTTTCGCAAAAACTATAAAGACTGTAGAAATAACATAAATACCGTTTTTAGATAATAATCCGCTGTAAATTTTCTAATTGAACAATTTTGCTCTTTCTGCGATAATTTGGAAGATATTGGCTTTTTTATTGGTCATTTTTTTAATGAACCAGACGTCCTTCGTGTAAGCACTCTGCATATTCCTAAACTGCCCGTCAAGAGGTATTATTAGTAAAAAAAAAAGTATACATTTATATTATTCCTGTAACAGCCTCCAACACTGTCTCGACTATTGTATAAACTAATTGTCTGGACTTAATATATTCGTAGCTAATTATTCAAAACAACAAAATAGTAAATGCAACATAGTAAGTGACGCCACTTAATTATTTCATGAAAATAATAAAAAAGTTTATTTATATTAAAACAGGTTTGTAAATCATTGGTTTCGGAAAAACTGAATGTTAAAAATATATTTTTTAAGTAAGCATTTATAAATTTTCACTTATTGTAAACCGTTTCAAATGGAAATGGAAATGTAATAAAATTATTTTTCGATATTTAAACGGTGGGGAAAAGTATCGCCATAGGCCTAATATAAATTTCAAAAATGTTCGAGGCCACTGAGTTTTATAACGCATGTCTTGTCACTATTCAAACCAACGTTCAATTTGTGATATTATTTTTGTTATTTTTTTATACAAAAGGATAATGTTCTCGACATAATAGAACTTCCTTTATCTCCAAACCAAGGATTTACCGTTAACAAGTTAATACAACTTTCATTTTTGAAATTTGAAAATACCAATGAAAAGACAATTAAATTTAAAACAAATGAGCTAAGACATAAATGCAATAAATGGAAGGTCCTATTTTTTATTTAATATCTGGAATCCTCGTTTTTATTTAGGTATATCTTGATAATTTTTTAAAATCGTATTGAGATTAATTAATTTTTTAGAAATATTAGTCATTAGTTTAATAACATTACTATATTTACTTTATCAGATAATATAAGGGTCTATTTACCTGAAAAAATATTGATACTTTCAAAATAAAAAATGGCCGACACAAATATCATATGTATTTTTTCGAATTCTATTAAACCTTTTGCTATGAAATACACTCTGGACGAAAGACTCAGGGTTTTCTTTATTCAGTTATTAATGACCATTCTGCGGTTGTTTTTAAGTGCCCACCCAGTATTCTTAACCAAGTAATACTTTTTACCATTCAAAGAAAAGTATCACGTGTGCCTATAAATTATTACTAGTAAACAGTACAAGTAGGTAGGGTGCAATAACTGCTATAATTTTGTATTATCGATTTCATGCACGTTGTACTAAAGTCAATCGGTTTAAAAATATTTGTATGTTTCAAAGGTGAAACATTTAAAAGTTTCATGTCCCAACAGAAATAAAAAAATGTGAGGATCCCAGAAATGAAGAAAAAAATATACCTTCAATTTAAAAAACGCTATGACTATGAGTTCAATTGTTTTTGATGGCATTTTCTAATTCTGCAGAGATATTTACATACAGTGGCTCTTTTTTCAGTTTTTTAACAGGTCAGATTATAGCCGTTGTATGACAGTGTCATCCAACGTCCTCGTTGGACGACACTGTCATACACTCTTTATAACTCAATAACTATATTACTGTATATGTAACACAAGTAACAAAACTTATCTTGAAGATTTAAGGTCTTTATTTCTGTTCGGTGAAATGAGAAGAAAACGAATCAATATATTCACAAAAAATTGTGACACCAAAAATATGCTCGCAAAAAGTCAACACTCTGGATATGAACTTAAATTGTGCATAATTGTTTTATTTAGATACTCCACAGATTGTTTTTTATTTTATTATACAGTTTGTTAATAGTAAAGCATTCCTATTTATTTATAATTTATATAGTTTTGATCTTATAATCACCTTTATTTTGATTAGATATGGGCCAACAAAAATGTATGACAATAAATATCTTTCATTCACATATCTAACATGCCTACATTAATACACAGATACGAAAATGTATTCACTTACCATAACTACTTATATAAAACTATTACTTCGATACTCATTATACCATTTTTTTCATTTATTTTTAGTTAATTTGTTTTTATTTTTTTTCAAAACTTTATTTACATAGTCTTTAATAAATTAAGTATGACATTATTTACTATTTCCTCCACAAAAAGAAGGTTTTTATTTGAATAAATTAAATTTTACCGACTTTTTAAATACCCCCTAAATACGCCACTGAATTTGCCTCATCAGTAGTTTTTTAATACTGATATGTAAGTATTGTAATTTTGAAAAAATCACGCACCGAAGTTTTTTCAGCTCTTTACGTTTCAAAATTCCTATGATGCCGAAAAACATATTTTCTTGATACTGCCGGTTTGTTTGTCTGTTCGCCTAATAGTTAAAAAATTACTTACTGGATTGATTTGAAACATGAAGGATTGGCGACTTGGTAACATTTTGCAAAAATCCAATATGGCGAAATAAAATGGCAGCCTAGGGAGATGTTAAAAAAATTACTACTAAAAACATGCATACAATGTAGCTGCATACAAATCAAGTATTACCTAGGAACCAACTGGTAGAATTTTGGTACGAATTCAAGATGTCGAAACAAACGGGCGTCTTAATAAAATATTTAAAAATTCAGTTTGAAAAAACTATTTAATAGACTGCTGATTCAAATTTGTGCAAAATTTCACTGTGAGATGAACGGATACAATTTTGGTACGAATTTAAGATAGCCGAACAAAATGTTGGCTAAATAAAGAGTTTGCAAACCTGAAAAAATTACCAGATTTTACATATCTTCACGTTTTAGTGTCCCTAGATACCAAAAATAGTTTTCTCAATTGCGTCGGTCTGTCTATCAGTTCACGGCGAATCTAAAAAAACTATTTACTTGACACATTTTGAACAAAAATTAAGGGTCATGTGGTGATAACCTGTTAATATTCCAATATGGCGGAAAAAAGGCGGCTTAGTGAAATGGTTAAAAAAAATATTACGATAAAACAAACTATCCAGTTTACCTCAAGTTTTGCTCAAAAATCCAGTGTTATATAGGTATGGATTGGTAACATTTCGATAAAAATCCAAGGAAGCAGAACAAAATAGCGGCCTAATAAAATGTTTAAAAAATCTGCCTGGAAAACTACTTACTCATTAATTTTAAATTTTGTGCAAGTGATATAAAGATAAACCGGTAAAGTTGTGGTACAAATTCAAGATAGCAGAACAAAATATTTCAAAAATCAATTAAAAAAAATCTTAGTTAATTGACTTCAAATTTTGCAGAAAAATTATATGTATACTGGTATGAATTCAGACTTACTGGAAAAAATGGCCGTGTTAAAAACTCGGTGTAAGAACTACCTATTCAATTTATTTTAAATTATACTCAAAAATCACGTGTGGTTTATAGGTAGAAACTGGTAAAATATTGGTGCGAATCCAACATGGTGTAACAAAATGGCGACCAGTAAAAATCTTTGAAGAGCCAGTATACACATGTTACTAAATGGCTATATGGGGAACCAAATTGGGTCACAACTTACTATTTCTAATAAAAGAAAAAATCATAATGAGCGAAGTTCAGCGTAAAGGAAATTTACCGATTTTTACTATACACTATACCACGGCTCCTCACCAATATTTTACCAGTTTATCCTTATTTCACATTTGGTTTTTGTGCAAATTGAGGTAAATGGGACACGTAGATTTTTAGCAAATTTTATTACCTTTCTTTTTTACCACAATGTTACCATTCCATCCTAATATAGCCCGTCATTTTTGACCAATATTTAAAGTCAGTTAGCTAAGTAATTTTTTAACTATGTTGCGAACAGACAAATCGATAGAATTGAGAAAACATGTTTTTCGACATCTCGGGACCATGAAACGTGAAGATCTGAAAAAATCTCGGAGGATAATTTTTTCAAGGTTACAATACTTTTTTAAGAGGGAAGTAAAATCAGGAAGTTTTACCGATTAGTGCCTGTTTCTTTAAACTTTCTTCTCCGAAATAAATACAATTGTCACCTGTATCGTATAACACGGTTATAGCAGAACGGCTTCCGTGCTCGTTAAAATAATAGTTGTACTTCTCCCCGCAGAACAAAATTTAATTTAAGCAATTTGAATTTCGCAGCGCTGAACAGTCAGAAAATTTCCCTAAGTGAAATTCCGGCCGCAGAAGGCGCATCTGCGATTTACATCTCCCGGAAAACTAATTCCGCTTTAGCGTGGCCTGATTTAAAGGGGCGCAAAGCGCTTTCCGAAAGTTATTTCTATTCGGAAGCCGACTCTAATATCGTCTTGATGGAACCGGGGTGTAACACGTGTTAGGGGACGTCTGAGAAAGAGACGGAGGCCATTACACGCATCCTTGTGCTTCTTTCCGAATGACTATTTAAAGTTAGATTTGAAAAAAGTTCTAATGGATTTTTTCTTCATCTGACCCTCATTGTAACTGCATTTCTAATGGCATTTTAATAAATTCGTAAAGCACATGTTATGCATTGAATTTTGTTTAACGTTTGATTTGGAATTAAAAATAAGATTTATGAATCCTTGATATATTTTGGTTTGGAGGCGTCACATAGAGGGCAATTAAATCAAACTAGGTTGACAAAGGCAACTTTTCAAAAGATAAGGTTTGATATCAAAATATTACAGAAGACACCCTATATATCCAAAAAAACATCTGAACCCAATGTATGTAGAAAACTAAATATATCATATATTTGAAAATTACGTGTATCTTTTGATATCTTGATATATACAAACGTCTAATGCACTAAATACATTTACATAGAGGGCTATGGAAAACAACCTTTTTGGGCGCTGTCAAACAGTAGTAGTAAGGTAAGTACCTAGTAAAATTAGTTTTAATTTATTTAGGAGAAAAAACTTACAGAGTACCTTAAAGTGTCAAAATGAAAGCAGTATTTTCTAATTTAGTAATCCCTTCTGATTATAAATCTAACCTTGCTTTGATGCGATTTTTTGCGATAAAGGGTGTTTTCATAGCTTTTATTGAACTCTGTAGGAAAACTCTGTATGTATAAAAGTAGTCCATAAGTGTCTCACCCATTTTGTACTTTTTCGTATGTACTTTAATTTTATATATATATATATATATATATATATATATATATATATATATATATATATATATATATATATATATATATATATATATATATATATATATATATATATATATATATATATATATATATATATATATATATATACATGTAGTATGTATATATACATATGTATGTATATATATATATATATATATATATATATATATATATATATATATATATATATATATATATATATATATATATATATATATATATATATATATATATATATATATATATATATATATAAACAATTTTTTTCCAAATAAAAGATTCTATTGTCAAAAAAAATCGCATTGTAAAATATGATTGATGTACAACCATGTTTAATTTAACTTTCACATATTAAAACTTTAAGCAGAAGTGACGTTAAGAAATTTGGGTAGAAGAGATCCCGCTAAACTTGTGAAAAACTCTCTTCGGCATTCCTTCAACGACCAACTTAAAAATTAAGGGCAGAGAATATAAATTTAATGAATAATATGCGTGCATACAAAAGTGAAGAAGTTTTAGCCTTATATTTTGATTGTAAGCTAACAAAAAATGCATGTATTTTACTGCGAAAGCGTGCTATTGAAGCAGGTCTACCCTTCATATCATAAAATTCAAAAAGCGAAGTATACTGCCCTTCTATGGAAGAAATCTTGGTCTCTTCCACACGTGCTAACTTTAATTACAGGGTCTATTAGACCACACGCCAAAACGTCTGGTGGTGTTTCAACAAGAGGTTATTAATAGGTTAGTTTTAACTGGTGTTAACGAATTTAATTTAGTCAGTAAATGGGGATGCGATGGAAGTTCTGGCCATATCAGATATAAACAAAAATTTGAAAATCCAGATGTCAGATGTTTTTCTCTTTAGCTCCCATTAAAATGCACCCTATTAATGATCCTAAAATATATACCTGGCAGAACCTAAAAACTTCTTCTACTAGATTTTGTAGACCTATTAAATTTTTATTTTAAAAAGAAAATGATGTAATGGTCGAACGAGAATGATATTATTTAAAATGAAATCCTTAATTTATTACCAACTACAGCAAATATAGGCCAAATTACTATTAAAATAAACCATTATCTACTTCTAACAATGGTTGACGGGAAGATATGTGATATATTAACTAATACCAAATCTTCCCAGATCAGTTATATCTGCGGCGCAACTCCTAAAACAATAAACTTGGAATATCAGGTAAAGAAAGACATCCAAAACTGTGACTTTGGCTTATCTACGTTACACTGTTGGATACGAACATTTGAATGTCTTTTTGCACATCCGTTACAAATTAACTGTGAAATCGTGGCAGGTAAAAGATGAAGCTTCAAAAAATAAAGTACAACAAAGAAAATAAGAAATCCAAAGAAAGAGGAAAGTAGAAATGGGTGTAATTGTAGATATGCCAAAGCCAGGTTTTGGAACCACACAATACTGCCAGGATCTTTTTCAAAAACCCACAAAAGAGGGCAGATATAACAGGTTTGGATAAAAATTTAATAACCAGATTTAGTGTTATTCTTCAAGCATTGGCATCTGGACATCAAATTAATCTTGAAAATTTTAAGCAATATTCAGAAAAAACAAGAAAATTATATTTAGATTTGTATTCTTGGTATTACATGCCAGTAACTGTCCATAAACTTTTAGACCATAGGGTAGAGATGATTAAAAACTGTATCATGCCAATAGGACAGTTATCGGAGGAGGCCCAAGAAGCACGCAATAAAGATTGCAGAAGATTTAAGGAATTCAACACTCAAAAAACTTCCCGAATTGCCTCTAATAACGATTTAATGAGAATGTTGCTAATATCTTCCGACCCTCTAGTTAATGGTTATAGACAAGCTACTCCAAAATGTAAACAATCCTTTTCTCTTGATGTTTCAAAATTGCCCCATTGAAATTCCGTCCTCAGCTATGGCCAAAACTTCCAGGAATTTTTCTGATGATAAAGATATTTTTTCTGGGAATGAAAGTGACTAAGATCCAAATTTTTCAATTTATTGATTAATTTGTTATAAACTAATTTTTAAGGTGAATAGCAATGTTGTTAGTTCTTATGTTAGTTGCTTTTCCAGTAAAGTCCATCTTTCAATTTGATTTGCATTCAATTTTAACACACTTATAATCTCTAATTTAGTTTTTAAATTTTGCCCTTCCCGTCTGTTTTTGTTAAACCCCATATGATCTCATGTAAGTTTAGAAAAAATATAATATTTGGTATTAATAAATGATTTTGTAATCGCCAAGGCATTTTACTTTTAACGTAGGAAGATATTATAGTATGTACATATTATGTGTACCAATATGGGATAACACCCTGTATATTACTAATCATTTGTTTCAAGTACTTGTTAAATACAACAATATTTAGTTATAAACAAAAAAGCAAAAAACCTCGTTAAGACTAATAAGTTTATTCTAAAAAAAATATCAACCTAGTTCTCCCATCCAGCCCCCTGTGCGTCATAATCACGAATCAAGCTGAAAGCCTGGAAGCTACTACTGATAACTGTTCACACCATTATCTAAATAAAGAATACAATATCTCTATTTGATGAAAGAAGACTGGAACAAAATCCTCGGTAGACAGAAAAAAAATAATTTGGAAACGAGGTTAGTGGCTGAGTGAATGTAGAGGTAAATTTGAATGAGCATTGTATTTCGCGCAAAATTTGAAAATTAACAACTTTTGCACGAGACGCTCTATTCGCTTTACCGGAAACTTCCCTCATTTTAAATAATACCTTTTATCAATAAACTGCCACTGCCACTTGATTTTTGAGCAAAATTTAAATTCAATTAAAGAAGTGATATTTTACACAGGCATTTTACGAGTTTATCTTGGGTGTTGTTGGTTTATCTCTATATCACATCTAATGTTTGTGCAAAATTTGAAGTTATTTAAATAAAAATACTTATTGCCCTAATTCTTTAAACATTTTATTTGGGAGGCATTTTGTTCAGGCGTAACGAATTAGTACTAAAATGTTACCAGTTTGTTCATTTTTATTTTAGACTTGATTTTTGACCAAAATTTGAAATCGGTAATTTTTTCAGATTGATTTTTAAAACATTTTATTGGGTCGCAATTTTGTTCCATCATTTAAGTTAGTACTAAAAATTTTACCCGTTCATCGCTATTTTACTCTTAATTTTTGTGTAAAATTTGATATCATGGGTCGTTTTTCTGACTGTTTTTTTTATACATTTTAATAATTCGGCTTATATTGGATTCGCACTAAAATTTTACCAGTTTATCTTTATATCACACTTGATTTTGGTGCCAATGGAGAGCTAAGTGAAAAGTTTTCTACACAAATTTATTATGCCGCATGCCGTCTTGTTCTGCCATGTTGGATTTTTACCAAATTTCATCCTCATATGACAAAAATTTAAACTTAATCTGGTAAGTAGTTTTTTAGTGATGACGCGAATAGACCGACGGAAATAACAAAACATGATTTTTTACGTTCAGCAAAAACTAAGATATATATATATATATATATATATATATATATATATATATATATATATATATATATATATATATATATATATATATATATATATTTCTTTATATTTTACCAAGATCTACCTACAGTCAACTTTTAGCAAGTTATTTCTTCACAGCCTGTATTTTTTATAAATACACGTAAGAAATAGGAAAAATATGATGCTGGCTAGTAGAACGCGCTGAGATACATTTTTCTGCAACATCCAACCAAAGCTTCAACTTATTTAAGCTTTTCAGAACACTCGATGATTTCTATAAAGTTCTATAAGAAAAAGTCCATGAAATTAATTTTTTCAAACATTACAATTATTTAAAATTGAAATGCTTAGTTAATTATGTTTTAATTTATCGGAACATTGTATCTCTTGTGGTTTATTTTGAATTAAAATATTAAAAATATATATTTCAAAATGCGAAACATTTTGAATGTTTCCATTTTCCTATTTTGGCAAATATATTTTTTTCAAATCCGTCAGATGCGGAACAAAACCTTATATTACCATTTGATTCGGTATTTTGTAAGGTTTTAATACTTGGTTTTAAAGAAAAAATATTTATACAGGGTGTTATTAAAAAAATTAAATAAACGTCTTTCTTATTGCAAACCTACATTTTATATATATATATATATATATATATATATATATATATATATATATATATATATATATATATATATATATATATATATATATATATATATATATATATATATATATATATATATATATATATATATATATATATATATATATGTTATTACTTAATAGAACTAATTTCTACTAAGAGTGGGTTTGGAATTGCCGTACCATCTTTACCGATTTTGTATATCAAGAAATCCTAAACTTCTACAAGTGCCTTATTACTGAATAGCAAAAGAATAAGGAACACTACTTCCGCGATAACGACCGAAAAAAATTAGTACAAACTGCATTGAGCGACAAACGAAAACAAAACAATAAATTTCCCGACATACAGTTTTCAGTTCATTTTCTACGGGTTTATTTGCGATTTCGCTCAATAAAGTGTCTGGGTTTTCCCCAGCTTTACAAACAGAAACTGATTAATGTCGCAAAGGGGAAGTTTTGCTTTTATTTTAATGGCAGAAAGTTGTGATGTACGGTTATTGCTATTTCAGAATGTGTACGGCTGGGGAATGTTACCCACTATACATTTATTCCTATTATTTACTTTAACCTAAAATATTCTTCAAATGTTTAAAGAATAAGGGATTCTAAAAACTGACTATATTTCTTACATGAATACTCCGGGTGTTTCAGTTTTCTGCAAACTCAAAAAATTCGAAACTTTACTGTTATGAAAATCCAGACCCCTCTGTGTTTTTCCTAGAATTTGTTTGAACTCTTATATTACGATCAGTAATAATAGGTGAAGTTAATGGCTTTAGAATGAAAACGAAAAATCCCATTCTCATAAATAAGAGTCAATGCGACGTTTCGACTATAAATAATGTACACTAATATACATTACTCAAATTAATCAGTTAACTAATTGCTGCTAATTCAATTTTTACCTAATAAAAGGCATTAATTAGCAGCAAGTTACTAAAGACATTTTTTTTGCAGGCTACTACTAAGAAATAAATCTCTGATTTGTTGAAATGTTTTAGCCCTAAAGACTACTAATAATATAGTAAAACGTGGGCTTTTTTCATAAAAAAAGTGTTTATTTGATTTTTCATGTAAACCCCCTATTCCGCCTATTCTAACAGATGTAACTATTTGTTAAAAAAGACGAAAAGCTTGGTATACTTGAAATAAACATTTTTAGTTTGGTTAAATTTTGATACTGCAAAGTAATATTTTGCATTAATGCTCTATGGAGTAAAAATGCTTATTCTTTATATATTTGGTTCTCTGATTGATCAATTTCTTACTGTCGAGGTCGTGGTTAAACGATTTCGTAACTAAATATCCTTCTGTTAATAAGTATATTAAACTGAACATTAAGAAGGTATAAATAATTCCTACCATATATCCTATTTTTCTAATTTTACATTAAAAACTATAAATATTTTTTTTAGCATTTATTTTTACATTTACTGTTTTAAATCAAACTATTAGCTTGAATGGATACAGTTTTACGCGAAATATTTAAATGATCGCCTATTTCTAGAATTCCCTTTGATTTAGGGAGGTAACAATTCTACGTTTTGAACTTCTATTTTTAATCGTAAAAAAATCACCCTCCGAGATTTTTTCAGATCCTCATGTTTTAGGGTCCCTAGATGCTGAAAAACATACAATTCCGTCAGTCTGTGTGTCTGTCTGTCGGTTTGTCGGAATATTAAAAAAAATATTACTAAAAAACTACTTATCCAGTTTTAAATAAAAAACAAGTATTTTGTAGAAACCAACTGGTAAAATTTTGGTACGAATCCAAGAAGGCGTAACAAAATGGCGGCTTATTAAAATATTTTAAAATTCAGCCTAAAAAAACTACTTAATGGACTGATTTCAAATTGTGTGCCATAACTAATCGTGGTAAAGAGATGAACTAGTAAAATTGTGGTACTAATTTAAACTGGCGGAACAAAATTCGTGTAATCGTTAAGAAAATCAACCTCTCAGGTTTTACATATTTTCATGTTTTAACATCCCTAGATGTTTTGTCAATTCCGTCGGTCCGTCTGTGGGTTTGTCTGTCAGTTCGCTGCATAGCTTAAAAACTACTAATCAGATTTATTTCAAATTTTAGTCAAAATTAAGGGTTACATAGTGATATTCTGGAAAATTTTGGTAAAAATCCAGTATGCCGGAATAATATGGCGGCCTAGTGAAACGTTAAAAAAATTTTATTTAAAAAGCTAATTAATTATCCAATTTACTTCAAATTTCGCACAAAAATCAAGTGTTACAGTGAACTGTAACATATTGGTACGAATATGAGATAGCAAAACAAAATGGCGGCCTAATAAAATATTTAGAAAATTGGTGTGAAAAAAACTAATAATTAAATTAATTTCAAATTGTTTGCAAGCATTAAGTGTGTTAGAAGAGATAAACTGATAATGTTGTGGTACGAATTTAAGATAGCGGAACAAAATGACGCCCAAATAAAATTTTTAATATATCAACGTAAGAAAAATTAAATTTTACAGAAAATTTAAATGTGGTATAAGGATAAACTAGTACGAAATTAAACATGACAAAATGACGGTGTGTGTCAATGTAAAAACTATTTACTAAGTTTATTTTAAAATTATGCTAAAAAATTAAGTGTGGCATAGGTAGAAACTGGTAAATTATTAGTTAAATATACAATATGATGGAACACATTCTATTCATCAATTCATGTGTATGAACGAACTGACAAATTGACGAATATTTCATGTACACTATTTATCATTTTTTATTTAATTCGTTTGCATGGATTTCATGTGAATCAATACTTTCAATGTTTGAAAATTTACGAAAATCATAAGATTCGATTCGCATGAATAGTTCGCAGAGGTCAAAGCCTTCTTCATTATTCGTCCAAAAGACGGTATTGCCGCGCAAGGAATCGAACGGATGAACCGGACTCTGCAGACTATACGGGCGTATAAACCAATAGACGAACCAACGAATAATGAGTAGCTTGCTTAAAAATAAGGGTATCCAACATGGTATATTTGTAATCGATAACAAAAATTCCCATTTAATGAAATAATATTATACAGGATGTTACGTATATTTTTCGTAAAATTTTACGAAATTTCGAATTTTTTTACTCTTTCGAAAGGGTAGAAGGGGTACATCCTACTTTTTTTCCATTTTCCGTCAGTAAAATTTTAAGGAATTCCTTAAAAAATACGAATTTTCATAAAATTTTACGAAATTCTGTTACGGAGTTCCGTAAAATTTTGCAAGTACGGAATTTTGTATTTTTTAAAGAAATTACGTAAAATTTTACTAATGTTATATTGCATATTCCTGAAAAAAATACGAATTTCTGATTTTTTTAGGGGATTGCGTATAATTTTACGGAATTTCGTATTTTTTCACGGAATTCCTTAAAGTTTTACGGAATTTTGCATTTTTTTTAAGGAAATGAAAAAAAGAAGGATTTGGCCTTTCTACTTTTTCGTAATTTTTCTGCCTTTTTTAAACATTTTTGATGTTCTTAAAGGGTAAAACACGGAAAATACCACAACTTTTGTAGTTAAAGTTTTTTTTGTATGTCCTGTAGTAGAAGCTGTAGATATCTGTAAAATTATAAATGAAACCCTGTACACGATTCATATCTTGTAAATATGTTTTTATCGCTGTCCACGAAAAATTAATTGAATATAGTTATGTACGAAATTACTTCCGCCAATATTCCCTAGTTTACGCTCAATTTTTATTCAACTGTGTAGTTCGAAATCCCAACTTATGACTATATCACCCAACGTGGCTAAGTGATAAAATTGATATTCAAATATGCAAATCTGGTTAAGTCGAGAGGGTCCCAATTTTAGAGCGTTATCGTTGTCCCGTCTAAGGTTGCGAAAGCTTAAAGCTGAAAATTTATTATTCCAACAATCCCTTGCAGTTGGAGCTTAAGACGGATTAACACTTCATTTGGTCGCTAGAATATCCCATAGGTAGGATAAAAAGGGGATAGATGCTTACAATAACTTACAAAAATTGATATAAGTAATATTTAGTGATTTTTTAAGCTATCTCTTCTTATGTTCCTCTCATGTAGGTTTTAGATAGTGATCTTGGTAAGAAAACAATCAATCATATCAAAAGTATTATTGTTAATAAAAGTAAAAACTAGTTAGTTTCACTTTGATGATAAATAAGAAGTTAGTGGAATATTTGCAGTTATAAATATAGGCAAATTTACCTCGAAATTCAAATAATATTAAAAAAACGGTATAAATGACTTTTATTAAAATACACTAAAATATATTTCTGCCTCTTCGCTAGTTATGCCGCAAGACAATTTTGTTGGGACGAGACGAGATCTGGGTAGATTCAGTGGCAGGTGGAATTCTTTCGGAAATTTCCGAATTGTTTGTTTTGAAATAAAGGTTATCCGATGCTAAGTCTTTCCTTAAATTTTGGTTTCTAATATTTTAGGGTAATAATATGAATAAAAAAATTATTAATTTGCCTTAATTATAACGAAATAACCCTGATAATTACCGTTTTTTGCCATTTGTTAACTTTCGACCTGCAGCTATATAAAGTTTTTTGAACTTTCACTTGTTGCAATATTTGCAGTAATTTTTCTTTCACCCTATACAGTTATAACTTTGTAACTACTGCTATGCTAGATATAATCCTTAAATAAAAACGATAACATTCTGTTGTGAAATGACTTACTACTATAGCTATGAAAAAACTAATATCGGAGCTTGTGAACTAGTACACACACCAGATGGGCGTCTATCCTCAATTAACCTAAATGTATCAAGTAGATATTATTGGAGTATATGACGTATGTAAGGATACACCTTTCGAATTATTTTTTTTTCAATGGGAATAAAAAAAACCAACAAATAAGATTTAAACGATTATAGTGCACATATTATTTTTTTCATTTTTTGTTTTGTCATTTTTTCCCCTATAACCAGTCCTATGCATCAAATGTGTAGAAAGATTCGTAACAAATTACCACAAGCATCACGAAGGTCACGCTAGATGGTTTAGATTTTATTGATCAGAAATTGAAAGAACTTTCGACTTTGCTAGCCAGATGAAAATTTTTTTATGATTTTTTTCGCTATAAATTAGTTGTATCTAAAAATAACAAGATAAAAATAATGAGGAGACAGAATACTACAAAATCGCGTTTGAATAGAGCTATAGAAAAACTACTAGCGTGCAAAAAAAATATTTTTTTTCTAGTTCCTGGGATGTTTTTTAACACACGTCAAGATTCTGTCAAAAGTCCTACCCTATCGGATAAAAATTAAAAAGTTACGATTTTTGAAAATTTAACTAAAAACCAAACGAGATCCTAGCTTTGAAACCGAATATAATTGAGGTTTCTTACATTTTTCACAGAAAGGCAAAGCAGGTTTAGAAAGAAACTTAAGTCCATTTTCTACAACCTTACAATTTACTGTTTGCTTTTACGACGCACCAAAATACTAGAAAATGACTTAAAGAAAATTTGCACTTATTTTTTGTATTTTCCTTACAAATTGCTGCTTTCAGGGGCAAATACAGTGGCGTATTTAGCATGCCTTTCTGGGGGAGGGCAAACACACCTACATAATTTGGCGACTAAAAAAAGAAAAAAGAAAACGTCCTTGATTAAAACCACCGACAGCTAAAAAATTTTTTACTTTCAAATATTTTGCTTCGGTTAATAGCTCTGGACGTGCCTTTGCCCCGTTTGCCCCCGCCCCCTAAATACGCCAGTGGGCAAATAAGTATATATCTAAATAATTTCGATTTAATTTCGAGGCTTCAAAACGATCCCTTGGTTATTTTTGAGATTAGCCGGAGAAAATCTGAATATTTTTAATCGCGAACAAAAATTGTGAAAATAATCTTCCAGTAGTCACTAATAAGCACATCAATTTTTAGAACTTTGTATTTAATAAGTCTTACCTAATAAAAATTATAAATTTTGACGAACGTTGGCTTTTTTTGTTTTAAATATTTATTTTTATAATTAAATAAAGAGAGAAAAGATTTACTTAAAAAAGAATTTTTTTAAAATAAAATAAATTTTATATCATTTAAAACATATTTTTTCAATAAAAGTAAATATGACTAGTTGTTTAAATGTCAAATTAAATTTATTATAATAAAAAATAAAAAAAATTAATTTTAATTCCTTATTTTTTTTGTTTAAAAATTTTTTTAACTTTTTGATTAGGTTAGGCTAGGTAGGTAGTTTTATAAATATAAAAAGAAAATAGTTTTATGAATATAGAGTAACCCAGCTAGCACTAAAGTAGCTACAACTGTTTCCACTACTACTCTTTAAGAGTTTTTACTCTATAATACTTATAATAATCCTACTATACTATATCCACAAACACTTTGGGTTACACGTTTTTAAGTATTATATATGTATTTGTTACTGCGAATAATACCTTATAGTTATTTTTCATGTAAAGTAATTATATAATAACTACTGCCAAGCAACTATTTAAGGAATTGACTCCAAGGTCGTCTTTTCTTTTCCGTGACATAATAGTAATTATTCAAAGTTACTATTTCTAATCTGTTTACTAAATTACAACTTTTAAGTATGAGTATCTTCTTGAACTTTGCAGAGACCACTCCATTACGTTCAAATGTACTCCTATAACGTATTACCTTTAAACTGGCTATTACCAGTCGTTATTCTTCTGTTGCAACTTAGAAGTAAGACTTACAGTAATTATTTACTACAAGTAAACTATTACCTCTTATACTTGAGGTTCCGGAGATAGGGGGCGCTGGTACAAGATTCGATTGGTGAATTTATAAGGAATATAAAGTAACTAATTTTTGATTGGTTCGGCCATATTGCTGCTTTGTTTACTTTTCGCCTACGTTTGTTTCTTATGAGGTTTGTTGTTTTAGTGTCTCATTTTATTGGTTTTTGTGATTATTAAAACGAGTATTGATTCAAACAAGAAGTTCTCAATCATTGGCCATATAAAGAAATGTATTTAAGCCCGGTTCTATAACCGTAAACAATTTAAGTTTAAGTTTACTCCAAGAAAAGTTATTAAATATTGTGCATTATTAAATTTTGGTTTTATTTTGGTGTAAAAGACAATATTGTTTTATATCTGTATATGTTCTACTTCATTCAGCACCTCAATTTGAGGTAGAAGTACTCTAAGGTTAGCATAAAAGAAACTTTATTTTGTAGGTCTTCTTCAGTACATATTGCATTACAAAATTTACTTGGCAGACAACTCTCATTATTCGCTTGCACAAACATTGTTATTTGTTAAAAATCTAAACGAAAAAGTATAATAGATTATTAAAGTAAAACATTAACATAACCCTACAATTACAACTGACGCCGACAGAGGTTGTCAATATAAAAGTAGATTAATTTAGTCATATTTTGCGAAAAAATTAAAGATAATATGGGTGCCCCCATTTAAACCTTTAGAAATTGTGCATCAATTTGGCGGGTGGGCTTCTATTATCGCCACTGTTATCCTTGTCCTTATAAAGTCATTGTAATTCGGTCTACAACCATTAATTTGTTGTGTAGGTCTTGTGTTGTCGTCCACGAGTAACAAGTTAAAATAATTCACAATGGCTTCACATGCCATAAGAAAAAAAAGTAGCTTTCGTCACTCAGCCACGTTTTATAGAAAATCATAAATATAACAACTTGGTTATGTGATACCTGAACAAAACAACCTAAAGCGGTATTTTAAGGAAACATAAAATGAAAACGAAAGAAAGGGTTATGATTATCCTTTCAGAGATAACGTACGGACTGTGAGTCCGACGGTCGAATAATTTGCCGATATTTCACGACTCATTTCGACCTTGGTCCGCGCCTGCTCTCTAGCTTCATGTATGGGGGTACTCTATTCAGTGCTGAGTTGGCGGTTGTGTAGTGCGCATGATTGTCTTGGTATTTTAAATTTCGGACTGTGAGTCCGCACGTTATCCAAGTTGTTACAAAAATTTTCGCCAGGCTAAAATTGCAAAGTATCACATTTCTAAGGTAAATATATTTATTTATTATTTTATTTAAGTTCACATACCTATATGTTAGTTATTTAGTTACTTAGTTAGTTAATTAGTTATTATTATGTATGTGTGGGTTAAATCTTGAAAGTAAGTTCTGCTTTTCTCGTTTCCAGAATTAAATGAAATTTGGTATACCTATAAAAAATTGGTGACAGATCAATATTATAGTGCTAAATGGTGAATGTTGTACAGGGTGCGCAAAAAAAATCTAAATAGTAAAAAATCAGATCTGGTTATTGGAATTGACTGAAACTTGGTATACTTATATAAACCCTATTATAATACAATATTATGGTGTCAAATAGTAAATATTTTATACAGGGTGCTCAAAAAATACTAGATAGTAAAAAACTGTTAAGGTTATTGGAATTGACTGAAATTTGTCGTACGTATAATGTTTATAAACCCGTCGACAATAAATATTATAGTAATTATAAACTATAGAAGGTGAGTAAAAATATATTATACAAGGTGCGTAAAAAATGTTAAATACAACGAAATAGTTTTCGTTATCGAAACTAACTGTAATTTGGCATTGATATATAAACCCTAAACCCCATGGCAATAAGATATTATGGTGTCATACAGTGAATGCCTTATACATGGTGCGTAAAAAAAATATTGAAAAAAGTATAAAATTAAAAAAAAATTAATGGATGTTATATGTTATAAAGCCATGTATATGCTTTACTGATGTGAACTTTTTTTGTTATGTCTTGGTACGAAAAAGATCAAGCATATATTGCAAAGCTACATGCGGAATATTTGTCTGATCCTGAGAAAGAAGCGGACTTTGACGATGACGACACTAGTTTGCAAGGCGGATTCGAAGAGGAAGAGGACAACAACATTGAAATGGAGCAAGCAAATATTGAGGAAAAATCAGAGAAGGAAGAGAGAGAAGACCACAACATTGAGATGGAACAAGATATTGAGGAAGAAACCGAGGAGGTTCCAGAAATGAATCATGTCCGACAAAGAGTGCCGCACTTTATTGCCAAGAACGGAAAAACTAAATGGAGAAAGCATGTAGGAAACCAACGGGTACGAACCCGCCGGGAAAATATTATTAGTGTAAAAATTTCTGGAGTAAAGGGGGAAGCTCGAAATAAGAATAGTGCATTAGAGATATGGAGTTGTTTTTTCACTGAAGATATGTTACAAAAAATTGTAGATAACACGAATATTTTTATAGAATTGTGTGCATACGATACCAATGTTTATAGGTCTACAAAAAAAACTGATCTTCTGGAACTAAGGGCGCTACTAGGACTTTTGTACATAGCTGGAGTAACCAAAAATAATCATAGAAATGCAGAAGATCTCTTTAGGACTAACGGCACAGCTCCAGAAAATTTTAGACTAACAATGTCCCTTCAAAGGTTTAAATTTTTACTTAGACACATTCGTTTTGACAATAAGCGAATACGCTTTGAGAGACAAAAACACGACAAATTGGCTCCTATTAGAGAGTTTTTTGATGCTTTTAATTCAAATCTACCTAAGCATTTTTCTTTATCAGCATATGCAACAGTGGATGAAAAACTGGAAGCCTTTCGTGGCAGGTGCGGCTTTAGAGTATATATTCCTAATAAACCCAATAAATATGGGATAAAGATCTATGCCTTAGTAGACGCTAAGTTCCCTTATACCGCAAAACTAGAGGTTTATGTTGGACAACAGCCAGCTGGACCGTATAAAGTTAATACAAGCAATATTGCTCTTGTTCCTCGCCTTTGTGATTTATTTGGTTCTAATAGAAATGTCACAATGGACAATTTTTTTACAAGCTTGAACTTGGCCGAGCTACTTTTGAACGAACATAAACTCACGATGATCGGCACCATAAGAAAAAATAAACCAGAGCTTCCCCTGCAATTTTCGAACCCTGCGAGGCCGGAAAAAACCAGTATGTTTGGATTTCAAGAAAAAGCTACCATTGTTTCATACATACCTAGAAAAAACAAAAATGTTATTTTACTGTCAACGATGCACCATGACGATGTGCTAGACGAAATTACGGGTAAGCCACAAATCATAATTGATTATAATAACTCTAAAAGAGGTGTAGACCTAGTTGATAAAATGTGTGCCGCCTACGATTGCGCTCGAGCCACTTGTCGATGGCCTATGGTAATTTTTTATTCGGCAATGAATATAGCCGGAATCAACTCATTTATAATTAATAAATATAAATCAAATCCTATAGATAAGACTCCTAGAAGACTGTTTTTAGAAGCCCTAGGTACGGAACTCCTAAGTGATCACCTGAAACGTCGGTATTTAAATAAAAAAATTCCAAGATTAATTAGGTCAAGAATAAAAGAAATTTGCCGAATCGAAGAACCAATTAATCCAGCCCCTAATCCACAGCCTGATCATCGAGGTCGTTGTTTTTACTGTAGCAGTAAAAAGAATCGGCCAACACGATATATTTGTCAAAAATGTAAGAAGTATGTATGCTTAGAACACACCAAATGCATCTGCAATAACTGTTTACAGGATGATATTGCCGAAGAAAGTAGCGAAAATTGATCGTCTACGTTCGTTTACCTATCAAACATTACTATTTGGAAAAGTTATTTTTTTAATGTTTTATGATATTATTAAGGATATGTAATGATATTTTTGATTTAATTTAATGTTTGTATTTTTTTCCACTCCAATATAAGGAAGGGGTGCTTGTATTTTACGTTAATTTTTAAACTGCTGTTTGAATTACTATTTGTAATAAAAATTTTTTCATATATATATTTTTTAATAGTTTTAATACTAAAAATATCCATAGGATATAAAGCGATTTTTTGAAACATATATATTTTTTTCTGAATTTTTAAAATTACGGACTGTGAGTCCGACGTTATCCTTCGTGTTCCATCAAGTCACGTTATCTCTGAAAGGTTATGATAGATGGCAGAATTATAGTAGTGACTTAAGTCCCGCAACTCGCCGCATGTTACGACATTAAATTTTAAAGAACCGGCGGGATGTTCGCAAATCGTAACCACTTGGTAATAATATATAGTATGGGATTAATGAGAACTTTGTAGATAACTAGTAGACTTCAAAGTAATTGGGTCTAAGTGACAGTTGTGTATTTAAATAATCCAAAACTATAAGCGTGTGGGAGCAGTCGTAGACACTTGATGTTAAGTAATTTTTTCAGTAACGAAATGCAGCCAACCTGAAAGTAAAAGTCCAATAGAACGCCATTGTTTATTTTCATATAACCTATAAATATTTAACTATGATGTTTGTTTTTGTGAGTATAAAGATTAAAAATGCATACAAATTAAACATTACGTTATAAAAAGAATCACTGTTTATAATAAGAAATTTAATGATAATTACTATTTAAACCACAGTCCAAAATTACATTTTTGAGATTTAAATTAGTCAATATATTTGACGAAAATGTATTGAAAATTAACGAATTTTAAAGGCGCGTAATTTTTTCACGACTATCATCAGCATATTCACCAGAGAAATTGCCTGCGTTTTAATTTTCGGTGTTTAGCATAGCCAGAAAACTAAGTGAAACGCATGTAAATAAATAAATACCAATAATCATATTCCCAATTTGAGTGTTTGTTGTCGCCATAACTGTTTTGCTTGTATTAAAACGAACCATACATATTTTTAAAACGGATTAAATAAAGACAGAAATAAGGAAGTGATGAATAGGGTAAATTATTACTATTCGGCTACTAAAATGGAACTACACAATTCCGTACTATCTACGTCATTCTCAAAGTCACAGTTACACGTTATTCACGAAATAGTTACCCTAAAATTGTTCCCCATTTTGGTACTGACTACGTAGTATCAGCTTAAACAGAACGTGGCGACACCAAGTTGTGGTTACTTCAATGAAAATAACAATGACGTATTCATGACTAAAAGTGCTAGTTGGGAATAGAACTTTTTTATATGGTTAATATTTTATAGTTACATCTGTATCACTCAGTTGTTATATTAATGTGGCACTTAATATTATTTTTTCCTTCAGAAACTGAAATGCTTTATAAATGCATTGTAATAACGTTCTTAGAGTATAATTATAGATCATCTATAAGATACGTATTAACGTTGTTCTACAAGTGTATATAGTAACAAAATTTTACAGCAATGGCGTTTTTAAAATCAAATTACTGTACAACCGATGCAACATGATACTTTATAGAATTATACCATCTCCTTTGAAACTCCTATAGATTTATTTTTGAATCCCGCTTATAGTTTCTTTATCGAACTTTTGTGTATGTGACAATTCTGCTGCGGACAAAAAGTACACATATGGAAGCTGCTATCGAACTTAAGCTCTATAAAGTAGTTACTATCAGAACTATCATACCTTAACTCATGGCATACTGAAGGGGATACTTTGTTTGTGTAGGTGTTTTGGGCAACATATCATATTAGAAATAAAAATAATGTCGTGTATTAAATGGAAACAAATGAAAAAAGTGGAGCGTTTCGGAGAAAAACAAAAAAAATACGAAAGCTTATTACGCGATAGTATTTTAGTAAATAATACTACTGGAAATGACTTGCAGGAGGAGACATAGATACAAATAGATAGGGCTACAGTGAACGATGAAGAAAAAAATAAAATATATCTAGACCCAGAAAAGGAAAAAGATAGCGAAGCAAAAATCAAGAAGTTTTCGAAGATAAATCAAAAAGAAATGACTGGCTAATAGAGCTTCAAAATAATGACGAAGATGATTCTGTAATATCAGAGTTAAAAAAAAAGTGCAGAGTTTACAAGGGATCTTCGGATGTGGGTAATAAAATTTAAATCTCACATTCGGCGTTGAGAGATTTGGTCAAGTGTTAACAAGCGTTTACCGGATATTCTTCCTGAGGATGTAAGAACGCTTTTAAATACTTGCCAAACTGTCATTATGGCTAAGGTTGGGAGCGGCGATTACTGGCATCATGGTTTCGAGGTTTGTTTGAAACAAGTCTTATCAGTAATGCTATAAACTTACCTAAAAGTATTAGTGTGAATATAAATGTGGATGGCTTGCGCATTTATAAAAGCAGCAAAATGGAATTTTGGCCGATTCTTGTTAATATATATGAATTATGTAAAGTAAAACCTATGGTTATTAGCTTATACTGCGGTTCAGGAAAGCCGTTCAGTTTCACGGCAAGCCCAAAAAATCTTTGTGGAAGGACTCCTTATAAATGAAGTTATAATTAACGTTATGCTAAGATGTTTTTTATGCAACTCACCAGCCAGAGTCTTCATCAAAGGTAAATTAAAATATGTTTAATACTTCAAAACTTTACCTAATATAATACTAATAATACATAATGCATAGTGAAAATAGGAACTTGTAGGTATTACGAATTTGTTTAAAATGGATGTTTAAAATGTACCACCGTCGTCGGCGAATATTGGCATATTTTTAACACTATTTTTTTTCCAGAGCTGGCTGCGAGAGAAGAACAAAAGAAAAATTCCGTGCTAAACAACATGAATCATATAGATAGATATGGTTGTAGACTTGTCGTTAGGAGAATCATTGCATTTGCTGGACTTCGTGTCATGAAAAAGTGTTTATTATGCTTTGGTAGTTATAAGACAAAATTGTGCGCCAGATATATAGATACAGTCTCAAAACTTTTGGAAACGTGTAAAATGCCATGCGAGTTTCATAGATTTGTGCGTGGTTTGCATATTTTGTGTCACTGGAAGGGTACAAAATATCGCACATTTTTGTATTATCGGAATAATAATACTGAAGGATGTGTTGGCCACCGTTACAGGATAGTTGAGGAAATATCATAAAATACGGCAATAACGTGGATATTAAATGGTATATATGTCTTATAATAGTTGTTTATGAAGCATATTTACTCTGTAATTATGGCAATCGGCACAAAAATGTGATGTTAGTAAGACTCCATTTTGGAAGATAAGCTTTTTTATCCGTAGCAATATTCCGCCATTTTGCGATGAAAAAAAGTATTTTAAAATTTATATGTAATATAAATAGGTGAAGTGATCAATATTATTATATTTATTTTCTGATCATTTTATGTGCAGTTGGTTGCCAAATTCGTCTTTAAAAAAATATTATTTTCGAGCATCATAGGAAATATAAGGTAAACTGATGGCGCGTTAAAAAATTACCATATAATAATACGTACCATATATTTTACAATAAAAGTTTTCGCACATTAAAATTTACAGCTCGATTGGCTCTACAAAGTAAATAAACAATTCGTAATCATGTAGAGTACTCTTGAGCTTGATTATTTTATAGTGTCTATTTTATTTCTGCTATGTGTAGGGTTGTGTCGTGATAGATGAAATTTTGTTTTTAAAAGATATATTTAAACGATTTTAAGGTTTTATAAATAGATCAGTATGCAACAAAAAAAATATAACGAAAAAATAGGCGCTGCTAAAGAATAATTTTATAAAAGTTCTTTATTTCTTACCTTCTTACCTATACCTGAATTCTAAGACGGCATTTTAGAACTGCTATGGAATTTTTTACAACCTGTGGGAACGTTTTATTAATAATTCCATAACTGTTTTCTGCAGTCCTTATAGAACAGCTTAAAGAACTAAAAGTTCTTGCCCATTTTTATGACATAAGGGTTGTAAGATCGTTTTTAAAACGTTTTTAGAACAAACATTGTTCTATAAAATTTGCTCTAGAAACGGTCTTATGATTTTTATAGAACATGCATTTGTTAGCTGGGTTGCTTTGAATTATAAAATAAATAAACATAAGAAAATTAAATTTTGTCAAAATTTTTATTTTATTTTTAATATTAAACTAAATATTAGTTCGTATCAAAAAAATAATTTTAGTGCCATTTTAGGGACAATAGAAACACATATAATTAAAAAAATAAAACAGCCAATTTGACCTCTTTGCTCAAAAACTATAGATGGATACAAAGACTTAAAATATGGTATCTTATTAGTGAACACTAGAAGTCCATTTTCGCCAATTTTTTCAACATGTAATAATATTAACTAATATTATGAAGGTAATTCGAACATTCTTTACGACCAGCATGTGGCTTTTGTTTTTTTTTTGTAAGTTATACTGAGTATATTTGACTGAAATGAAGTGCAGTTTGGTCAGAAATTTCAAGTTTGGGTTAAAGGGAGTTGGTTACTAATGAGGCAGTTTTCGTAATGGTGATGATATGGGATTTACGTGTTTTTCTATTATATATATATATATATATATATATATATATATATATATATATATATATGTAATTAATCTGAGCTTTATCCAGTCTCTGTTATTCTAGAACCACTGCCGCGTAATCAGCAGGAGTCTAGTCAATATTCCCATATCAGCTTCCATTCCATTAACGAAGATAAAAAGCTTGCGATTATAACCCCCATATATCCCAATTAAATCCCCAAAAACCCCGTAACCCTTCTCTTTGTTTCCGTCGCGCAATCAGCGTATATCAGCCAAGGGAGTTCTCCCCCGCCTCCGACAGACATCCCGTTTGTATTTGTTCAGGGCGATAAAGGCTGATGGACGGATATGTCCGCACATAACCACATATATCCAGGGCATATTCCGGGGAGCAGATCGACCGGAACTCCCGGAGCCGTCCATAACCGTACATCGTCCAAGATTGGACAGCAGCAAGGGTCGCGCGCTCCGCTTGCCCCAATTTGAATTTTAATTTACTGGCTGTGTAAAGTGTTTAAATTTATTGGAGCAATTTTCGCCCCGAGGGTACGTTCCAATCTCGTTGTTTTACATGCTCTCGTTTTTCAACGGCATTTTTGATTGGATTAAGCCGTTGGAAAATGTTGTTTATTACGCTTTTGGGGGGCCTTATTTCCTGAGTTATTAAATTCTATTTCCCGGAAAATTTTACCCATTCCTTCTATTTAAAATAATCAGTTTATTTTAAAAATCATTTAGCTTGATTAAGTGTAAAAAATACGTATTACGGTTAATGTTAAAATATTTCTAACAATATAATCATCTACGAATTTGGCGGGTGTGTACCTTCGCCACTAAATATATAATAGATTTTAATAATATATTAAACTGCTGACAGTGGCGCCTCACGAGGAGACACGGGTGAAGCGCCGCTTCACCTACATTTTCCAATCAATTTTCTTAAAAAATTACCTAATAATATTTTTAAAATATTAAGCATTTTATAATCTGTATTTTTATCAAAACTGCAGTATGTTTTATATAAATTCACATTATTTACTTAATTATACCATTATTTTCTATCAAAATTAGTGCGTTGTATGCTCAAAAAATAATAATGACTTAAAAACGTCGCGCTGAACACCTTTTCATAAGAGCGATCCGTTGAGCAGCAGTAACAAATTCCGCATCAGCCTCCCCCCGCACGCCGGCTTTCGCGCTTAGATTTGCTGCGGCAGTTGCTATGGCAATGCAATGATGAATATTCGTAAGCCAAATAGAGATGGGTGCGGCTTAAACTGCTGCTGCAGGCTGCAGGAGCTTGTTCGCATGTTATAGAATTAATATAAATTAGTGCGCTCGGATCATCGGAGGCGGAAGCAGTTCTGCATAGATTGAATCGAATCGAAATTAACTTTAAGATGTAGGTACATAACTGTTTTTTAAGAACAAAAAAAATATATTTAAAATCTTATAAATTCATATTATTTCCCCGAAGTATTAAAAAGCGCTTCAAAGCTAGGGTTAATTAACATCATAAAAAGGCACAGTGGCACCCCGAAAAATTTTCCCCTGCAGCGCAATTTTTGCCTGCGGCGCTATCCACCTACCTACCTGCGCATCACCTTTTCTTAAATCCAAGAGCCGCCACTGACTACTGATGATATACTTAGAAAATCTGTGGTTAAGATGAAACAAACTTACTAGGATTTTTAGCATTTAATAAATTACTGTTATCTAAACGGGACCCAGATGCTAAATTGTTCTGCAAAATTTCTACAATTTCAGCTAGCCTCCTATCTTGAGAATAGGGAAGGTCTTACATTGAGTATTAATGCCAAAAAACTATAGAAAAATTACCTATGTTCCTTTTTCTTTTAATAAACATTATACAGGAGAGTCCAAAAAGTAGATATTCCAAAATAAATAATTTTACCGTTTAAGTGTACGGACTACAATACATACATATTTTTTGTAAACGTTTTTTTCTATATTTTTTATGTTGTTCTACAGTTCTTTCGGTAAGGTACTTTTGATCGAAATATTTCTTGTTGCTTAATTTTGGCTCAAGAAATAGAATAAGAATTTTTAAGTTGAACAACACACATAAATTTGACCATAGGTGTAATTATTATATGCGCTTCTATACTTCAAGGTATAGGAGTTTTATTTATGCCAGATTAGTCACCAAGGTAAAAAAATTGAATATATTGGTAGATTTGTTTTAATTTTTAACCGACTTATAAAAAAAACGCAGGTATAAAGGCGATAAAGGCAGCGAGTTTTTACATACTTACATACCTACACAATTAAATTTACTTTACTACTACTTAAATACACTTTTCAACTAAAGCAATTGTTGTATGTCTATTACACACCTCAGTGTGTAATACAGTCGCATTTGCTAAAAGGTATCTCTTTAAATATTCCGTTATGTAATTTTATGTACACAGGGTGAACATGAAAATATGCAACCTCAAAATTTAGTATTTTACTTGACATTTTTGAAAAATGAACATTCGGTGTGAATAAAACGTTATTACCCACTACCCTTATTAAAATGTATAACCGACTTCAAAAAAGGAGGAGGTTATCAGGCCCCAGGCATTTTTTTTGTTTGTACATCGATTTCTGCGTGATGGTTTGTCCAATTTGGAAGAACATTTCAGAGAACATTCAGGGTACTTGTCGGAGTGGTCTCATAGCAACTATATTAAAAAATGACGCAATGGCGGTCATTTTGTTGTTTTTTTTATGTTTCTACATCGATTACTCTGCGGTGGTTTGGATGAAAATTTTCAGAGGACATTCGGGATATCGCCGGAATGGTCCCATAGCAAGCATAAACAACAAATGTAGATAAACGGACATATTTATGCTGGTGTTATCATACTTCTTATATTATGTTTTTGTTTCAATAAGGTGAGCGACAGACTTGCAGCAAAACGATGTTGCCATGTTGCGGCTATGCGATATTATTATTTCATTAGCATAAAACAGTTTTCTTTTACACAAAACCCAGAAAGATATATGACCATGTTGTTGTTTTTTTTGTTTGAACAGGAGATAATTTAAACGTTACCCTGAGACTTGACTATCTGAGATATCAAAAAACTTTAAATACAAAAGTTGTTTGGTTTTATCAGAATCGTTAGAATTTATAAGAAAAACAAACAAAAGATGATAGGAAAGTTAACAAATGAGCATCAATTCCGTTATTTTAAATGGGACGCCCGGTTTATTTTGCGTTATCTTTAAAGATCCTTTCTTTCTGATTTCAAAAATGTATACTTTGCCTATATTTTGATATGTAGTTTTTACAATATTTAATTATTAATTGGTAAATGCACTATACTCTGGAATGCATGCATATTGGCTGCTAATGTCAAATTTTGTGCAAGAAAAAGTTGATATCATGGTGTTTTCCGATGTGGAAAAGGTATATATTATAAAAATATTTCATAGATATCATAATTTAACTGAGGTGCGTCATAGATATTTAGCAGAATTTCGAAATAATATTGCTCCATGTAAGGCAACAATATTGAATACAGTTAAAAAATTCGAAGAAAGAAAAATTATTCAGAGAAAAAAAAGGAGTGTAGTAGGAAACGAAAAAGATAATTTTCAGGTACTATTATTTTTCCAAGGTAATATTACGGACCATATACAGTGCTTGACAAATGAAACGGAGGCGGCCGAAGGCTCTTGCAAAACTTATTGCGGATTAATGGTTTTAACAGTAAATCTTACCTAAACTGTAAAAAAACCATATTTATACAGGGTGGATTTTTTTTGCCAATTTGTCTTTCTATTTTTATTTACCACCCTGTATAAGTACCTATTCAGCTTAGCTAAGCTTTATATTTAAAACCATTAATACGTACGTAAAAAGTTTTGCAAGAGACATCTAAAAACATAATCTTATTATCTTTTCCCGTTTTAGAAATATTCCATTTTAAATGCTTCCGCTTGTCCGGTTTCATTTGTCCAACACTGTAGATAAACGCACATATTTATTCTAGTGATATCATACTTCTTATATTATGTTTTTGTTTCAATACGGTGAGCGACAGACTTGCGGCAAAACGATGTTGCCATGTTGCGTTTATACGTTACTATTATTTCATTAGCATAAAGCATTTTTTTTTACAGTGTCTTTGAAAAGTCCTAATGGAAAATTAACAGTTTATTAAAAACACATACTTTTAAGCCATTTAAGTTTACCCCTATCCAAAACTTGTCAAAAGAAAATAAGAGACAAAGAGTCGAATTTTTTTCACATAAATTATATTTACTATACTGCATTTACGACGGCAGGTATGTTCAATCGTAAAAATAAACATTTTTGGGCTACTGAAAATCCAAAGAAAATACAAGTAGTTAAAATTCAGAGTTTTAAATAATAAACTTTTGGGTCCCATTATAATGTATGGTACATTAAACGGCCAAAAATATATGGATTTGATGACGAATGAAATAGAGGACTACTTAGAAAACCTTCCTATACAACCACTTAATCTGGCAGCAAGACGGAGCTCCAGCCGACAACAGTGCTTCAATAACAGATTACCTTAATGGTAAATATAATTTGTGGATTGGGAGGCAAGGACATATTCTTTGGCCTGCAAACAATCCTGACCTTTCCCCTTTTTTTTATGGGATTTTTAAAAAAATAAAATATATTATAATACATCATAAAATATAAATCGCAAAATTTTAGAAGAGATCATAAGTTTAAACGAAATACATCCCGACTATATCTACCACTCTATTACCTGCAAATTTCGAGAAAATTTTCAAAAGTGTGTTGCGAATGGCGAAGGATGGATAAATTAACTTATTATTATAAATAAATTATTTTGATTTAACTGCTATTTTTATTCTTTAACACCGTTGCACAACATGATGAGCCCTCGTTCATAATTAAAATCCAATTGAAATCAAATCCTACTATTCGCAAGGTGCATGAATATGAATATTAGCTTGAAAGTTTTTTTTCATTTCTTGAAAATGTATTTCTATATATTATACGTATATAAAAAAATATTTTTCAAGGAGCTCTATTATTTGGCAATTTTGCTAAATATTACGTAAGTTTAGTTAAATTAATTATATTAATTATAACCCATACTCATTCTAAATACTTTTTCCACATCGGGAAAACACCATTATATCAACTTCTTCTTGCACGAAATTTGACATTAGCGGCCATAATAAAAAAGAACAATTGAAATCAAAGCCCACTATTCGCATATTGCATTAATTCCAGAGTATAGTGCATTTGTTCTTCTTCTTAGCGCGTCGTCTCCTGTCGAAGGTTGGCGATCCAAATGGCAATCATAGTTCTGGAAACTGCTGCCCGAAAAATATCGGTCGATGTACATTGAAACCATCTTTTCAAATCCTTTAACCACAAATTTTGGCGTCTTCCGACTGGTCTTTTCCCTTGGATTTTTCCCTCTATGATGACTCTAAGTATTTCATACTTCTCTCCTCTCATTATATGTCCTATATATTGTGTGTGAGTTCTTTGTGTTTGTGCATACGGTTGAGAACCTCAACGTTAGTTATTCTCTGGATCCATGATATGCGCAATATTCTTCGGTATAAGTACATCTCAAATGCTTCTATCCTTTTCTCAGTCTCAAGATCATGGGTCTAACCTTCACATCCGTACAATAACGTGAAGAAAATGTAGCATCTTAGCATGCGAACTCTTAAATCCAAGCTTAGATCCGTTCTTATAAAGAATTTCCTCATATTTATGAAGGCCCTCTAGCTTGTTCTATTCTTGACCTTATCTCTTTCTTTGGATCGTGTTTTTCATCAATTATAGTTCCAAGGTATTTATATGAGGATACTTGCTCAACGGTACTTCCATCAATTTGCAGATTTGCACGTATTGCATTTTTAGAAAACACAAGCGTCTTGGTCTTGGATATATTTACGGAGAGTCCATATAGTTTACTGTAATATACTACACGATCCATAATATGTTGTAGGTCTGCGAGGCTATTTGCAAATATTACAGTGTCATCGGTATGTCTGATGTTGTTAATTTCTTTACCGTTTATTCTAATTCCTCCGTCAGTTTCTTCTAGAGCCTCCTTAAATAAGGCCTCTGAATATATGTTAAACAGAAGTGGTGAAAGCACGCAGTTGCTTGCTCTACTTTGACTTCTGATGTTTGGTGCCAATAGAGTTCGGTTATGATATGCAGATCTTCCCTGTCTATTCCTGTGGCCTTCAATATCTCGATTATCTTCTCGTGTTTAATACGATCGAAGGCTTTTCGATAATCTATGAAACATGCAAATATGTCAACATTCATGTCTCTACATCTTTGTGTTAATACATTTAGGGAAAAGTGTGCCTCTCGCGTACCAACCCCACTTCGAAAACCAAATTGAGTCTCTTGATATTCACATTTTCTGAATATTCGCGTGTGAATAATTCTTAGAAATACTTTTAATACATGAGACATAAGGCTTATCATGCGATAGTCATCGCAGTGCGAGGAATTTTTTTTTGGCAGTGTTATAATAGTGCATTTACCAATTTATTATTAAATATTGTAAAAACTATTTATCAAAATATATGCAAAGTATATATTTTTTAAATCAGAAAGAAAAGATGTTTAAAGACAACGCAAAATATACCGGGTGTCCCATTTAAGATAACGAGGCTGTTGCTCATTTGTTAACTTTCCGATCGTCATTTCTTTGTTTTTCTTATAAATTCTAACGATTCCGATAAAGTAAAATAACTTTTCTATTTAAGGTTTATTGGTACCTCATACAATAAAGTCTCTAGGGTACCGTTTAAATTATAACCAGACACCCTGTACATCGATTATTCCGCGATGGTTTGACCAATTTAGATGATATTTTCAGCGGATATTGGCGGAGTGGTCTAATAGCAGCTCTCATGGCGGATGCCGCCATTTTGTTTTTTTTTTTGCGTCAAGATATATTGCAGGAAGTTTTTTAATTTCCTGCTCTCGCGTCTCGATTCTATGCGTTCACCATTATATCAGGAAAAAATATTATACATTTATTAAACCTGATTTTTAAAATAAAACTCGTATAGATAAGACTAAAAAGGATAAAAAAATCATAAAGAATAAAACCGGCTTCAAAAAATGCACTAAAAAATGAAAAATAATATTTTATTCCACCTGAAAATTTTCCTTCGTGAAGTCGGCGCCAAACTAATAAAGACTGTATGACATTATAGGCGTAGTATTAGACATCAAAACACGGAATTGAGGAAATACATGATTATATATTTTGTGACTAAATATTAGGAATAAGTTTAGCGCCGACTTTACGGAGAAAAATTTTCAAGGTGGAATAAAATAATATTTTTCACTTTTTAGTGTATTTTAGTCGGTTTCATTATTTAATAATTTTTTTTATTTAATAAGGTGTTTAATAACCCATGGTGTTTATTTTAAGACGCATACTTTCTTGTAAATATACAATATGTACAAAACTGTTGCGAGCTACAAGTATTTTTTAAAACATACTTATGCTAAGTTCAAACATTAAACATTTTAAATGCTACGTAAAATTATTGTTTTTATGACTTGCTAGACTCGATGTAAGGTCGGTTTCAAAATGCAGATCACTCAGAGTCGCCTTCCTACTGCTGTTTTTTAAATAAAATAAATATAAGTGTTAATATTTGTTAGTGACGGTCAAGTTTAAAATTCAGTATGTTTTGTTAAAATTACAGCACAATAATAAGTGTTTGCTTGTTATGTAGGCACTTATAAAATAATTAATATCCTTTAATATTATAAAACCTTTTTTGGCTACAATTTGGATTGATTCTAAAAGGCAAACAAAGTGGATCCAATTAAAAAATGCCGTCGTAAAAGCCCCTTCGCTTTTCGCGCAAATGGCTTCTGTTTCCATTAAAATCAAGAATTTAGTGGCAAGATAAGCGGCAAAGTAAAACGAAAGAAATGCTCTAACTCACACATATAACTGTCGCAGCAAATGAGCTTACTTGGCCATTTCGCGTGAATTATGCAGACAGAATATTATACGGTTATTTTCCTTCCAAGAGCTTGCTTTCTTTTCAGCACCGGTTAGGCTAAATTTTAGTTTGCGAGTTGTTAAATTAATCAACAAGATTAAAAATATTTTAAATAAACTAAGGTTGTAGTGGCGAGATGGAAAATAACACATACTGATGCCTTATTTTTTTAACTTAGCAAACCATTACGTTAATAAACTTAGATATGCGCAGTGGAGAAGGGATCTGATTTTTTGCAGAATGGCGACCGGACAATCCCCAATTTAAACAGAATCATTTTAGATTGGATCAGTGTCTTCGACCGAGTCTTTAGAAGCAAAAATCAAAATTCAAAGTCAAAGTCAAAAAATGCTTTATTGTCAAAGAAATCTATCTATATATATATATATATATATATATATATATATATATATATATATGTATATATATATATATACATATATAACACGGTACCCTACTCCTGCACAATTACTTTGACAGCATAGCACGCGGAAAACAGTTACTATGTGGTCATCAAACTTACGCCCGCTATCAATCATCAGCCCAGAAATTTGGACGTTAGCTGCTTACAAGGAGAACGTCGCCGATAGACAAATCTTCCAGTCCACATTTCGAGCAGACTATGTTATTTATTAACATTTAAAGACTGCAGATTTGCGCCTCACCAAACTTTCACCTTGTCGTTGTCAGATGATATGGAAGATTTTAAGGATATGATGTTAGTAGAGTGCCACATTATTATGGGGTCATCTGCGAATAGCGTGAATCGCATGTCAATGTTCAAGTGCGAGAGATCATTAATATACAAAAGAAAGAGAACTGGATAAAGGAGAGCGATGGATACAAATTATATAAGAGTTATGTTTTTTAGAGAAGATTATACTAAATTCTAAAACTTTTTATACAAGCAAAGGGAACTCTTCCAAAAATGTATTACTTGCCATTATCGTACTACCACCGTGAGCCGATATGTTTCTATAAAATATTGATAATACTGCTGAGTTAGGATTAAATATGATTTCACCGCCATTAAGCAAATGTTCTGTAATAAGAAGCAAATCGAGCCTATTTTGTTCTTCCAAGAATAACAATAAATCATCCGTTTTTTCTAAAAGAATACTAAGATACTAATTGAAACTGATTGAAATTAAATCCTAGCAAAGAATATTCTGAATGAATCTTTTCGGATTTCATCAAGTCGTCAAGTAGTTAGGCTAACAATCTATATATTTCAAGGGCTAGTTCACGATTTACCTCTGGCATACTTTAAGAACAAATGGATATCCATGTCTTTTTGAAGGTAGTAGTAGCAAATTGTGTATTTAATAAAATAAAATAAAAGTAAAAAAACGCTATATTTATTTAAAAAAAAACTTTTAACACCAGTGTTTAGACACATACGAGAAAGTTTTAGCTCATGTATGAAATTCTTTTACATGTGCTGGGCGTCCTTCAGTATCTGTATAGAGTTCGATGAAAAAAAAAATATCCACATTGGTCACAACTGACGGAGAAAAATCTTTTTTTTTTTAATGTATAGCCTGCTTCAAAATTTTATTTTATTTTATTTGAGACTGAAAAATATCCATAAAAATATGGAAGGTAGGAAGGTAAGGTCTTTTGGATGCAGGTTCGGACTTTCTGTTCATATTTTGAATGAGATCTACAGGGTTTATTATGAAAGAAAAAATGTTATATATTAGAGTTGTAAATTTTTATCTGAACCTCCAGCATTTGTTAAAAAATAAACAAGTTACAATTTAAAAGTAAAACAAATAAAAGCAATTTTGTTATATTATATGAAATACCTTATATAATATTAGTTTGCGACTGTGGTGTAAAAGGCAATTTTTTTGGTAATTATTGGTTGCTAAATGCGAAAAAGACAGTACAAACTTCCTAACACATAAGATTTTTGAGTTATGATTTTTTCAGCAAAAATTAACGAGTATTTTATTCACATTGTTTTAAAAAGTTATGTTTGTTGGAATTAAAAAAAATAAATTCTCGTTTCAGAACGCCCGGCCAATTGGTAGGAAGATTTAGAAATGTATGAAGATACAGCAGAACCCGATAATTTATCAGAAAAAGATAGTTCTTATATTCCCAAAAGTGAAGAAAAAGCACTGCATTTAATCGAACAAGTTGAATTGAATGATCTAGTTCGGAACCTCCATTTGTCCAAATAGCATGTTGAACTATTAAGGTTCAAGATTGCAACAATGGAATTTGCTAGCCACTGGAACCAAAATCACAATATACAATTTTCTACTGTGCAAAATTAAATGAGTGTTTGTCTTAATCCAAATAATATTAAGGAAAAATTAAGCTTTGTACATAACCTGAACCAATGGAGCTTATTTATGAATTCTTCTAAAATAATTTGAAAAGCAATTCTGTTCCTTAGTGGCAACAAAAGACCCTCTATTCATCTTGCGCATGCAGTTGACATGAAGGCAACATACAAAGTTTGTCACTTATTCTAAATGCAATAAGCTGTCTTACGTATAAGTGGCAGATATGTGGTAACCTAAAAGTAATAGAACTGTTACTAGGGCTTCAGGGTGGATTTACCCAGTATTGCTGTTTTTTTTTATTTTGGGACAGTTGAGAGTTGGGATTTTACGATTTTTTCAAATTTTAAATGAAAGCCTATGTCATGTAGTACAGACTAAAAATATAAAATTTGCGGATGAAACACTTTTGACCCAAAAAAACATAAAAATTCACCAAATTTCCAACAATTTTCAAAACATTGCAGTATACAAACTCCTTAATATAATATTAGATAGAAATAGATCCTTACAGTGTTGCCAAAATGCTTTATAGTTCCTGATTTATGATGTAAATATCTTAAACTGAACTCTACGTTCCCAGTGATTGAGATGTACCGTTTTTTATGCGATGCCTTCTGCGCCTAACCTAGTGCTAACCCGTTACCGATTGTATCATTGCGATACGATTGCTAAACGGGTTTTTATGTTATGAATTTAATGATGGTGTCTTCGGCGCCTAACCTGGTGCTAATCTTTTACTGTTTCACCTTGTGCTCGTAATGACAACTTTTCAACTATGCAACAAAATATTATTAACAACCCTAATAATCACTTCGCTTGATAAAATGAAACCAAATTTGGCAACATGGCTTCTTGAATACGATGAAATGGCCGATTAATCATGAAATGTCAAATGTCTGTTAAGAATTTTTTAGTTCAATAACATTGATTATTGACGTATTTTGTTGATACACTTGCAACATTAGGTAATTAAGAACTTAAATTAAAAAAGAGTATAATATATAATAACATACTACTCTATCTATTCTGCGTGCAATTTTAACATAATTAAAGTAAAAGTAAACTATATATTGCCTTACAAAGTTACAACTATTTGTTATATTTTTTTTTTGCAAAAAAGCTGTTCATCCACCATTTTTTTTGCTGAAATGTGTTTATTTCGTGGTAAGCTCTACAATGAATCCAAAAAAAGTGAGAATATTAAAAATACCTAATCTCTACAAGAGCCCAGTTGCAACACAAAGTCATTACCAAGTAAAAGAGTGGCTTCATAGAGATCAATTTATTCCAAGCCAAGCTAACGTAAAGAATATCCTCTTGTTGATTCTAAAAAAGTTCTGTTACTTCCATTAGATATTAAACTGAAAGTGATGAAACATTTCGTAAAAGCATTAGATAATATAAATAATAATAATAGCTTAAGGAAGGAATATTTGTTGGACCACAAATTAGAAAAAAAATCTAATGCGTGAAAATTTAAAGAGGTCTTTTAAAAGATTTGTTTCGTAGTTCTTAGGAAACAGAAACTATAAAAACTACGAAAAACTTTTAAGAGGAATTACTTGAAAACTGCTGCAAAGTGGGCTGTTGCATACATTTCTTGCACTTTCATTTAATTTTTTTTTTCGAAAATTTTGATGCGGTTAGTGACGAGCAACGAGAAAGCTTCTTCCACCAAGATATGCTAACAATGGAGCAAGCCGGGTCCCGCAATGATGGGGATTATTGTTGGTTTCTTAAGAGATAAAGCGATAACGAATATATACGGAAGTAAACATTTCCAAAAAGTTATCGTGGATAATACCACGAGTGCTTAAAAATTACCTGGTTAATTGTTAAGCACGAATGGTATTTAGGAGGAATATTCCACGGATCAAATACAGGGAAACTAAGCTTTATTAACTGAATATTAAATACATACCTATTTCAAGTTCAGAAATTTAAATTTTGTAACAAATTGAACACAAATTGAATAAAAATATACTAATAAAATTATTTGTCTAAATATTGAAAAGTACCTAATATAAATCTAAATATTCAATTTTAATTATTGATTGTATAATAAAAGGTACAGTTCTGATAACTATTAACCACATTGTTGCTTTGCGACGACGCCGCGACGTAGAAGATGCCGTCAGACCACTACTTGTACTTGTGCTGGGTGATGCTGCTACAGGGGCTGGATGCACGTGCTGTTGAGGTGGTTCTTTTCCAGGTTCCCTCATTTTTTCAAGAATTTTTTTGTGGTGATCTGGATCCATTTGCAAATAACTTGATAGGGATTTCGCATTCGATTGACCTGTAATTTTTATCAAGTTTTGCTCCGACACTCTCCTTTTGGCCAGCTTGGACACGGCAGTAGCTCTGAGGGAATGGTTGGTAAATTTTTTTGTGGTATTGATGCCTGATTTCTGTGCTTGTTTTTTTGTCCAAGGTGAAATCTCGTTTTCTCCTACTGGGCTGTTTTTGAACCATTTTCCGGAAATTTTCCAATGGGGGTTTGGCGTCAAAAATAGTCGAGTGTTGGAGATACTTTTCCTTTTATCTTGTAATTCTTTATAAATTCTTACTGGGCAAAAGCTGGGACTTCTCTCGTTTCTCACCAACCACTTCGAATCGGCGAGTTTTCGGCCACCACCTTGACATGTTTTAGAAAAAACAGGGTTGTATTGAATTCTACCTGTTTTTCCTCCGAAGTTGTCAGTTTCTTCTTGAAAAAAGTTTCCATCAATAATTTCGCCGTCACATTCCAAATAATTTTTACCGTGCCTTCTTTATATTCCTCCCCGTTCATTTTTCGCATATTGTAGGCCCAGCTTTTCAAAATCATTGCTAGTTGGGATACTGGAGTATCTTGGTCAAACGTATAGTTTTTTTCATCGCAGAATGACATAAACTGTCTCCAGATGCTCTTCTTGGATTTAACGGTGTTTCTTGGTTCGCTTCCAATTATATTTTCATCAATTTCCTCTTCTTGAACTAGCCCAAAGCGATTATTCATATTGACAACTTTTCAAAAATGTTTGAAAGATACTTAAAAAAAATCAGTTTCTAGGGACTCTAGCGTCTCTCAAAAGCAGGTTTCATATTGTCAAGATTTCATTTTTTGATTAGGTATGTACACACAGGTATGTACCACACCTAACCAGGTAAGTGGAAACATCATGTTTCCTAGACGACGTGGTATTTCCGCTATAATTTTTCGAAAACACCACCAGTCTTACGGGAAAATTTGTACATGAGTGGAATATTCTGCAAAATACTTACTATAAACGTATTTTCATGTATATGTTTGCAAATAAAACCTGTTATCCTTAGAATATCTTGATTTTTTTTTTGGTTTCAACTTATATATAAAAAATCTAAATTAAAATAAAAATTATTGATACATACTATAACTGAAATTCTATAGGTGGTGGATAATTTTGGTTGTTGAAGGCGAAGTAAGTGTTAGGATAAGAAAATGTTTGTCAACTATGACGGTTGTCTTTAAACATGAACATATTAAACGTGAACGTATTTATAATCAACATTTTTTTCAGCAAAACGATTAATAAGCTAACGTTAATGGGCAATACTTTCAACATTTGTCACATGAAACTATTTTTAATAATTATAATAAATATTATTTCAAAACATTTAGGTTTATTAATCGACATACAGTATCTCTTTGGGTGTTAAATAAGTCCACTAACTGAAACAAAACTATAAGTTTTTAAATGAGTCCCGATAGGATGAAAGTATTTGTGCAACTACTAGGTGTCTATAAAAACTTAAGGTAAATGATATATTTTCTTATGCTTGCTTAAATAATATTATTTATATTATGTATCGAAACATTCCGTAGGCAGACAAGTCTACATGTTGAGTTATGTAATTATATTAAATATTTGCTTCAATTAATTTAGAGTTAAATATTTTTGTTCAGTTGCGAAAAAGCCAAAAAAGAATTTTGTTTGTAAAACTATAACTTGCATAACATTTTTTAAAAGCGAAAATGATTTTTGAAAGTGAACAGGATGTCTCATTTATATTAATAAATTGTCCTCTACCTGAAATCGACCATTTCCTTTTATGTACTTCCAGTTGCCAAATTATGAAAAAAATATGAATGAATAATGCAGCTAGATATCTTCTTTCATTTTCAAGAAGGGTATTTAGATTCAAAATGTGTCAAAATACAGTTAGGTATCCTGTATATTTCGAACAATAGGTAAAACTTCTATAACGTAACTTTCCTCGTATTTAAACTTATTTTTATTAAGAAAAATAACTGTAATTTATTATCAAGTTATTATCAACTGGTTCTAGGGATATACAGACTGTGTTATCTGTGTTTAGTCGAATTCGTTATGAGGGAAATTCCGGGTTGTTGGTAAACGATAATGACTTTTTTGCTTTACTTTATTTACTAAAATACTACATTGACAATTTAAACATAAATGAATATATAGTTCGTATTTATTTTACGCACGCTGTTGAATATATTCAGCTTTTAACTATTAACAAAATTAACTGGATACCGGCAACGTCCGCTTCTGTTGATAATTTTCCAATTTATCGTGAAAATTACCCCATAAATATCGATTCTACCAGCTTTTATGAGGTATCAGAGCAATATTAAGCCCCATTTTCCATACAAAATCTACCCGCAACGCCTATAAAACATGTTTTGAATACTCTGATGCCTGCCCTATCGATTCCATTGATCAGCAGGGGCCGTTAGTTCTAATGGGTTATATCGCGGATCCCGGGGTCCCAGATTAAATTTATAAATATTAAAACCTTTTTCTGTAATAACCTTATTGAAGTTTACTCAAATTTGTATGTTAAATATATCAAAATTTCCTACGTCGGCAAATCCAAAAGAGACCATTGTTAGTAACAAATAGGGAATATCTATTTATATATTAAAAAATACTGAGCCAGATTTTTCAGGAAGTTCGTAAGATGGTTGTACTGCACCAATTTACATGATTTTTTTTGAAACGATGATTGGTTACCAAGACCCTTCAACACTATTGTTTGCAGTGTTTTACTGCGTGTTTTTTTATAAAACCAGCATGTTTTTCTTTATTTCTGGACGATGTGGTGAATGCCTCTTATATTCTTATAATTCCCCTGGAAACTCATCGCGCCATCTAATGGAAAAGGCAGGACAAAGTCTGCCGGGCCAGCTAGTTATAATTATGTCTTTAACGGTATATCTCTGCTCTCCTAATTGCATTTGTAGAAAAACAAAGTTTTGTTCCCGCTCGAATGTATCCAAAGCAACTAGATTTTTTTTTGCCTGTAAATATTACATGTTTTATTTTTCAAACTATGATTGGTATTAACTTAAAATTGATAAATACATGTTTATATGGCGATAGCAATTTCAGCGCGTATGCAGAATTATTGAGTTTTTAGTTAGCTGAAAACTGAAAGGCATTTTTAATGTTTTCAAGTGGGGATGGATTTTTTCCAATTGAGCAAAATTTGTCTGAAAAATTGTTTGTCTTTACACTCAGAGGTAAGTGATTTTTTTAAATCATTCTTTGTGTCAGGTAATTGAAATAAATATAAATAAACATAAAAAATATAATTAAATATTATCTATGTAGAAACTGTGTAAAAAACTAGATAAAAGGTAACCTAATAGATGGCACAAAAGGTTAGGATTTTGACTATTGAGTAATCAGTCTTCTCACAATTATTAGTAGTTTTCAAATGTTTTTTTTTAAATGACTCGCATTTGAGGTTTTTTATTTCATAAGGAATATTATTATAAATTAAAGAACATATACTTATATTTAAAAGATTTATATTTTTCTGTTTGATGAACAGGAATTTTAAAGTTATTTTGATTTCTAGTATTTAAATTATGAAGTGGATTTCGCGTCTAATTTATTTAACTTAAATATATTTAAAATTTAGAGATATATGATCATAATTTGTAAGAGCAGTTGCATAACTGATACAATTTTATGTAAAATGTGTAGATCAAAATACAAAAGTTCTAACCATACTACACCACAACTTGTTACGTTCTGGATGCGCGTTTCGTTAACCAAGTTAGCATCATCATCAGATGATATAAACTAAAGTAACCTATCTTAACCGAGACAATTTATATACTTTAATATCTTAAAACAGTGTAAAAACCTTGTGTCCGATAAACTAAAATTAAAAACTAACAGATAGTAATCCACAGTCATCTAAACTGTATTACCTTCCCAAAATCCATAAACCTGGGAAGTCCATGAGACCTATTGTTTCAGCTGTTGGACCACCAACGTACAATATTCCAAAATGATTAGTAGAAGAATTCAGCAAATTAAATATCTCGTACGATAACTTTGAGGTTACTAACTCGTTTGAATTCTTAGATAAAATTAAGAATGTTCACTTAAAAAAAGGTGAAATTGTAATATCTTTCGATGTAAGCTCATTGTTTCCTAGTGTACCCATACCACTAGCTTTAGAGTACCTAAAGGAACTACTTGAAATAAATCAATAATTTGAAGAAAAAAGTTGTTGATGAATATTTGCTTCTCACAAAGTTATATATCAATCAATTTTTTTTTCAGTTCAACAATTAAATTTTATAAACAACTTGAGGAAACTGCGATGGGCAGTTGCTTATCTGCGTTCCTTGCAAATTTGTTTATGGGTAGATTAGAAACCCAATTCAAAAAAGAACTCAAGTATTTCCCAAGGGTGTGGTATAGATAGGTAGACGATATATTTGCTATTTTTGATACTAAAACAGAAAATTTGAACACTTTCTTAGAAACATTAAACTATAAATATCCTTCCATTAATTTTACGTACGAAAAGGAGAACAATGGGCAATTATCCTGATAGGTATATAACATCCGACTCATTTCATTGCCGTCAACACAAAATGGCAGCATTTCATTTCTTAACTCACAGGTTAGTCAATTTCCCATTAGGTAAAGAACGTTTTAACAATGTAATGAATCTGATTAAAAAGATAGCTAAAAATAATAGATATAATGATAATTTTGCACATAAATTAGTAAATAGACATAAGCATAAGAAAATATTAAAAGATGCCACTACTCTTCAAGCACCTGAAGCTCCCAATAAGTTCATAGTTATCCCATATGATCCCAGATATACGAGAGGTCTAGAAAAAGTATTTAAAAACGTAGGTTTTAGAGTAGCCTACAAAACGGAGAATAGTTTGAAACATCTCATTGGAAACCCCAAAAACAAAGTCGACTTGAAGGAGAGGAGTGGCATCTATGAAATTAGTTGTAATGTCTGCGATCTAAAATATGTTGGGCAAACTAGATGCTCCATAAACATTCGTTTTAAAGAACACATGGCACATTTAAGATACGAAAGAACAAAAAAGTCAAGCGTTGCCCGACATGCTTTGGAAAACAATCAGCAAATAGGAATAAATAATCTTAAGTTGATTAAAAATGTATCTAATAATAGATTATTGGATGCATTTGAGAGTATAGAAATAGACAACGGTGCAGTCGGGTGCAACCAAGTCTGACCACATTTACCTATAAATAGTCTCGGTTAGGATAAGTTACTTTAGTTTATATCATCTCCTGATAATGCTAACTTGGTTAGCGAAACGCGCGTCCAGAACGTAACTAGTTGTGGTATAGTGTGGTTAGAACACTTGTATTTTGATTTATCTTCCACCACAGTTCCAGAGTTAGGACGTAAAATTTGGAATTTGTTCGTTATTAAAACTGATATATTTATGATAAATTGAATCACATTAATCAAGGCAACTTAGAATTAAAAAATCAGCAAGATTATAGTTTAGTATTAGTATTTAAAAAATCTTTAAACTTGTATAAAATTCTTTGTATAAAATATACATTTTTAACAATTTTTATATGGTCATTAAAATTTAAATTTTGATCAAAAATAACACCAAAATTTTTCATTGAAGTAACTTAAGGAATAGTATAACTCTCATGAGTTATTTTAATACTAGAATTGGTTTTTATTTCGGTAACTAAATTTTTTGAACCAAATAAAAATAATTTAGATTTATCTATCTTAATTTTTAATCCATGGATTTTAATGTTTTTATATATATTAGAAAAGTCTCCATTTATTAAATTAAATAAGTAACTAAATAAAAATCAAATGGCTAAATAAAATAACAGTGAGACAATTACAGACCATTGAATTACTCCTTTATGTATCGAAAGCATATTAGAAATGTCAAATATGCAGTTGTTAGAAATTTTAGTGCACTGATTACGGTGAGAAACATCTCATGATTTAAAGAATCAAAAGCTTTAGCTAAATCAAGTAATATTACATTAGTAGCAAACTTAGTAAACCAATTTTCTAAGTTATCATCTTTTAGCTTAGTAAGCAATTTTTTTTCTAAAACCGGATTGATTAACTTGTAAAATATTATAGGTATTGATTCAATTTGGTTAAACATAACTCTTTCAAGAATTTTGTATGTTATTGCAATTAACGCAATGGGACGTGCAGTATTTATTTTGGGTATAGGTATAATGGTGCTAATTTTCCATCTATCTACAAAATAATTATTCAATACTGACATATTGGTAATATGAGTAAGATCATCTAAACTATTAGTTAAACAAAAAGATAACATGTCTAATGTAATGCCATCAAAACCACATGATTTTGTTTTAATATCAGATATATTTTTTTAAAATGTTATAAGTTTATACGGTATATATAATTTAAGTTAATTTTTGTATTAAGTAATATATAATTAGGTCTTTAGCAACAAATTACCTAAATAGTTTATAAAATAACTGTTTAAATTTTGAGCTTATGGAAATTCATTTACAGATTTCGACTCTTTTAACTTAATATTACATTTTTTTAATATTTCTGCATAATTGTTTGGGGTTATTTGAATTTAAATTATATTTTTAAAATGCTTATTTTTCTTTTTTTAGCTCTAGATAAAAAAAACTAAATTTATATGATACTCCCTTGACGATAGAGTTTTTTGTTTATGGTATTTCTGGAATGCTTTTTTCTTAAATTTTGACCTTTCGTCGAGCCTTTCGTTTATATTAGTTGCAATCTATTGACGACATGTTTTATTCTTAATTAATTGAAATTAAGCGTAGATATTAAATAGGTTGAACTGAATTTCATTCCAGTTATTGTTTGACAAATCTGTATTAAATAAATCTAAATTAATATTATTATAAGTTTTAAAATACTTCATTTGACATGGAATGTAAGATTGAATTACAATATTACAAAAAATCATTTCATGATCAGTTAACGATATACCATTATAGTTAGGTTATTTATTAATTTTATAAGTACCACTGTCTTCGTATATATAAGTAATCAAAACAGCTTATTCAGAATTTTGTAAAATAAGGCTTGATTTATTTAAGTAAAAAAATTCTTCTGTTTCTCTGTTTCGCCAGCTGCCAAGCTTTTTTAAGCCATATCCAGAGTACTTATGGATTGGAGCCACCAAACATACTCCGAAAAATGTCTAAACAATAGCAACAGCTGGCGAAACAAAAAACAGAAGAATTTTTTTACTTAGATAAATGAAGCAACTCCAAATAAAGTCTTGAAAAAGCTCAACACTATGAGCGAAACGTTGACTTGATGTAAAAAATTGTGTTTCATTATTAACCTAGACCCAATAAAATACGATTTCCAGGTATAAATATATGGTTAAAGAAAAAGCCCTTGTTTATATATATATATATATATATATATATATATATATATATATATATATATATATATATATATATATATATATATATATATATATATATATATATATATGTATATATATATATATATATATATATATATATATATATATATATATATATCTACATTTCCAAAAAAAATCGCTAATCTTTTTTTCAATAAATCGACCTCTCTTTTCCCACCCAGTCTCGCAAGCCAATAAGCGATATCAAAGTGGAGGGGGCCAAAACAATCAGAACTTACTTGTCGAAACGTTGTCATTTTCTACACAACTTTTCGAATAGTATATTACCTCTAGTAGCTATCAATCGTTTGTAGAAGTTCTCAAAAATTTCTAATACAATCTGATCGTGGAAAGATTTCATGAGAACATATGTTTCGGTTGGCCTAACGAAGCTAACTACTTACAGAAAAATACAGTTTTAATTTACGTTTAGTTAAATACGTATATATCTTGTGTTCTGTTACATCAACAGTACAAATTACTTTTTATTACGACACATTTTAAAAGTCGCATTTACAAAAAACATTTGATTAACAAAACATAAACATTAATTAGGTTTTACGAGATTTCCATTAACTCTTATACAATAATTAACTTTCTGTTTAACACGCAAAACTGATCTCTCAACATCTGTTATGTTTAATGAAAAAATTATGTAAGATTCGCATTACTAATTCATCCGACGTATGAGTTTGTGCTGCATAAATAATGTAATTTAAAGTACCCCATAAATAGATATCAAAGTGCTAAAAATTTGGAGACCTCGCCGGTCGCATATTCGTATCGGACGTACGTTATTGCACAACCGGAAATAAACGAACTTATGCGACCCAGGTTACTTAACGGACATACGTGATTGCACATTGTGTGCAATATCAGTCGTCCGATAAGGATACTTCGTGTTCTTTCTGTCTTGAAATAAGGTAGAAGTAGATGTCAGCGTGTTATTGATTTGTATTAATTTGTATGTAATTTGTATTATAAAAGTATAAAATGTGTAGTATACTTCCAGAAAATTATGATTACCACCATGTTAGCAGCGACACAATAAGAACTAAATTTAATGCTAAAAAAGAAATCGATGTAAGTATTCAGTATTATATCATGCCGTCAAGTATAAAATGTTTGAGGTTAGTTATCGTGTTGTATTTTCGAAACGGATTCGATTCAGATAGTTTCTCGATATTTATTCCCGACTTGTATTCACCTTAAAAACAAAAAAGCTGCCTGCATAGAAATCAATAGTAAGATGTTTAAGATTAATAAGCCCCGTATTAAAGTGGCAGTGTGTTAGGTATCCAAAGCCACGATAGAATAAATCAAAACAAATTACGGCGCGTGTGCACCATGCATCAGGCGCATAAATCGATTCCTGTCGCGTTTGGCGTCAGTCGCGTCACCGTCGAATTAACCAGTACCCAAAGCAGTACCTCATTCAGTCGCTCTCGGTGCATCGCCGCATTTTCTGATTTACCTAATATCTTCAATTTGCCGTATTTTGTAATCATCCAATTTATCATTTATTTTATTTTTTACTGTCGAATATATTTTTAAATGAATTATAATATTCATACTTAATTATAATGTATAGGGTCATTTAATGGTTGTGACTACACTTTAGGTCCATCGATACCCTACAACAGATTACAATCAATCAATGCAGGTCGTTTTTCTTTTAGATGACTCAAGTCGAGATGGCATATTGGCTCAGTGGTCAAGTAGGTATTCGACTTTTGTGCGGACGGTTCTAGGTTCAGTCCTTCCTATCGATAATAGTTATTTATGCAACAAGTGTGTAAAGTGATTCTTTTTTGATGAATATGAATATTTACGCACGAGCCGTAGGCGAAAATCATATGCGTCAAAAAAGGTACTTTACACACTAGTGGCATACAATTTTTTTTCTAAAACCAAAAAAACTGTTGCAAAATATCAAAATTTACCAATTACTTTACGCCCTAGTGTGTAAAGAAAATTACTTTACGCACTAGTTCGTAAAGTAATTTGAAAATTTTGATATTTTGACAAATGTCAGTTCAGGATAAAAATAAATGTCAAAGTTACTTTACGTACTCTTTTAAAATGGCAAATTTTACGCGTCTTAAACAGTGCGTAAAGTGAGTACTTTACGCACGGTTGTAGAAAAAGTTTTTTTTTATTTATTTTTTTTTTTTGAGAAATTACTCAAATAAAATAAATTGGGGGTATTGTTCAAGTTAAGTTATTATTTAGGTCTGATTTTAATTTTAAATTAGTAGGTAATAAACTTCCGATAAATCAGGAATAAATATTGCGAACTGTCTAATGTCTGCATCTGCTTGTGTTAAGCATAGGGATGTTTCTACTCTTTCTGATTACTAAGTAAAATCCGTTTTAATTTATTTAATTTTATCATAATACGAATATACTCGATGCTGAAAATTATGAAGTACATTGTTGAATGGAAAATTTAAAGTTTTCAAAACGTAAAATTTATTTCATTAAGTACTTATTCTTTCAATTATTAATGAGTCCACTTATTAACATTTCCTAATTTTAAAAGTATGAAAATTTATAGTCAGCATAAAACAATATTTTAACTAATTTTAATTTAAAATCGGCTCCTAATCAGTGTAAGTTACAAGGATAGCTACCGTTTTTGTAAAATATGAAATAATAATAAAATTTGGTGATAAAATAGGGTTAAATGGAACAATATTTTACAGAAATGGGTCTCCGAGTTATACAAGCTAACTAAAGTCACATGGTCAATAACAAGGACTGTAAGAACGCCCCCATGTAAGGCAAGGAAGTACGTTTTCAAAAGATTGTATCACTGCCACTTTAATACGATAGTTCATAAATTAAGGGGGCCACGAAAAAGACCACATCTTTCTAGAAATATAGAATGTCCGGCGAAATTAACGGTTTCAGTTATTCACATTCCCAAAAGAAAATCTCGAGCAAAAATTCCCGATGAGCTAGGTAGCGAGTGGCCTTGTATCATTCAGTTTGAATTGACACACAATCACACTGTTGAAAGCGCAGCAGCTCTTATAAAAAGACCCATTAGCGAGAAAACAAAAACAGAAGTAATCGAGTACTTTGAAAGGGGTCATTCAGTAGCTTCTGCATATCACAGCTTTTGTTTTAAGAAGATGGAAGAATTTGATGATAAATATGACGTCTTATCTTCAGATCGTCATTTCTGCCCCAAAAAATAAGTTTTTGAAAATATATGGAGACATCATTTTAAATCAAATTATGGGGAAAAAGTAGGAATAAACATGTTATCAAAACTACAACAAAACCTAATGAAGAACACTGATGTTTCCTTCAAGATTTGTGAAATTGGTGAGCACTATGCTGTGTCATTTTGTACCGGAATCATGAAAAGAGCTTCAGAGAAACTCCGCCAATCATCGGAAGTGTTATTTGTAGATGCGACTAGCAACTGTGATGTCCACAACCACAAACTATATTTCTTCGCCACCCATTCAGTAGCAGGCGGTATACCTTTAGCTTGTATTATTTCAACTAGTCAAAAAGAAGAAGTTTTTGATCGAGCCGTTGATTGTTTAATCAGTATCATTCCTTTCAAATTAAACTCTACGATCATTATCACTGACGATGATATGATCGAAAGAAGAGTCCTTCAGAAGTACTGGCCCTCTTCTAAAATGCTCTTATGCATATTCCATGTTTTAAAAGCTGTATGGAAGTGGCTTAATATGTCGAAAAATAATATTCCTAAGGAGTATAGACAGAGTCATTATCGTATGTTTAGGAATATTTTGTACGCAAAAAGTCAACAAGAACTTGATTTAAGTTTAGATGCTTTCAAGGAAAAATGTCAATAAGTATATTCAAAACAAAATTGACAACGATTTGCAGTCTTGGTGCCTTTTTTTCAGAAAAAATTTGCCAAGTCGTAGATCTGACACAAATAACTTTATTGAAGTCTATAATTTAAAGAAAGCCTATAATTTATCACAGCTCACTGATTTTGTAGTCTGTGATTTTGAAAGCTACTATAAGCAGCGACTTTTAGTTTTTGATAGAGTAAATAATATGACTTTAAAAAGGTTATATCCAAATTCTAAAGATGTAAGCTAGGATCAGGTGAAACAATTAGCTGCCATGCAATATTCTGTAAAGTCTTCTAGTGGATCTCAAGAATATTTGGTCGATATGAGCGATGGAATTTGCAGTTGCCCCATAGGAGAAAATGGAAAAATATGTAAGCATCAATCGTTTATTATTACCCACTTTAGCCCAAAAGACAGATGCAATGTATTAACTGTCGAAAACAAAATTGTATTATACGAAATTGCAACTGGTACACAACCACCCGAAGGGCTTTTTTGTCCATTAAGACTTACTGGGAGTCTTGAAGCAGCAGCTATTTCAAGGAAAACTGAAGAATGTACACCCATAGTGTCGAATGAGCCCGTAGATTTCATTATATTAGATGAAGAGCACGCTCAACTTATTATAAATGAAATAATATGTAACGCCGAAGAGAAATGATCCAACTTTCTTTCCATACTAGACAGAGACGTTAAAGCTAGATTGAGAGATGACCCACACGGATTTTCTGGGGCAATTCATTCGTGTGTCGCAACTTACGATAAAAACGTAAATTCTTCATCGACCCTTATGAGTGCTCTATTTCAAATGTCCAAAGTTCTGCAATCCTTATCTTTGAGACCATGCAAGAAAACGCAAAGAAAAGGAAAAAAGATAAGTGTACAGCCAGCATCAGTGGCGCGCAGAAAAACGACTTCAAAAGGAAAAAGGAGGTTACAAGCAGGCAGAAAAATCAAGTCCCTTGTATATAAGAAGAAAGCATCGCACGCTTTAAATAAATGTGTGGAACTCAATATTGCGCTAGCAGACAACAAGTTTTCCAAATAAACATTTTTTTGTATTTACTTTAGTTTTCAAAAGTTAACATTTTACTTTTAAACAAATGTTCATTTTATTCATTTTTATTTTTTGAACTTTATTCATTTCCAATAAAAATAATAGTATGTATATGTATAAAGGGTATACAGGGGAAAAACCAACAGAGTCCAAAAATTGAAAAATGGGATTATCATTCAATACATTCGATCTGCCATATGTTTCGCTAAAAATACTACGAAAGTGTCGAGTTTCTATTGCTTTAAGCTTTGTTTTCTTTGTACTGAAAATTATACTTTTTGGCCTTAATTGCTATTCCCCTGTACTTTTCATATAAAATGGCGTTTCTATTTTTAACCACATTGTAAAAGGTTTTTTTATTTTAAATATATAATAGACTCAATGTTGATGCAGCTAATTGCCAATCGTATCGGACGAACGATATCGTACAGCTCAGTGCAATCACTCTCGTCCTTTATGAACCGTAGTTCGGCATCTTCAAATGTGCAATTACTTACGTCCGATACGAATATGCTCGCCGGTCGTTCTAAAGCATATCTGTACGCTATCTACCTTTTAGGACTGCCTGTATCAAGAAACTGACGCAAGTTTGTCTTAGAACGTGATAGAAGACTTCTACTACTGTAATGTGCCTGGTATGACTTACTTGATTGCTAAGTAGCTAAGTATTATCATTGGTTTCAGAAAATCCAAGGCTTTTCAAAACCGAAATAAAATATCTAGGTCCGTATTTAAAAAATAAATTTGTTGACATGTTGATACATTTGAATAATGTTGAAAAAAATTGTAAAATGGAAAATTAACTGACATTGGACATTTCATGATTAATCGGGCTCCTCGAATTTAAAAAGTAGCGTTGCCAAGCCTAATTCCATTTTATCTGCGTACACCTCATTAATTGTTTATTAGGGTTGTTATGAACACCTTGTTACATAGTTAATATTTTGTTTTACAGTTGAAAGGCTGTCATTTGGAGTACAAGGTGAGACGGTAAAAGGTTAGCACCAGATTATTCATCGTAGGCTTTATCGTTAGCCATAACACAAAAAAAAGGTATAGCAGAAGCCTTAGGCGAAACGTAGTGGGTTAGCACCAGGTTAGGCGCCGAAGACATCATCATTAAAAAAATAACATAAAAAACCTGTAGAGCTGAATTAATGTAAGTGGATCTGGCAGCGTGGAGTCAGACAACGTTGATGCTTTAGGTAAATTAGTACTGGGTTACCACCATAGTGTAAAACATTCCTAAATGTTAATCGATGCCAGCAGATTTATAACACAATGTCAATGGATGGATACGATGGAGTTGTCAGCGCGGATGTAGACCACGTTGTTACACTAGGTAAATCAACTTTTCAGGGATAATGTGACTTGGTGGTACACGAGAGGTAACGTCGGACTTACAGTCCGTCATTTTAAAAATCAAAAAAACGCTTTGTAAACTGTAGATATTTTTGATATGTATTAACACTATCCAAAAAAAATATGCGAAAAATGTATTACGAATAGTAGGTCAGTTAACAGTTTAAAAACAACATACACCTCTTCCATATATTAGGTCAAAAAAACATCAAAATCAAATTAAGGCAAAAATATTGTTACTTATCCTTTGTAATATCACAAAACATAAAAAAATAAGTTTTCCAGGTTATGTTTGATACGTAAACGAAAGTAGGCGATCAATCTTCGCTACTTTCTTCGGCAATATCATCCTGTAAGGAATCAGTGAAAATGCATTTACCGTGTTCTAAGCATAAATTCTTCTTATATTTTTTGACAAGTATATCGAGTAGGTCTATTCTTTTTACTGCTACAGTAGAAAAAACGACCTCAACGATCAGGCTGTGGATTAGGGGCTGGATTAATTGGTTCTTCGATACGGCAAATTTCTTTTATTCTTAACCTAATTGATCCTGGAATTGGTTGATTTGAATATCAGGTGATCATTTAGGAGTTCCGAACCTAGGGCTTTTAAAAAAAACATCTAGGAATCTTATCTATAGGAATTGATTTATATTTGTTTATTATAAATGAGTTGATCCCAGCGACATTCATTGCCGAATAAAAAATTATTGTAGGCGGCACACATTTTATCAACCAGGTCTACACCTCTTTTAGATTTATTATAATCAATTATAATTTGTGGCTTACCCGTAGATTCGTCTAGCAAATCGTCATGGTGAATCGTTGACAGTAAAATAACATTTTTGTTTTTTCTTCTTGTATATGAAACAATGATAGCTTTTTCCTGAAAATCAAACATACTTGTTTTTTCTGGCCTCCCAGGATTACTAAATTGCAGTGGAACCTCTGGTTTATTTTTTCTTATGGTGCCAATCATAGCAAGTTTATGTTCGTTTAAAAGTAGCTCGGCCAAGTTCAAGCTTATAAATAAAATTGTCAGAGTTGCCCTTATCAGAATTGTCTATTCTGATAATTCTTGAATTCAAGGTAGATTTTGCACAAGGAATAGAACATAGACGTGGCAACGTCGGCACTACCTGAGCGGTATAATGAATTAAAAATTTTATCGATTTATAAAAATGACGAAAGGCAACAAAAACGATTATTAAACATGTTTTATATAAAAATACATGTATTCGTGCATTAACTTAAGATGCCATGCCGTATTGGAATTGGTTTATGACGGTTAGTGAAGTTGTTCTATACTAAAAATATGTTAAAATTCTAATAATTATAGGGTTCGTAACCGTCCTTAAAGTTGTCCTAATCAAATTGTTTCATAATATACGAGATAACTATTTTTTTATAATATTTTTTTTCTGTCGTATTTTTTATTTGACGTTAAATTGTGTGCTGTTGATGATTCCGATACGCCTGAAAAACTACAGAGTAAGGTTTTTAAATTAAAGAGGTTCATTTAGCGAATCAAAAATTACAGAATATAGATTTTAATGTCATTCATAAAGAAACCAGTAATAACAATTTGGTCTAAAAACGATTTCGACAGAAGCCTTGTTTTTTTTCTCGAAGAGATTAAATAAATACTTAGAAAGATAAAAGGGAATAACCATATAATTGTACAGGCGGTCTGTACTTTGAGAAAAAAAACATTGACCAGTCAAAATATTATTTTATTACATACTTCACTTTCTAAGATATTTTTACTCGAATATTCATGTTTGAAAACTTTTATTAATACATAGAAGCATTGAAAACTATAATTCTCAAGTTATATTAATACATACAGAACATTCGTAACATAAACAAGCAATGTTTTTAATAAAACATCACGTCCAAACCCCAAACTTTTCCGCAAACAGATAACAATAAATTTCCTTTCGTTTTTCCGATTCGGAAGATGTATCAGAAAAAGCAATAAAGAAGGGTTATGCGCCTGGCCCAACTTAAATTTAGATATTATACTTCGGCCGGAAAACTTGCCGTAAATATCAGACTTTATGTTTTAAAAAGTTTCCGAAGTTATGATTATGGCCTCACTAAGAAAACTTTACACCCATTGTTTAAACGCGGGAGTTGCCCGGCGAGCAAATATTACCCGCAGTTCGCTTTACTTAACTTTATTGCAAATAACCTTAAACGCTATTCCAAATCTTCGAGTTAAACTTTATTCCACTTTATTAAATTGGTGTAAACTGCTGAAGTGGCTTTCGATCGACTCGAATGTTTTCCCGAACTTTGGATTGGATGCCTATTGAACTTTTTCTATTATAAGTAATTTGAAGTTTGGAAACGACTACCTTAGGTGCTATAAATCTTATTTTATTACCAATGTTGGCTGTCCAATACGATTGGACAAAAATTAAACATATAATTCTAGAATGCTGATATCCTTATAAAAAAAAAGTGGGCAACAGAGAATTCGTATTTAAATGGTACGTTTTGAATAATAAGATTAGTTTTAATAGTCAATTTAGCAAATGTTGCTAGGAATGGAGAGCAGGGGTTTGTAGAAAATTTTACACAAAAAATAAGAGTGCAAAAAATAAGCTACACTTTCTTTTTAATTTCTTAACAGGGTATCGAATTTTCATAATTATGGTTTCTTTCTTATTACTATACTACTCAGCATATCCATTTCCGCTAGAACAGATTTAAACCCAAATTAAATTCTTATTTTTTCAGCTGACCGCCATCTTGGAAAGATTTAGGATACAAGGATATTTTGAACATTATATTACTTTGTAATATTAAAACATACAAGTACTATCATAACCGTGTACAACATAGCATACATTGTGGTATGTCGAAACATTAGACATAGGGCAATGTATTTACCACTTTATTACTAATAAATGCTGTTCCAAATCTTCCAGTTAAACTATATTTCACTTTATTAAATTAGTGTAAACTGCTGAAATGGCTTTCGATCGACTCGAATGCTCTCCAGAATTTTGGTTTGGATGCATCTCGAACTTTTTCTATTACAAGTGAAGTTTGGATACGACTACCTTAAGTCTTTAATCGTAATTTATTACTAATGTCAGGTATCCAGTGCGACAAGACAAAAATTAAATATGTACTTTCAGGGTGTTGATATCCTTACCAAACAAATTTTGTAGACTGTACTCAAAATATTAGTATATAGTATAGAATGAAAATATGTGTCTTGAAAGTCAATATAAAAAGAAATCAATGTTATATTAAAAAAAAAATTGGTAAATTCCATTTACACGGAACTTTTCTCGTTATGAGTCTTTCCTATTAATGGGAATAATGAAGTGTGATCCAAATTAGGTCAGTACATATACATTTGTTAACATATATATACGGTATTTTCAAAAATTCTTATTGAGCGTCATTTTGTTCCATCATATTGAATTACTATCAATATTTTTAATTTTTTTTAAATATTTTATTACGTCGCCATTTTGTCTTGCTATTTATTCAGTTCATTACTATGTAACATTTGACTTTTGTGCAAAATCTCAGGTAAATAGGATAATTAGCCTTTTTGGTAGTATTTTTTTAACATTTCACTAGGCCGCCATCTTGTTACGGCATACTGAATTGTTACCAAAATATTTCCAGATCATCATCATATGATCCTTAATTTTTGACTAAAATTTGAAGTCAATCTGGTAGGAAGCTTTTAAGCTATGCCGCGAATTGACAGACAAACAGAGCGACAGACAGGCCAACAGAATTAATTAAACATATTTTTTAGCATCTAGGGACGCTAAATCTTGAAGATATGTAAAGCTTGATTTTTTTTCACGATTACAAACATTTTATTTGACCCCCATTTTATTCCGCCATCGTGAATTAGTACCACAGTTTTACTAGTTTATCCCTATAACACAGTTAGTTATGGCATATAATTTAAAACTGATCCATCAAGTCATCGGATAAGTAAATGTATAGCTCTGCGAACAAACAAACCGACAAACAGCCAGACAGACCGATAGAATTGAGAAAATATGTTTCTCAGCATGTAGGGACCCTGAAACGTAAAGATCTGAAAAAATCTCGGAGGGTGATTTTTTTAACGATTACAATGCTTCTCTTTCAGCAGAGAAGTGAAAAATATTTAACGCTATAACGTGAAGATATGTAAAACCTGATTTTGTTCACGATTACAAACATTTTACATATTTTATTTCCGCCATCTTCAATTAGTACAACAATTTTACTAGTTGATCCCTATAACAAAATTAGTTATGGCGCAAAATTTAAAATTAATCCATTAAGTAGTTTTTTCAGGCTGAATTTTTAAATATTTTATTATGCCGCCATTTTGTTCCGCCATCTTGGGTTTGTATAGAAATTGTGTTAGTTGATTCCAGCATAATTCTCAATTTTGGTGCAAAATTTGAAAGGAATTGTGTAAGTAGCTTTTTAAGTTTTTTAACATATCACTAAGCCGTCATTTTGTTTCGCAATATTGGATTTTAACCAAAATGTTACCAGATCAACCCCATACGACCCTTAATTTTTATAGTTTGATCGACACGAATGTTGTCTGAATTTTGATTTAGATGTCTACTGATTTTTTTTATTAAAAGTAATTCGGAACTTGGAAACGACTACCATGTGCCTTAAATCTTATTTTATTACTAACGTTAGCTATCCAATATAGTAGAACAAAAATTAAATATGTGATTCCAGGGTATTGATTATAGAAAACAACTATAACAAATTTTGTAGAATGTGCTTAAAAGATCGGTATCACAGATAAGCCGAAGATTGATACTCAATTTTTGAGGTCTTCTTGAAAAGAATGAAAATATGTGTCTAGAAATTCAATGTAAAAACAAAAAAATTTGATGTTTAGAGAAAAAATGTTATAATCGAGTAACTGTAATATGCATGAAAAACTGTTTTTTCGTTCACAACTATTATTTTTATCATTAGCCTTTTCTTCCATTGGTGAATACTAGCCTACCTCTTGCACATACTAATACACAAATTTGCTTCTACATGCAAATATTGATGTGCCCTTTTATACGGATACACTTAAACTTTATTTTATTTTATAAAATTGGTGTAAAGTGCTAAGAGGCTTTAGGTTGACTCGTACTTTGTCCGAACTTTAGTTTGGATGCCTATTCAAATTTTACTATCCCTCGTAAAAGAGAAGTACTGGGTATCCCATCCAAAGTTATCACACATTGCTGAATAACTCAAAATCTAAGAAGGGGATCAAATCGCGGTTTGGATAGAATTTTTATTTTTTACGATGTTGCCAAATCTCCAAATTCATTGCAATATTTTTTTGAAATAAGTTTTTAATTGAAAGACCATTGACCATACCAAATGAAACAGCTTGTATATTTTATCAGAATGCCTGATGTTTCTACTTTTCAAAAATGTATACAGGGTTTTATTTGTCTTGAAACTAGACAACAGAAAATGCAGTTTTCAGCGAACTAAAAATGCTTGCAAATTAGTACCTTGTGTTTTTTATTAGTCGGCGTTGTTTCATAGCAACGAAAAGATGACAGTGTCACTGTTACCTTTATAAAAACCCTCTCCAACTTAGAAAAAATACAAACATTAACCGTATATATTGAATTAGAATAAATTACTGTCCCAGAAGACGTTTTCGGGCAATTTTTAATAGGAATCCATGGCTTCGATACACTCTTATATATCTCGTTTCTTTTTGTTTCTTTTTGATTTTATCCCCCGTTCTAGCAGTCCAAATTGAAAAAAATGTGTGGAAAACTTTCATCAGCACTCAAAAATTACTTTAAAATGTGATTATTATACAAATTGTTTTAATTTTAGTTATAGCCTTGCCTTATTAATAATTAAAGAAATACCTATAAGTGATAGTACACGTAAAACCAAATTATAATTCTTTTATAACAAAACTTATATTTAATAAAAATATAGATTAGATTAGGTTAGTATTAGTAAGGAATGCTGTAAAGAAAGCGAGTACTAGCGCGCTAACCGAAAATGAAGATGTTTCTGCAACAAAACCTATACTGTTAGGTGAATTTACCCCGTTAACGTTAGGTTAGTTAACAAAGCCTTCATTAAAACTATAATAATAACAATAAATAATTACAATTCTGTTGTCCAAATAATTTTCATATAGTGATTTAATTTCTTTTAACAAATTGCTAAATCTGAAATCTGGCAACAGTGTGTGATTTTTAATTATTTTTTTTTAGGAAAACTCATATTCATAAATTTTTATTTTTGAAACGTAATATAACAAAATTTCTGAGAAAAAAATAAAATATGCAAAAATCGTCTGTCAGGATAGTTTACCGGACACGGAATCCGCCTTCAAGAACTATTTTGCTATGTGATCAAAAATTTAGAACAAATCGCTCCGTCGAGAAAAAACGTAGGACAATCCAGCATCCAAATTTTTTAGATTACCTACTGGAAAATGGAAAAATTTTGGCTAATCATAATATTGGAATTTCCGTTAGAAAAATTGGAAGTACATTAGAAATGTCTAAAAGCAAAGTTCACAGACTACTGAAAGTCTTAAAATTGAATACGCATAAAATACAAACCTTTCAGAAGATTCCGGGGCATTGTTACGAAAAAGAGAGTTTCTGTCTGAAACAATTTTAATGTTATTCCGAGAATTCTCTAGAACGAAACTTATTATGTCAAATGAAGTAATTTTCTGTGGACGAGTAAATAAGCATAACTCTCGTATTTGGGGAAGTGAGCAGAATCCACGTTTTTTTAATGCATTTGAACGAGATTCACCAAAAGTGTCTGTGTGGTGTTGCATTTCTTCTACAAAAATGTATGGACTGTTCTTTATTTATTTTTCGACAGAAATAGCAAATATTTTTACTTACATTTGTATAGAAAAAAATACACTCAAAAATGTCTAAATTTTTGTGACCTGAGACCTAGTCAAATCAGTGATATTTTCAAAATAAAAGGATCCTAAAAATATGCATATTGACCTTAAAACGTGTAATTCGGCCTTTTTATAACATCAAATTACACTTTTACAAATGTCCTTATGAAAACACTAGGCATGTTTGTAGTAATTAAATGTATTTTTTAAATAAACAAAAAATAACTCGGCCATTATCGTACAATCGTTTTTTCACACATGTATATTCCTGCGAGCTTAAGGAAAATTTACTATTTGTCATTAATTTTCATGTGACTGCAGAAGAATTACTTTACAGCACTAGTGTGCTTTGACTGAAAAAATCTAAATCAGATTCATATATTTGCCTTTAAAATACTCGAACAATATATATCTCATAAAAAATTATTTTTTCTCAAACTCTGCTCTCCACGTTATTGTCAATGCTGGTTGCGTTTGTATAGATGGCAATGGCTTGGTCGCTCTGAGCACCTAACAAGTGCAGAAAATGACTATTACCACTAGATAATTAATCCATGAATTTTACATTAAATTCGGTACACATTTTATCTTTAAAAATTTAATTGACGTGTCTCGTGTAGGAAAATGAATTTGAACCCTGGTTGTTTTGAGTGAACATATTACACGATAGATTATACTATCAGTTTGCTGGAGTGCATTTGTTTTAGAAATTGTAGATTCACGATTTCGTATATACCTTTTAAGGGCTATAAAATATTGATAGGCGTAAAGTATGCAGAAAATATAAGTTTATCATCAGGTTCTTTCTCGAATTCTTAAAATATCGTAATTAGTATGTATCTTAAATAAAAGCATAGTTTCGAATTCAGAAAATATATTAAAAAATCCTTTAGTGTTTGCTCTACATTTTCTGATTTTTTATGACTGCCCCTAAAAAAACCACACAGCACTATGGAAATTTTTTTTCTAATCTAATCAAGGAAACTATTTTAAGATATCATCGAGTTGAGCAAAATATTCTTAAGGTAGATTAGTTAGTTTCATTTATTTGAGACGCACACAGAGAACAGCCAATATCTACATTGCTGCAAATTTAAAAAATGTAAAAGAATTACAAAAATTCAATTTTTTTGTGAATATTTGCCAAAATAAAGGTCAGAATATTCTGTACAAAAATGGCCCGTAATGATAGTTTTAGAGATAACTCTGTGGGAATTCGAAAACTATAGTTAATTTTCTAATGACATTGTCAGCAATTGTATGTATGTAAATCAAGAGCAAAATATTAAATTATGATGAAAAATAATGAATTTGAAAGGGCAACATGTAATAATTAGTTTTTACCTGCAATCTTTCCAAGTTTGATTTTTTTTGTCTAATATTTTTACGGTTGTACAGATTTAATGAGGGTCTCTTTTTTCGTAGAAGTGGTCCAGTTTTTGAGAATAAAAAAAAAACTCCCACCACTGACAAAATCCTCTTTAAATAAGTTAAAGTATGCTATATTAGGACGAATATGGCCTGTAACGTGATATAATTCATACGAAGTATATAATATTAATTTTATTGTCATTTTTATTTTTATTTGATAGATTTAGTATTTTTGATATAATAGTTATTTTTTATTTCGGTTAAAGAGAACATAGTTTTAAATGGTTTTACTGTATCCACGTTGTCATATCTTCTTTTATTTTTTATGAGACATCCTATATTGTTTGGACTTTAATGGATATTATGGCCTTTTTTTGTCGATTTGTTGTCTGTACATTGTCATGTAGTATCAGTTAACTAAATTTTAAAATAAAAACAAAGTTATGAATAAGAAGGAAACATGTAATTTTTCCCAAGTTTCTAAGTTAATTGATTTTGATTTGTAAAATAAACATTAATGAAAAAATAGCTTTGCAGGTCAGATGACATAAATATGTTGCAAATATATTGTACGATTGTCCCATCGAAACAAAGTATGCAAACTTATATAGGGTGACCAGTTTAAAAAATCTGAAGTTAATAGCAAAAATTCTTAAACTTAAAGAGATATGGCAACGCTGTCAAAGCTAAAAATGTAATATTGAGTTTCATTTAACCCATCAAAAGTTTATTGTATTGTTGAAAACAATGAAATTACAGGTGGCACTCGGTATATGATATTTTGCCTTTAATAGTACCATTTAAACAAACAATTTTTTTAGGAAATTAAAATTTTTGTGATCAAAATTATTATTGACTTATGGCAAATAATATTGAAGAAGAAATTGAATGTAAACAAAGTGGGAGATCTTTGCAGTTAGATGTTAAAGGAATAAATACATGTGGCTCGATGTCTCTGATAATTCTTCAGAATAGAACCCGTGGCAGTATTTATAAAACAGAGGCAAATTGCCCACAATTGTACGATACTGTCGTGATACAAGCTTCCTTGTGATGTTTAGATCATCAGTCAGGCGTCAGAGTTAAGGACATTAAGGACTGAATGCGAGACTGTTCTCCATATGTGCGAGCAATAAAAGTTGAAAATAATAAGTCATTGCTACTCTTAGTAACTGACAAAAAATAACATTTTGAAAGTAATGTACTTTAGCTTTTAGAAAATAAAATTTAGTTAAAAAATGGGCAAGAAAAATAACTTGTGCTATGATAAAACTTATATTTAAAAAGCCACTGACACATTTTTTTTCATGGGATGGAAAATTAAAATTTCATATTTTTTAAATAACTTCTCAAAAATTTGCACAAACATGGAAAATCAAATTATTTATTATTAGACTTTTTTTCTTATTAAATTTTTCGTTATCGCATTACTTAACCCTTGTTTTACGATTTTAAAAAATCTCAAAACTTAGTCGGTTGTGTTTTTGGGTGTTTCTTATATTGATGGAAGCGAAAATATAAACACAAAATCTTTAAACCATCAAAATGTTTCTGTTCTAAGAAAAGATTACATTGATATTGGCGATAATTCTACGAAAGTATATTCTAAAAACCTACATTTAATCAAGATTCGTCTACCTAAGTAATCAACAGATTTCCCATATTTAATTTTTAGTAATTTTACGGTATATTAGCACTTATTGGATTTCGGATGCAAGAACTAAAGTTAGTACTTGGTTCTTCAATTTTAAATATTTTATATCTCTTCAAGTGTTATGGCGCGATTACCCTAAATCGAGAAAATACCAAATCTCAGGTTTGCAGTTTTAAAATTTAAAACTTCCATTTCGCTGATTCAAAAGCAGAAAGTAAAATGTAGGGCAATTTGCACGTAGTTTTATTAGAGAAGCAGATGAAACGTATTGCCCGGGATTCTAACTTATTGAATCTCATTTCCGGGGATCCGTACGGAGCCATTTCCACGTCCTTACGACTGGTCCGTGACTAGATCGGGTCGCTGTTTTAATAAAAGAAGCGCTGCCATAACTCACGTTTAGTTGCTGTGAGAAGAAATTAGATTTTTAGAGAAATGGCTGAATTTTGCTTCCTTCGGAATACCGACGAGTTCGTATGACTTACCGATTTACTGCGAGCAAAAGGAAAGAAACAAATTTCGCAAATTTGAAACTTAGGTATTGCAGAAAACTTCCTCTATAATCCTTTCTTATTATTGTCAAGATTCGTTTTTGTAATGAGAAATTTTTAACTTGAGTTTTCTTTTTACTCTCGGTTTCGATAGCCATTTATTGTTTAAACTGATTTATTGAATCTACGATTTAGGAGCTTTCCTTTTCTTTTCAAATAGTCAAATTAATGGCGCTGACCACAGTCACAAAGAATCTAGAAATCGCCACTGACTAGTTCTACTGAGTATTCGTGGTAACAAACGCGTAAACGGCGAATATGTTAACAGCAATTTGTAGAGAGGTGCGCGCTATCTTACCAATCAAAAATAATAAAAAGAATGGAATCTTTACTTTAACAGCCCATATGTTATTTTTATTATACCAAAAATATAGACTATATTCCGAAAAAAAGTTTCGGTGACATATTTGAATCCCTAAGATAGTTTAAAAAAAAACTATCAAACAGGTCAAATGTATTTTATTTTCTTTGTATATAAAAATATTTTAAATACATGGTAGTCCCTGAAGACAAAATAAACTTATATTTCAAAAGCAATTAGCTTTTTAAGAAAACGGTGAAGAAGCATTTTATAATTTTTCAATTATACAAAGTAACTCTTGAAGTATGAAATGATGAATCAGCCTCGTGAAAAGATTTTTAAAAGTATTTACTTTTTTTTAAACGATGTCACACGTTTCATTCATTCTTTTCCCTATAGAGGTATTAACCCTTCGATCATTACCCCCTCAAAAACGAAAAATACTTTTACAGAAAACTGCAAAAGACGTCAAAATTCAATAATTTTTTTCTATATGGTTCTATTCTTCTATACAGAGTAGCTCTTGCGGTATAAAATAGCATTTTTAAAAAAGAATCCTTAACCAAACGATGAAATGCGTAAAAGTAATTTTATCTATTTGCAAATAATTTTTTTTTTATATATTTAATGTTGTTACTCTACGTCATTTTGAGGGTAGAAAACTGCTTTTTAAAAAATGTATAAATATAATTGCCGTATATACTCGATTTTTTTTTTAAATTAAACTTATGAAATGACAGTACAGTGTTTCAAAAAACGGGGAAGTACGTTAAATTTCTTTTATTATAAAAAACAGAAATATTTTTATTTTATTACGGTTAATTAAAAAAAGAACTTTGGAACACGTTAAATATCTTTTATCTCTTCATTTATTAACTCCGCTTATTTCAACTAGTGGGGATAAAATATATTTTTAAAATCGTAAATATTTTTTTATTTCGATAACGCTACGCACTAAAAAAAAAACGGTAAAATATGTCAAATTTATTTAATTTTGCAGCATATAAAATAAATGTTTTTCTTTATAGAGAGCTATTCTTAGGGGATGTAACCGCCCTTGGACAGAGAATTACAATTTTTAATTTCTACTTGCCTCGTAAAAAGGAAATACTGTAATTGTTAAAAAAACCACCCTCCCAAGTTTTTACACATCTTCACATGTTTTAGGGTCCCTTGATACCAAAGAACATGTTTTCTCAATTCCTTGAATCCGTCGGTCTGTCTGTACGCGGCATAGCTCAAAAACCCAATATGGCGAAATGAAATAGCGTCCTAGTGCAATGTTAAAAAAATTATTACTAAAAAGCTACTTATACAATTTACCTGAAAGTTTGCGCAAAAATCAGCTAGCAGTAGAAATCATCTGCAAAAAATTCTGGTGCAAATCCAATATGGCGAAACAAAATTACGGCCTGGTGAAATTAAAAAAAAAATATTACTAAAAAACTACCTATCCAACTTACATGAAATCTTGCACAAAAATGAAGTATTACGTTAAAATCAACTGGTAAAATTTTGATACGAATCCAAGATTGCCAAGCAAAATGTCGGCTCAATAACATATTTAAAAAATCAGCGTGAAAAAGCTACTTATTAGATTGATATCAAATTCTCTGGAAGAGTTAAGCGTGATATAGTGACAAAATAAAATATTAAAAAAATCAATGTAAAACATTTCTAATTCTATTGATTACCTACACATTATTTACAAAAATTAAATGTGATATAGAAATAAAGTGATACAAATTCAACGTGACAGGATAAAATAGCGGTTTTAAAAAAATTAGTACTTTCTACTTATTTAATTTATTTAAAAGCATGTTCAAAAATCAAGTAGATAAAAACTGATAAAACATTGGTACGAATCCAATATGGTGGTACAAAACGGCGCAATAAAAATATTTGGAGAAACAGTATATATTTATATATATATGTATATATATATATATATATATATATATATATATATATATATATATATGTGTTGATTTTTACTCCTTCACGGATGGAAAAATACAATGTGTTTTCATTCCGGGTGTACATCCGTTCACTACTGTCGTTCTGAAAAGAACAGTTTTGCTGACGTTTCGCCAAAATCACATTTGGCATTTTCGAAGCTTTCTTTCTCGCGTCCGAATGAAGAAAAAACAACTAAAAATAAAATAAAAAGTTCACCAATAAACCCCGAAATTCAACAAAAAATCGTACCACGGGAAAAGTCGAGCAGATGTCCTAAACTCTATGGTTTACCAAAAATACACAAACCAGGGGCGCCTATCAGACCTATTGTTAGTGCTGTTAATTCGCCGCTACAAAAACTGGAGAAATACCTTTCTGAAATTATGCAACCAACTGTAGAAAAAGCTGATTCATTTGTAAAAAACTCGGAGCATTTCACTTGAATTATACGAGATATCGTCCTTGAAAAAAACGATATCATAGCAAGCCTAGATGTCAAATCGTTATATCCCAGTATTCCAATCGACGAAGCATTGGACAAGATTGCTATGAACGAGGATTTCCAGGCACATATAATAGAACTCTCGGAGCATTGCCTCAAAAATACTTATTTTTCTTTCAACGGGCAAATGTATAAACAAATGTATGGTGCTCCAATGGGTTCCTCGCTATCACCAGTAGTCGCGAATTTATTTATGATATACTTCGAGAAAGAAGCTCTTGAGAAAGCAAGTTTAAAACCCAAATTATGGATTCGTTATGTGGATGACATATTTATTATATGGCAACATGGTCATGCAGAGCTCGAAAAATTTCTGACTCACGTAAATTCAATCCACCCCAGAATACAATTTACTCTAGAGCTAGAGGAAAACAACAAACTACCATTTTTAGATGTTTTGGTCACAAAACTACATAACGGACATTTCGAATACACCGTGTATAGAAAACCGACACATACAGACAGATATTTAAATGCAAAATCACATCATCACCCAGCACAAATTCAAGCTGTGGCAAATACTCTAATATCTAGATCCGTGCGACTAAATGAAACACAGACGAGACAAAACGAACTTAAGGTAGTATCTAGTGCTTTAAAGAAAAATGGCTACACAAATCGCACCATAGAGAAAGCTATTAATGCACAGGTTTCCCGAACAACGAACAACAAAAAATATGAGCCGGGAAAGCAACGAGTAGTCTTACCATATGTAAAAGGCACAACAGACAGAATCGGAAGAATTCTGAGGAAACACAACATACAAACAATACACAAGCCACAAACAACTATAGGTAAACTACTCGGAAACCCAAAAGATAAAATCAAACTGGAAAACCACGGAGTGTACAGCATTCCGTGCCAGGACTGTGAGAAGTTGTACGTAGGGCAAACTAACAGGCGAATATCAGCAAGAGTGGAAGAGCATAAACTCAGCATCAGAAATAAACAAACAACCTCAGCTTTATTCCTACATCATCAGGAAACCGGCCATAAAATAAATTTCGATGGGTGTAGGGAGATTGCCAATATAGAACATTATAAGACCAGAATAATCCGAGAAGCCATAGAAATTGAAAAACAAGGTGATTTGAATAAAAGGGACGAATCATTAAAACTACCAACAGTATGGAAGACAATAATCGACAAATCTAAAATCGCAAAAACTCAAGCGCAGTTAGCGCAACAACAACAGCACCATCCGGAAAATATAAATAACGACCAACGCCTGCGCAGCTATAACCTTCGGCCCCGAGTGGGGGTATAAAAGGAAGCGTCGCAGTCACCAACACTTCAGTCTCCATTCGGACGCGAGAAAGAAAGCTTCGAAAATGCCAAATGTGATTTTGGCGAAACGTCATCAAAACTGTTCTTTTCAGAACGACAGTAGTGAACGGATGTACACCCGGAATGAAAACACATTATATATATATATATATATATATATATATATATATATATATATATATGTATATAAATATATATGTGTGTGTGTGTTATGTGTGTTACTAAATGACTAGGTCCACTTCACTATTCTTATGAAAAGAAAAGATTCATAACGAGGAAAGTTCCGGGGAAAGAAATTTGCCGATTTTCTAAACAGTGGAAGACGCCAAATTGGTTTTCAATTTTTTTCGACTATGGCGGTCCTACAGGAGGGTGAAATAGCTTTTTAAAAGCGTAAATGTGAATATTTTTTAAATTTAGAAATAAGAATTATTTTATTAAAAAGACATATTCTTTTTTTATATATATAAACACCAAGTTGAGAAAAACCAATGATTTATCAAAAGAACTAATCTGATAATTAGCACCTTAGTTGTAGTCATTGGTGTGCATGTCACTTTATTTTACTGTTGCTATCTACAGTCAGTATTTAATAAATAACCTGGTAAGGATAATTCAGAAGCGCACTTTATAGGAGTATAGCAGGAATAGACGACTTTTTTGTATTAAGTGTTTTGAGAAAATGTCGTACCATTTAAACTTGGTAGTTTCGGGCATATTGTATGGCAAAGCTGGTAATGATGAAAGGGGGAAGTGAAGAGGAGGGATTAAAGTAAAATTTGCGGCAAATTGTTTTGCAAACTTTAGATGATTTTATCACCAGAAATTAAAGGTGGAAAGGAGTTTTTGCAGAAGTTTCGGTTAATATTTTTGGCAAGCGACCAAAAGGATTGGCTCCAAGAAAGAACTTTGCCTTTTATGCGTTTGTTGAAGGCATTTTTGGCATCGATGCCATGACTCATCTTTAACCTTTAGATTATCTGAAGTTGGGTTCTTAAGAAAATTTTTATGAGAACGAATTTTCTTTAGTACGACGTTCCCTCAGGATTTTAGGAACTAAGGTTTATTATTGAGAGGTTTTGAAGTCTTAATATAATGTTGTATAAAGTTTTTTATACTAAATTGGATTGCATCCGAGATTTGTTATCAAATTTCAGAAGAATCGTTGGTAGTAAAATCAACATCATTCCAATGAAAGTGTGAAGAAACCCGTATGACCCCATATATCTCTTAGATATAAAAAATGACCACTTTTGACAGATAAAAATGAAAAAACCGAAATGTCGTTGTCATTTATTTATTTGGAAATGTGGTATCCATTCTGTTATCTCTCTCTTGTTTGTGTGAATATTTTCACTGCTAGCAACAAATTTACATTTGTCTTGGGTACTCTAAAACGGCCATCTACTCTAACAGCAGGGTCTGCCGGCGTTCAGTTACGCTCGAAAATAACATCGGATGTTATCCAGAATATCAAATATGAAATATTTTGATAGCAACACTTCGCACTTCTTCGTACACAGAAAACACGAAAAAAGTTTGGTTCTATACTAATGAGTTTATTATTGTTAAAAGTTAGTTTGAGAACCAAAACTTGCAAAGCCAATACATATATTTTGTAACAAAATATAGCCTCTAGAAATCAAAATTAAACTTAGTCTATCCCAAATAGTAGTAAGGTGTGGGGACAAGCCCAGCAATTATGTCTGAAAGGCTCTTTTCGCTAGCCCCGGTCCCACCCAGTGCATTCGAATATTAAGTTTACAATGTCCTGTCAAAATGCGATTTAGATCCTCCATCATCTATCGACTCGTTGACAATAACCAAGCTGCCTTAAATCCACATGGGTTGGATAGCATTCTTTTGCCTGTCTGCAGTAGTTTAGTTTTCTAACTTTGTCTTCTCGCAGACCCATGTGGGGGGTTCTGGGTTCAAAAATTGGAGCGCCGATCCGCTTCTGGTGAGTTCATTCGCTTGATAGTTGCCTTCGATACTTATTTTAGTTTCACCATACACTACGAGTTGCCTATATACCGCGATTGAACGTTAGCCACTTTCCATGACCTCTTGTTTGAATTTCATTCTCAAAAAGCCTTTGTGAGTCTTAGACGACTATCTGGAATAATCGATGGACAGGATGAGATCTCCTAACCTATTATATTTGCTATTTTCATGTGGCCTACTCCCGCTAAATTCGTATGCCAAGTTCCGCAGTCATCCAACCTTTTGCACGAAGCCATGACTTCCTTCTTTATTCATATCGGAAGCTCCGAGACGCCCAAGAGAACGTTGAGGGCGGCGCCTGGTGTAGTCCTGATTGCCTCGGCAATCCTTAAAAATGTCAGTTTCTAAAGTCCGTCCAGTTTGAAGCAATTTGTTACTTTTTCCATCACCGGTCAGTAGAGGACCTGTGGGAATAAACCACATTTCCTCCTCCGGCGTAGCTGCTACATTATTGCCATGTATTGGATTTGTTGGTTACCTTTTTGACGTGTGGTTTCCATGTCAGATTTTATCCATAACGATCCCAATATATTCGACCACCTGTTTCAGGGGCATAGGCCTCTGGTACAAGGTTAGTCATCAAAATCTAAATATAGTCCCAAAGTTTTAAAGTAAAAAGTAGGGTATAATTTAACGGATGGATTGCCTCTCTGCGTTCTTTAGTAAATTACTTTTTTAGTTTAACTTTATTAAAACGAAACCTTGTGTTAGGTATAGGACAGATTCTGCTCGGAAATTAACTTTATCCTTCATGAATATTTAAGGTTCATTTGATTATTTCGGAACTGCCTCTCGCCTATCCCTTTTCGTGTATCTGGGTCTACAAATGGCTGCTCCGAGAGCGGTTTGTTTGCTTGTAAATTACTAAATTTGCATCTAAAACGCCGACAAACTTCGGCAAAATATAATTTTAAACTTATAAATACAGCTATTGTTAAAGTTGAATTACTGTGAAATTGCAATATAAACTTAGGGGGCGAATATCTGAATCAGTTGTTCTAGTATTTTTGTTTAAAATTTATCTATTTTGACAATAAAATGTGTTTTGGTATATTTATGTACGATAATAATTTTCTCAAGACGAGATTTATATACAAAAATATAATAATTATGGCGACTTTTGACGTTTAAAAATTGTATATATCTATCAAAAAAGGATATTTTTTTAAAATTTTAACCAACAGAAAATAAAACAATTGTGGCATCTTCCATCACTTACGAAAATCCTAAAATGATAATTTTGTTTTTGAGGAGCTGTTTCTCCCCCTTAAACTAACACTATATAACATAAAAGAAATTCTTTTTTATACATAAAAATTAACTTTATTGCGTTTTACCGCTTTTTCATAAGGCTAGGCGTTATTATTACAAAAAATATTTGTATATGTATGTATATAACCCTTTTAACTGCTATTGGGCTACCCGGCGTAGGAAAAGAAATGTGTTATATACAAATAGATAAAGAAATTTATAGTGTTTTACCGTTTCTTTTTTAACTAACCGCTTTAAGATTTAAAAAAAAAACATATTTTCGTTTTTTAAGCGCTTCTTCATATGCTTACAGGTTGTCTATATAGAGAGATCAAAATGTAGTCATATACAAAAAAAAGAAAGGAATTTGACTTTTTTTAACGTATGTTTAAAAAAGCTAAATGCCTTTAAAATATTTTTGTTGGTTTTCAGGTGCTATTTCATCCTACCACGGCTATCTTGTATAGTAGAAAAAATGTTTTTAAAAACAAAAAATATATATAATTAAAGTTTCCAGATAAAAATTATGTTTAACGTTTTTTTTTGCAAAAAATAAGGGCCAATTATTTTGTGATAAAAAAATATGTCACAGCAAATATTTACCGTATAACTTTGTGCAGGTTTTGAGGTGTTTTTGATCCTAGGCTCTGTATTTATAATCTAATTGACTTCAAAAAGATCAAGGGTAGCAATGCAGGTCATACCTATATCCTACCATAAACCATTTTCGAGAAAAAATTACAAAATTAGTTTTCTGTGTTACTTTGTTATCAATTTAAAGTTTTTTTATTAGTTTTTAAATCAAAGATTCAATGTTGTTTATTAAATATAATCATTCTGAATGAAAAATAACATCTTCATATTTTTATAAAGAATTACAAACAATACATATTTTTGGAACATTCTTAAGGCACACAATTCAGTCTTATCAATATAAGATATCAGATTCATTAAATATTAAAATAAATATAAATAATTATTAAAATAAACAAAACACTTTAAACAAATTAAACAATAATATTCTTAAATTTTGGCACTGTAAAATTAACTAAAACAACATTTTTGGCTAAAAATAAAAACAGACCTCCAACTACGCCTTCCAAAATGACATTAATATTAATAATCATATTCACAAGCATAAAATTTATTTTTGTATCCTCCGTTACAAACACCTTTTATTCACTTAAAACAACCAATGAATAGAATCCAGTCTGGTTCAATGTAACTAGACCAATCAGCAGCACAAATTCCACATCCATCTTCATTTTGTTTGTCACTATTTTCATCTTCAATTATGATATCTTTCCTCGTCTTGCTTGTCTTCATTTTCTTGACAGTTAAGTTCTTTGCCTGGTATAATTTTTTCTTTTAGAGTTAAAGCTTGTTTATCCGCGTGTCTCCTGAAGAAACTCTAATACCCTATCATTCAGCGTAGAACTCGTAGATGCTTCACTTGGCAGTTTAGATAAATTCAAATATTTTTCTACTGTTTCCTGGACAAGCGATTTAGAAGATTCGGAGAATGTTCCTTGGAAAAAGTGCCTTTGACGCAACTCGTCCTTCTCCAATCGTCCAAAACGGCTCTCTGTTTCTTCATCATGGGAGCAAAGATATCAATGTCCAAAGGCTGCATGAAGTGGCTTGAATTGGGGGGTAACGAAGCCGTGTAAATACTACTTTCTTTAGCAGCCTTTACTACAGCTGGAGAAAAATGAGAGGCTAGGTTATCACCTCAAACCACAGCTGTTTCGCCATTACAGTTTTCTTTGATGTGGTATAGCAAGAGTTTGAAGAAGCATATCTCAAAAAACTTCATATCGAACCATCAACTGCTGCTATTATCACAAACTGTCCTTGAGAGCCACCAATAGTCCAGTTTTCGAAGATATTGTTAGCTTTGTAGACTACCATTGGTAATAGGAAGATCCCATTTGCACCTCCGCAGACCATTTCATTTATTTCCGAACGCGAATTTTCTTGAACTCCTTCCACCCTTTTTGTGCCGCTACGAACTAGCACTTTTTTGACACCGGGGTCGTCTCTAAAATTAACTTCATCATAGTTAAACACTTGTCTAGCACTAACAGATTCGCGAACATGTTTAATGCTATTGAAAAACTCTTAGTTAGTCTCCGGTATTAGCATCCCTCATGCCTCTCAAATAGCCTATTTTGAAGAGTTCCCCTAGGTATTTGCCAGCGCTTGAAGGCTTGTACCTGTGACATCCTCCCCACTCTAACAGCTTCCACTGCTTCAGCTATATCTTGTTTCGTATAGTTTTTATAGTGCCTTGATCCAGCCAACCTCGAGTAATGAACAACTCTCTTCGACTGAATAATACTGAATACTAAAACTAGCCGCAAAGCGTAGGCGTGCACGTGCTGTGAAAGAACGGAGGTATGTTCAGGTAGCGCCGTTTTACGGTACTTTTTTGAATTTCTTACTGTGATTTGGAAATTTTGGATTTTGCTGTGCCCAATACCTACAGATTTGAAATTAGACTACGCCGTTAGTTGTATGTTTCCGATCAAAACAAATCTATTTTCGAAAATTGTTTCGCCCATTATTAAACAAAAGTTTAAACGACGAGCATCATCTTCATTTTGCAGTTTATTGTTAAATCTTGGCTTAAATCCAATATATTTATTGTTGTTTAAAATCCTCTGAATCTGCGATTTGCTAATGTTAATGTTAACAAATATTTTTCTTGAAGACAGTCTCAAGTTTTGTTTCAACTGAATCAAAAAGATATGAGTAGCGGTGTCAAAATTGTTGTACTGTTTTTTACTATCTTAAAAATTTTACGTCTCCAGTGATAAAAAATTTTCGAATTAATACCGCCCTCAATTTTTGCTCATGATAACATGCTGATACTTACTGGAAATCTCATATACGGATGTCAATAATCTGTTTTTTATTCAAAAACTTCTTAATTGAGCGGAGGTGATGTTTTAAAATAACAAAATAATTGTACTTTGTTAAAGGAAAATTTTATAAACTTCCATTTTTTAACCGCTTTGATGATTTTATTATAATTTGACTACTGTTTATTACCTCTAAGAAGAAACTTAACTTTTTATGAACAATTACTTTTTCCCGAAAAACTAAAAATACATAAGTTTGCAAGAGTCAAGAACACAATGTATAATTAAAAAGGAGAAGTATCTACGCCAATGACTTCCACAATTTTTCGATGTCGAAACTTTTACCCTCACTATTTCTGTTTTCAACTTGACTGATATCGGTTGCGTGTTCACAATTTTTTTTTTATGTTTTTATAGCCATTAACATAATCTATGATCTACGCCAAGGACACTCAAGATCTTGCCTCCACAAAACAATGATTTAGGCTATTTTTGGTACAATTTTGAAACGAATCGTTGACACTTCTTAAAATATCGTGCGCACAAACATCCATAGGGATATCATAAACTGATTACTAACAGCATGTTTTTTCATGTTCTGGAATTTAAAACGTCGAAAAAAACACTACTTATTTTTTTACAATGCAATAAATTGTTCATATAGTGTCCTAGTAATAAAATTTACGGACGGTTATATGGTGTAGTAAAAATAAGGGTTCTTGGGACTAGACTTTGTTTTGTTAAAATATTCAATAAATGCGCACAAGGAGATGCTTTGTCAACCTGTAAAACTCAGTTTTGGTCGACCTCTGGGGTATTCTACACAATTGCTTATCCAGATATTCTTGCTATATTATTTGCTAGTCATCACCTGGAAAATATTTTTTTAAACAGATTATAAAATAATATTTAATGATAATTTTTTTATAATGTAACTTTTTTTATTTTCAGTTTCAGTAAGTTGGAATGCAACGATGGATATAAGAGTAACCCAAAATGGCGCATATTTATTGGAAATAGACAATTTTCTGCACAAGAAGTATTGACAGTCAAAGTTATTTATCTCCTACCTACCAGGAGCTTTCATTCAAGCCCTGCTAAAACTTTAACGCATTTCACATAGAACCATAACAATGAAATTTAAATGGTAGATTTGCCAAAAACGACATTTTTTAATGAGGCAGAAAGTTTTCCTGCCAGGTAAAAAGTAGCAGTCATTTGTAGCATCTGAAATTTTATAATTCTTTACTACTATCTTCTGCCAAGCGCTGGTGTGGCGTTCAGCAATGACATTAGCTTTATTCGGGTTTTTATTTTCATACTCTTCAAAAACTACCCTGGAACTGTCCTCGAATTTCACAGATTCACGTGCGCTCCAGTTTAGTCCCAGAACTCTTCTGAACCCTGAACCTGAACCCGAATGGAATCTACAAATGATATATGGACCATTTACATGGCAAGCGAGGACGAGGGTATTTTGATATAGCTTTAAGAAGGTGTATTTTGTTTGCTCGTTGACATGGAGTTCACTGTATTGCTCCGCTTTAAAAGAAAGATAAATATTTCAATCGTGAAAGAACCTTAATACTTTGTGCATGCTTCTCGTAATTTAAGAACGGTAATCGAAACACATGAATGAAACTATTATTAATTTAAAACGGATCTGGACGCTAACGTCTTTCATATAGGATCTTATCACAATCGGTTCCCGGATCAAACCTGTTAGTGCGAATCGGTCTCTCTTTTGTTTCCAAAGTATCACGTTAATGGAGATTATTATTATGAATAGTATTTTTTCTAACAAGTGTGGAAAATGAATTTTTCCTCACGGACGAGCAGTTGAGTACGGAAAACAAATTTTCCACGCGCGTTAGGAACGTTTATTTTTCTACAAGCGTGTGGAAATAACCAATGTCCAACAGTCATATTAAAATTTTTTTAAAAGTTTTACATTTTATTACTTATTTATATAATAATTTGTAATAAAAGTGAAATTAGTCGCAGATGACCGCCTATAACAGTGCAGTGGCGGCTATTCAGGTGAAGTAGGTGAAGTACTACTTCACCAGGAAAAATAAACAAGCGAACATCTAACTATATTTATTATATATCTCTTAAAATTTTAGTTTTTACATTCATTTATTCACCTAATTGGTAAAAAATAAACTGTACATCTCGAATAAATATTTTACTTGACCGTTGGCGGCATGTCTTTTTAAAACTTTCAATCGAACTTTATTATAACAAATATAACAGTGGCGCAAACCGCTTCAACTTTGCTGGAGGTGCTATGTTTAGTTTACAATTTTCCTACTATGTTGTCATGATAACGCGTATCCGATGACGTCGAGCCCAGCGCCATACAACGCGCTCGGTGAATTACAGGCGCAGTACACTACATCCAGTCGTTCAGTTTGCGGTGGTTGTTTACTTTTATTTTCGCGGATTTCGCTGCCACCGGTGAGTTCCTTTGCAGTTAACTTGACTGTTATGTGGTATATTTATTTATGGTGTCGTTACAACTTCAAATTCGAAGTTAGTAAATGTGATTGTTCAAGACTGGAATAAATTAAAAGACGTCTTTGAATTTATTACAAACTGTGACAAATCTGATGAAAAATCAATCCGCCTTGCGAAAGGATTTTTAAGTGAGATGAACGATTTTGAATTCACGTTTCTGGCATTAGTGTTTAATGATATTTTCTCATTTTTCATCAGGGACATACTATTTGACAGTTCTTCAAAAAGAATCGCTTGACATTCATTTTTGCATATCCAATATAAAACGCTGTCGTGAGGCGCTCTGTAAAAAAAGAAATTAACATTTTTTTTAATACCATGTTTGATAAAGCAAATTCTATTACAGAAATAAATCATTACAAACGTGAGCTTGCTAAGCTTTCACCTGAAGAAATAAGTGCTAAGTATAGAACCTTTTTTTATGAAATATTTGACCATGTTTTAATGGAAATGAAACTAAGATTTCAAGACTGTGAAAAACTTACATTTTCATGTTTGGTAGGTTCTGCTAAATTTTCCGAATATAGTTTAAATTTTCCGACTGGCCCGTTTGAAAATTTGTTACAGTTATATGGGGAAATATTTTCAAAAAGTCAACGACTTAAAAATGGTCTTATTTTTGCCGATGAGAGTAATTGGAATATATCGCTGCAAGAGCAAGTGAAAAAAATTAATAAAAATAAATATATTTTTACCGAAGTATATAAATTGTTTTCCCTTATTTTGACAATACCGTCGACAAGTGCTTCAGTGGAAAGAAGTTTTTCTTGCTTCAAATGTGTAAAAACTTATTTAAGAAATACAATATCTCAAGAAAGACTTACTTCTCCTGGCAATATTTCAATATAAAAAGAATTTCTGGAGGAGATTGGGGCAACTCATCCATTTTATGAAGATGTTAGAAATAAATTTGCTGGTATGAAGGATAGGAGAATTGATTTAGTATACAAAATTTAGGTAAGTCGTAAAAAAATATTCTACCCCTCCACATATAAAATTCTGGAAAAAAAAATTATTGCGATATTTTGTTGCTTCATTTGCACTTCACTTACTCTTTCACCCGTGAGCCGCCACTGTAACAGTGCCCTGTATATTGTTCTGGATTAGATAACTTCATATATGGTGCAACTTCTGCTGGCATTTTTTGCAAATTGTTAATACCAATGCATAATTTAAAAAAAACTCGAAAAAAAGTAACATAAAAATATATAAAATTTTTCATTTGCGTAAATGAATTCGGGCTGGGAATATTTGAGGCATACTTAAATATTGGGGCAGCGGACTTGAAGTTATTCCATTGAAACTAAATTTAAAAATGATATATTATTTTAAAATCATTTAAATTTGATAAAATGGTCCAAAAGGGAACAAAAATATGGAATATTTTAATGTGCATTTGAAATAAGCGTAGGTCTCAGTCTGCCGCGCCTTTAACACATCACTAAAGCAGACCCTTGCTAGAAACACCATAGGACATCTGAATAAAAGAAACAAAAGAAATTTTGCTCAACAAGGTCTATAAAACACAGGAGTGATAATTACCTCGAAAAACCGATATTATGAAAATTTTTCGAGGCCAAGACTGTCCGAGATTACTCTAGCCTCGAAAATCCCTAAATATTCCTAAAGGGCCGAAAAACACTGATATTTTGAACCCCAGCATAAACAAAGAAAGAAGCTTTGAATAGGTTTACTATACACATTTACTAGTTTATTACAGCTATTTCACCAGAAGATCATTACGGAAGTAGAAATCCTCCCATTTCAGATTTGGAGAATAAGGACCAAACTTTCGGAAAGTTCGTTTAAACTGCGGATTCGTTGTATCAGTTCGGAGCAGCCACAGCGACGCCTTGTTTTACCCAGCCGGTTTTCTAATTAAACTACCGTTTTAATTAACACGCTAAATTATGCCCTAAATTAAATTCTGTCGTCGTTTATCTGGAAACTTGCCGAAAACTTTGGAACTTAGTCTCGTGTGCCGTAATTATGGAGTTATCCTGATTAGGGTATTTCGGAAGGCAAATTTGGAACAAACCTTATGGGTATCAATAAATCAGGGTAGGGCACCAGCTGAAATATGTGGTATAAAATTAGTAAATAAATTAATCATTGGAGATGGTTTAAGCAAAAAAATCATCAAAACAAGGAAGGCGTGTCGTAAAGAAACTAGTAATTCATTATGAAGAAATAAAAGGCATATATGTATAGCTCTCTATAGAGTAGTCGTTAAGGGGCCAAAGTTCCCGAGGACTCCTTTTTCCTAAACAAGTGTATCTATAGTAAAACAAGGACCCGGCTTTTTTAGTTTTTTTTTAAGAAAACCTTCACTAAAGCCATAATAAATAATTAAAAATAACAGAAGTCGAGAAGGACGATAGAATTCTGTTCTACAAGGAAAATAACATGTGGCAACATTGGCACCGAGTGGGCGGTATAATGAATGATCCTCCTGGAAGAATATACATGGTAGTCAGTTGTCAACGTTTATTGTTTATTACAATTGTGTGTGATTTGTGAAAATGTGTAGAGGTGGCACAAGGGAGAACACTACCAATACAATTCTTTTAAAGAAGTAATAAATAATCAGTAATTGAAGTCCTTTAGTGATTTTTTAAATAAAAAACATTACTCCAAGGAAGAGGCAAGATGAGGATTTTTGAAATTAAACAAAAACACCTTACTAACTACTACTCAAAATGACTTATTGTGCCAACACAGTCCAAACTATTTTCCTTATATTAAGTTAAAGTGCCAGCTAAAAAATAAGTAACTTAAAAAATTAGGTTTAATTTTAAAAGTAAAGATCTACTAATTCAACCCTTCGATTAAAGTGCTGTTTTCGGATTTTAAGGAAGCGTTCTGTTATTATTTAAGATATGGTAGTTATCATGTGCTTCATGTACAAAATCTCTATTAAACTCAGGGTTTTAAAAAGTTAATTAATTATTAAAGAAAAGTTTTGAATTTTCTGTAAAAAGTACGTATATATATATATATATATATATATATATATATATATATATATATATATATATATATATATATATATATATATATATATGTATATATATATATATATATATATATATATATATATATATATATATATATAATAAAATATATTAGCAAAAAAAAATAGTTACAATGAAATGTTCCTTTTTTGGGTTAAACATATTTTTGTTGATGTGTTTCCCAAGAGATCAGATTAGTCTAAACAGTGAGATATGCAATTGTTTAAGCTCTTTTTCATTGAATGTATATTTGTACAATTTTTACGTGGCGAAAAATTCACAAAGAAATTTTAAAACATATTTTTAATACCGTAGATATATCTCGCGTAATAAGGGAAATATATGATGTTTTATTATTAATCAAGTACCTCAAACTTGTATTGCGACCACAATATCGCTGAATGTAAGCAATACGTTAAAATAGCATTATTTAGAAAATATTTTAACAATAATAATAATCTGAGAACATTCATACAGTGATTTACGCAGCAGTTATAACCAAGATAACACACAACAATTAAAAACTCCCGCCATGACACAGAAAAACCAACAGAATAAAACTATAAGTCAAATAGCAGATAAGGATGAACTCATGAACGGCAACAAGTCAAAACGAATCGAGAGAAAATCAAATCTACATCTCCTGATCACACGCTTACAGAAATCATTGACATTCTGAAACAAAAATTATTCGTGTATGCCGCAAGACTCCGAAGATACAAAGAATGAAATGAAAGAAAGGATGCTAACAACCTGTTTCAATGCAATGACAACACAAGAAGTTGCAGAAACAGTCAAACACACGCATAACTGGAGATCTCCTGGAATAGATAACATTCATAACTTCTGGTACAAACAGTTTACCTCCACATATGAAGCTCTCACTCGCCAAATTAATGAAATTATTTTAAAACCCAGCACACTCTCCAGTTTTCTCACCCAAGGAATAACATAGCTTAAACCCAAAAACCCAGAGATTAAGAACCCGTCAAATCACCGACCTATTACGTGCCTTCCAACCCTATATAAGATCATCACAGCCACAATTACCAGGAGAATAGAACAACATCTAGGACACAAAAACATTCTAATGGGAGAGCAAAAAGAAAAAACAGTCGAAGATGGGAGGAGTAGTTAATTATAGACTAAGAACCCGTCAAATTACCGACCTATTACGTGCCTTCCAACCCTATATTAGATCATCACAGCCACAATTACCAGGAGAATAGAACAACATCTAGCACATAAAAACATTCTAACGGAAGAGCAAAAAGGAACAGCTGAAGATGGAAGGAGCAGTTAATCAGCAAAGATCATAGAAACCGTCACACTGATTACATATATTATAAAAAAGCCTTTGATTCGACACCCCACAGTTGGCTAACCAGAGTGCTAGAATTGTACAAAGTCAATCAAAACCTCAGGAAAATTCTTACGCTTATCATGAGTACGTAGAAAACTACAATCAACCTGAGAACACAAAACGAACACATCGAAACAGAAGAGATCTACATCAGACGGGGTATATTTCAGGGAAATCCACTCAGCGCTTTATGGTTCTGCCTCTGTCTTAATCCACTCTCAAACACACAGAATAACACAAACTTCGGATTCCACTATACACCAAAAAAATTACCTTCACAAAATAAACCATCTCTTGTACATGGACGACATAAAATTATACGCAAGCAGAAAGGCACAGCTGAAGGAACTCCTTAAAATCACGAAAACGTTTACCCTGAATATCAACATGGAATTTGGTATAAGTAAATGTAAGCTACTTCATATCAACAAGGACAGTGGAAAGACCAACCTACGATAGAAATAATCGACAATGAAATTATAGATAACATGCTCAAAGAAGAAACGTACAGATTTCTAGGCTTCCATCAAAGCACTAAAATTAACCACACTCATATCAAATCCGAGCTCAAGACGGAATTTAAAACCAGACGCACAAAACTACTAAAAACAAAACCGAAATCCAGAAATCTAACGAAAGCTATTAACACCTTTGCAATACCTATTCTTACGTATTCGTTTAGAATCATTAAATGGTCACACACAGACATAGAAAACATTCACATTCTCATACGCTCTGAATTCACTAAGCACAGGAAATTACATCCAAACGCATGCAAGGAAAGACTCATCATAGAGAGAAAAGAAGGAGGGAGGGGAATTATAGATATGCAATCGCTAAATAAAAAAAAATTACGGACTGAGAAAATTCTTCCACACCAAGCAAACTAACCTCCGCTACACCGCTCGACCTGTCTCAAATGAGCCACGCAGCTAATCACGACTAGGGAAGATGAACACCTGGACTGAAAAAACACACCACGGAAGACACAAACGCCACATAAAGCAAGACCACATACATAAAAAGCTTTCATATACGTGGTTACAAGAAAGGCAGCTGTTCCCCGAAACAGAAGACTTCCTGCTTGCCATCCAGGACAAAGTCATAGCAAGCAGACACTATCAATAGCACATCACCAAGGACACAACCATTTAAGACGACAGGTGTAGGAGATGTCACCAGCAGAGAGAAACGATCGAGCACATAACGAGTGGATGTAGAATAAGGGCCGGAACAGAATACACCGCGAGACACAACTCAGCAGCGAAGGTCGTTCATCAAACATTAGCCACAACATACAAACTAACGGAGAACGCAGACCCTTACTACCATTACTCACCAACATTCATACTTGAAAATGAAGACTACAAGCTTTACTGGAACATTTTAATCCACAAAAGAAAAGATCACAAAATCAGAACCTAATACAGACATTCACAGGAACATTCAGAAATCGGTTGAAAATATGTAACATCGTTAGATCATTTCTTAAAACACAATAGCTCTTTTTTTTTGTTCCTTTTCCTTTTCGTTTTTTTTTATACTGACCTGGTGTAATCCCGTCAGTATAAAATACAACCACAGGAATACTGTGACACAAGGTGGGATAATAATAATAAGTCGGCTTTATTAAAAGGGCGAAGTTTAGCTAGTTCTTCGAAGAGGAGACTGCTATTTTTCTACTTAACCAAACAAAAATGTACAGACAACAGCTCATAGTTTTCAAAAAAGATTGCTGCTAACTATGCTAATTTTTAAAGCTCCCTTCAATGTATAAAGAATTAAGCACAACATAAAAAAAGCCAAAAAATGACCTTAGTAGGTCACTAAGAAAGAGTCAAAATAAATAAATAAGACAGTAGTAAAAATAAAATTTGTATGTTTATGTAAGGTTTATCAAGTTAGTACGGCTTGCGCCTTTGAGCAGTGAGGGAGTGGTTCTTTTGTTGCCTCACTATTTAACTTCATTCGCTAAATATTATTTTTTACTTTTTAGTACAATAGTTATTCAAGTAAAACTTGTTATTAAATATGTTTTACGGTTATTTTAATTTGTACTTTTTAGTATTAGAATTTGTTTAATTATTTGTCTTAATATTTTCGATTCTGCGTGATCATCTGTATGGTATTAAGTTTTATTCAAAATCCAACGAGACTATACACGGCCAGTTTCCAGCTCCATCATGAGACCCTGGGCACCACGTTTCAACGAGCCCAAAGACGACGACGAGGTTATATTGCCTAGTTGAGGCATTTCCATGGCTAACTTCCAGCTCCATCGTCAGACCATCTTCATGATACCATATTATTGTATTGTCACCGAAGTTACATAGGTAGAATTTTAGCTTGCCAGTCGTTGTAAAATGGATTACAAATTTTGAACCGGAAAGACGGAAATGATCATGATCAATCATGATCTAGGCTCTCGGCCTCATTTGGTTCGAAGCAGACTGAAATAGTTGACAAAAGTAAAATTATTTGGAGTAAATATCATATTAAGCATTATATTACATTATGCTCCACGCTTTTGAATCAACTATTTAGGCTTACATTGTACCATATGATGCAAATTAGCGTGTTTATTTTTAGTGAATTTTTGACAAAGACAGGAAAAACAAGTTACTAACTCAACCACACCGCAATGACTATGTTTCTACGGGCAATCCCGATCCGACCAAAGGCATCAGATACATTCAAAACGTCCAAAATTGGAGATATTAATGATTAAGTTCAATATTTGGATCCACTTCAAAGAATAAAAGTCAATTTCTAAAGTTTTGTGGTTTGAATTGAAGCAATCGGATACAAAGTAAATTTTTATTTTATAGACGGATTAGATTTAAATTACTTCTGACAGATAGCAGTTGCAATTCACGTCGTTATTTTTCCTCATACCAAAAAAGTTGCCAAGCAAATATATGTTAATACTCCTTTTTTGTTTTAGTATTGTTGTTTTGATGTCATTAGTTTGTATAGTCATCTTTTTTTCTTAACCAGACAAAAAAGCTCCGAATCAGTAGTTTTGGGTCTCATTAAAAACAAAAACTACCTATGATGTTCTATCTTTAACTCGTTTACAATAATTTAGTTGTAAAGTTGAATTAGTGGATTCGATGTGAAAGACGATAAAAACGTGTTTCATTCGAAGCCAACTATTTCATATTCGCTTGGATCCGATCTACAGTTTATGTTAAAAAATTTAGTGTTAAATTTGATGTAATAATTTATTATATAATCTACAATACATAACGACATGCCACCTGATATGCTATCAACAATGTAATGGTTCAAACATTTACCATCTTTTTACTTACAATTAAAATTTTGCTATGGCCGCATTGATTGTCACTGACTGTACTTACCTAGTAATGTTGATGCATCTTGGACAACCGATTATAAAATTTGACTCGCAGCTCATAACGGCAAATCAAGTGTCGAATTTAGGCATTGACATTCATTATTATTAAACTGCCCAGGTCATGTCGGCATTGCCAGATGTATTTTATTCTTAGAATTTACTGTAATATATTAACGCTATTCTACGATGTAATTTGGTTCAGATACAAGAAAGTACTACTGTAATTGTACTGACGTTGTTGGAGAAGCATGTTAAGTGAATTGTATAACAGTGGTTCAATCGACAGCTGTAGTGTAGATTTGTTTTAACAAAACGTAATTTTCTATATTATCATATTTTAATTATTATACTCTGTTTTAGGTTAACCTAGGTTAGGCTTTTTTTTGTCGCAAAACACGAATTCTATCACACAAGCCGCCCCGTAACGCCAAAAAATTACCAAAATCTAATGAGGTATTTTCCAGGAATTACGAAAAATGTATAAGAAATATTTTCGTCTTCTCAAAGAGGCCACAAGTACGTGAAATAAGTAATATAAACTTTAAAATGGATTGTGCAGCAGAACATGAGGTATGTTGTTTTCTACAACTTTTTTAAATATCATTTTAACTTGAATAACATAGAGGTGGGGAGAACTTTAGACACTAAAAACAAAACGTGAAGCCTACTTGATTTTTCTAAATTTTAACTAAATTTAGTTATAGCTGTGTTGTTTGATTATATAGATAATATTATATTAAATCCAAATCTAATTATACCGTACTTGTCTTGAATGCACTTGTCTTGCAAATAAAATATATCAGTGAACATTCCTCTTTCCTATTAAATTATTTTTCTTAGCATACCTTTATTTCTGTTGTAGCTAACGTAAATTTACCTGGTAGAAATGTTAGGTCAGCCATAACACATCATATAAAAATGTTACAAGGATAAAAAAAGAAACATTCTGAATGGGCCCACATGCATCCACCACATGCTGGCAGAAAAGCTTTAAGGCTCAATTTAAATTACTGATATGTCGACGATAATCGGGGACCCAATGGGCCCAAGTGGCTATTTCTTCATTTTGAATGTCTTGTTAATGAGATAGTTATTCAGCGGAATGGCCACTATGTGCAGGTATAGAATAACAAAATATGGTAATGAAGCCTTACAATTTATAGAATTAATATCGTTATGTTTTCAGAGACAAACATTCGTTTTTCAGGTCCTTTTTTAATTTTATGCACAAAAAGCGTAATAACGATAATAAAAATAATTTTTAATAAATATGGTAAACAGTCGATTAGACACTAAAAAACAGGGCAACTCTTGAAAACTCTTAAACTTCATATTTTTAGCTAAAATCTGATAAGGTGAAACAAAATGGCGACATAATAATTGATTAAACATTTTTTTCAAAAGGCAGTTTTTCTGTTTTGGAATATGAAATTTTACTCATACGGGATTGATACAAATCCAATGAGAATACAAAACATTAGCTCTGCTACCATATTCTTGCTGAACGATTTTCGAATAGTATGATTCCTAATCAGAGGATTTTCGAATTTTCGATAGACTACCAGAAAAACCTGCTTTTCTTGTACGTTAAAAAGTACAACTCTATCAGTAAATAACATTCCCCCACGACGGAATTTTGTAAATTGTTTGATTTCCCAATACCCAGGGTTTTGTTAATTTTAACGTAAAAACAGTCTGAAGTTTTGTTTTTTCAGGCGTTGCTCTTGTTCTTTCTTGGGTGTAAGTTCAGTGGGGCTTGCCTTTGTATGCGTTTTCAAATAGTTTTTGATTTCTTCGTACTTGTCTTTCAACTGGTTGAAGTATTTCTTGGTGAAGTAGCCATGTTCGGTGATATTTAGGTTTTTGATTTCGTTGTCATTTGCTAGGATGTCTTTTCATCATTTTTATAGGGTGTCAATGCGATCTTTTATGTATTCTTCATTTTGTTTTACTATGGGAGCCTTTTTTACAGTTGGGACAAAAATTGGATACATTGTTTTCCCAATTCTTCTTGTTTCCGACTATGGGCTGAACGGACAGGTATTTTCTAATAGTTGATCGGACTTGTGTTTTTTAGTTGGACAGGTGTTTCTTGAATGGACAGTAGATTTGTTGTTTTTCTAGTATAAGGTCGGATAGTTTGGGAAGTGCTCCTTTGACGGACCGTTGACTTATGGTTCTTCTAGTATAAGGTCGGACAGTTTGGCAGGTATTTATTTGAATGACAGTGGACTTATGGTTTTTCTTAGTATAAGGTCGGACATTTTAGCACGAACTCCTTGGTTGGGCAGTGGACTTGTGGTTTTTCTAGTGTAAGGCCGAGACACTTTGGCAGGAACTCCTTGAACGGAAAGTGGACTTGTTTTTCTGAAAGGACGGACGGTAGACTTGAATAACCAATTTTTTTTGCTCCAAGGAGCAATGAGCAAAAATTACTTTGCTCAAATCAGCTTGAAATGTGCAGCGGGACATAGTAGGATGTTTACGTTATCCTCTTCTTTCTAATTATTAGATTATTTGAATAACACAAATAATGGTTCATTATGTACTGATTTATTGGAAGAAAAATATTCTATTTACATGATTAATAGTTAAACAGTATGTGAGTAAACAGTAAATCCAATTTAATAGGTACAAGGTTGTAGCATTAGATTACTGTTATTTATTACATGCAAGGTTAGATGTTCGTTATTTGAGCACTTTTAGTCACGAATACGTCATTTTTATCACAAGTATTTTCTTTGAAGTAACCGGAACTTGGTGTCGCCACAAGTAAATGTTTCGTGAATAACATGTAACTGTCACTTTGACTATTATGTAGATAGTACGGGATTGTGTAGTTCCATTTAAGTAAAGTAAAGTAAGTCCATTAAAGTTTTAAAAATATGTATTGTTCGTTTTAATACAAGCAAAACAGTTATGGCGACTACAAACATTCAAATTGGGAATATGGTATAGAGCGTATAGAATACGTTATTGGTATTTGAGGTAGGATACATGCGTTTCACTCAATTTTCTGGCTAGGTTAAAGACTTAAAATTAAAATTTCTCTGGTGAATATAGTGAAGATAGTCGTAAAAAAATTACGCGCCTTTAAAATTTCTTAATTTTCAGTATATTTTGGCCAAATATATTGGCCAATTTAAATCTCAGAAATGTAATTTTGGACTTTGGTTTAAGTAGTAATTATCATTAAATATCTTCTTATAAAGACTGATTCTTTTTCTAACGTAATGTTTAATTTATATGCATTTTTAATCTTTATACTCACAAAAACAATCGTCATAGCTAAATATTTTGCTAGGTTAGATGAAAATAAACAATGGCGTTCTACTGGACTTTTACTTTCGGGTTGGATGCATTTCTTTACTGAGAAAATCACTTAACAGCAAGTGTCTACGACTGCTCCCATCAAATCAAGTCAAAATGTATTTTATTGTCAAGAAGCCAAAAAATTCTGTTGACAAGCATGTTACAAACTAAAAACACTAATAAAAAAATCACACAAGTTAAATGGGAGTTAAAATCTAAGTTGCAATATACAATATATACATGAAAGTCGGTTTAATAGAAAAAACAGTCAAAAGGTAAAAAACAATATGAAAACAAGAAACATAGCATACACAACAGATCTAAACATTGGACACATCTAAACAATGAACAAATAATTACAATAGGCTGTTTGCATAAAACTCACCCACGTTATAATATACTTTTTTTAGAAGTGCACTCTTTAATGTTCTTTTAAAAATCTTAAGTGAGACGGCGTTCCTAATGTGAATTGGCAAATGGTTAAATATTTTCCTGCCCTCATAGATAAACGACCTTTTTGTAAATTCCTTAGTGAGTATAGGCAGGGGTAGATGACAAGCCTATCTAGTATTGTGTCTAGAAGACGAAGTGGCAATATTATGGTTATATTTAAATATAAGGCCAGAAGTTTCGAGGATGAAAAAGGAGGTGAGTGTGAGAATTCTCAGTGATAGAAAAAGAGGTCTGCAGGACTCCTTTTGGGTGACCTTAGCGATAAAACGAACATTCTTCTGTAATAAAAAAACGATGTTTAGAAAATTCTGGCTACTAGCACCCCAAAATGAAATGCCGTACCTAGGATGGGATTCGAATAATGCCAAGTATACTGATCGCGACATCGCCGGTCCGAGTTCGCTCCTAGAATCTTAATTGCAAAGCAAGCAGACGAAAGCTTTCCACTCAGCCTCAAAATGTGCTCATCAAAACGGATATCACCGTCTATGAAAACCCCTAAAAATTTTGAAAAAGTTTTCTCTTTAAGAGGATTGCCATCCAGATTTAAGCTCTGCATGTTACACCGAAATCCCACCATGCTTGTCTTTGCAACATTAAAGGACAGTCTGTTTGAGTTACACCATAGTTTGATTCTGTTAATATCAGATGCAACAAAATTTCTCACCTGCATACAGCTCTTGTGAAGCCATACAATCGACGTATAGTCCGCAAAAAGTGTAAAATCGCCAGAGATCTGAACACGCACAAGATCGTTTATATACAACAAAAAAGGACGAGTCCAAGCACCGATCCCTGAGGAACGCCACATTCGATGAGGGAAGCTGATGATTGCACTCCAGAATCCGTAACGTTCAAGCTTCAAGAGCAACACTCTATGATCCACGCAGTCAAAGGCTTTTGACAGATCACAGAATACTGCCGCCGCCAATTGGCCCCGATTCAGACCGAGGTACACCGTTTCCAGGAAGCCAAACATTGCATCATGAGTTCCATTGGGATTCTGAAAAATTATACAGACATATAAAAACAAATTTCTTTCAAGAATAACTATATATCCTCAATATATGAAGTAACATATTATGATTGTGGAACATTCTCACATATTACGATCGTTAGCGTGTCGGCAGCAATAACAAAATTTAGTTAAATAGAACCATTAATAATATCTGCAAGACTGAATAGAACGAAATATTTTGACTTCCTAAATAAACAGTTACTAATTGCTCTAAAAAAACGTACTTCTTGATATAATACAATAATGGTCACAGCATTGTAGTTAGAGAACAATTCTGCAATATTATATCTAGACTACTAGACAGACCTTGGTGAACCGTCGCGATCTCCTGAATTCAATTGCACTGATTTTTTCACTTAGAGTAAACGTTGAATGTTAAAGTTGAGGTTAAAGTTTAAATTCCTCAGAACTACTTAATTTTTTTGTCTTATTTTTTGCTATACCCTACAGTATACCTTTATTGATAAATGAATTTTTCTGAAAAACTGACTAACAACAGAAACTACCGGAAAGTAACACTAATTTATTTTATAATTGCAAGCGATATTTCATAAAGGTTTTTTTCTAGACAATTTTTTAACTTTTAAAAAGTTTACCACCGTATCTGACAAACATATTTGTGTGAAACATACCTACTGATGCACCCAAAATGTGTGTAGTAAAATCACCTTAAGCCAGTTAATCAATCATCTAAATGTAAATAAGTTTCATCAAAACATAAAAAATCATTTTGAAAAAATTCTTTTTTCATCTCGTGAATTGAAGGCGAATTGCTCAATTAGGATTAAAATTGAGAATAATTTTCTAATTTAGTTATGAAGTAATAAGTCCCATCCCTAGTAAGGCTAAAAATACACTCAACCTTTTTTCCAGTTGCTTTTAGTTATATTCTTTTTTTAGCAAAACCATAAACGATCTACAAAAACCTTAATGAGCAACCGAATAGTCCTGATGGACTCTCCGGATAGCCGTTCGTATTTTAAGCAGGATAGCAGTAGCGACAGATATGGCACTTAACTGCTTGTAAATTGTCCTTAAATTGCGGATAACTTTTGCGGAAAGCCCTTTTTATGTTTCTGCAGAGCAGTGACCTTTTTGTCAGATACGTTCTCATGACTTTTAAAAACGAGTTTGTCTATCTTATTTTGTGGGATTGTTTGGGTTACAGCAAACCAGAGCCAGAGAGCTTGTGGATACAGCTCATTTTTAATATTCTTTTTAATTCGCACTTACTTTACCCTACCTGCCTTTATAAAATAGTGTATATTTTAATGCCATTAATGTCGACATGGTTATTAATAAATAATATTTTTATTGCCGAAGAAGATTAAACTCCTTGTAGCTTCCTCATAGATCCTTCTAATACAAAATAAAATACGCTCTAAATCGATCACAACTTTGTATTGTATCCAGTATGGTTCATATAGTATATTAAGTTTCTTTAATTTTTGTCAAAAGTGTCATTATCCATTAATATAAATTTTATTGGCTTAAACGGGTCAGGCTGGCAATAAAAATCAGTATTAATTAGTGGACACCAAACATTAGAGAAATCAGAAAAACTTTATTTGCTTTATATTTGCATCAGATATAAATATTTAACTTCAAGCTGTCAATAAGGAAAAATATCTGCCCCAAAGATAGTGAATTTATATTCTTACATTTTATTGTACATATCTATCACACATACACTTGGGTTTTACATCTTTGCTTGTATCAAAATGTATCTTCACTAATATTATGTGAATATACTATTATAATGAGTATAGCAGAATTTGGACCTAATTTTAGCTTTATTATAGTCCTACCATAGTCGTCAAAATCCTTAAACTACACCCTACGACACAGCACTTTTATGCTGTACGGGGTTTTCCAGTATATTTTGGCACCTACCTAATGAGCTTGTTTCAATAAATACCGAAATTTCGTACATACAAAAGTTGCAGGGTTTTTATGAGTCATCAAAATTTGTTATCATAAATGCGAAAATATTTTTGGATTTTTTTTTAAATGGAACACCCTGTATATTATCTCGAATTATTAAAGATCCTTTTTGTGATTTTAAATATATATTCTCTTAATACATTCTATGTATTAGTTTTTGTATGTGTTATTTAATAAGCGTTTGAATATTTAATTAAAGTTAATTTCCGCTAAAACAAAGTCAGCCGTAATCAAGGAAACTCCCAACTAGAAAATATGATAGAAATATTTTATTTACATAGAAAAAATGCATCGACAGCTCGTAACGAATATCATAGAAAGTTCCCAGATAGACTCACCGAGCCGTATGGCAATATTAAACATTGTTAATCTATTGAATGGAAGAGAAATACTGAAGAAGTTAGAACGGTGGAAAAAAGCAATATAACAATAAAACATAATATAAAGTAAAAAATTATTAACTAATAGAACTCAGTTCTGGTTTTCTATGTGGGCTCCTTGGTTTAAATACATATTAGAATATTTCTTAAACATTTTCTGTGAATGGTTTCATATGTATAATGAGTTAACTTATCGATTGCTTGGCATATTTTTTCCTCTAAAATTTGGATGGTTCTTAGCCTGTCAGAGTTTACTTTGTTTTTTAGATAACCCCAAGGACATATATCCAGTGGAGAAAGATCTGTTTGCTGCTGGTTAACGTTCCTTGTCTTCCTATCCACAACGGATACCTGTCATTTAGATAGTTGGTGACTGGCTGACATTATGATGAGAGGCACCATCTTGTTGCTATATCAAATTAAGAACTAATCGGCACTCGGCAGTTGTTCTAAATGAGCCTCCATTTCATTTTGTAATACTTCATGATACCTTTGTCTAGTTAGATTTCTATTTAAAAATATAGGTCCAATAATTTGAGTATTAACAAGACCACATCAGACATGAAGAAATCTTCACCTCAAATTTTCACTGCCTGAAGGGCTCGCGGGTTTTAATTGGACCAAAAATTCTTGTTTTTTCAGTTAAACATACCTGTAGTAGTAAATGTTGCCTCGTCAGTAAAATTTACTTTTGCCAAATTTACTTGATTGGTATTTCCTATTCTTTCCATTTCCTGGCAGAAGTGTAATCGGTCTCTTTTATTTTGATCTCTCATGTACAGGTAGAAACTTATAGGACTTGCATTTACAATGCCGAGTAAATTTTATGCCAGGATGTGTTAAAAACGGTTGCTGCCTCGGCAATTGATCGCCCAGCATTTTCTAAAGCATAAATAAATATAATAAAATACTTAAGTGACTTCAAATTAAGGGTCATAAGGCGGTGACTTGGTAATATTCTTGTAAAAATCCAATATGCCGAAATAAGTTGGGGCCTAATGAAACGTTAAAAAAATTATTACTTAATTATCTAATTTATCTCAAATTTTGCACAAAAGTGTTATATAGGAATGAACTGGTAACATTTAGGTATGAATATAAGATAGCAAAACAAGAAGACGGCCTTTTCAAATATTTAAAAAATCAGCCTGAAAACACTACTTATTACATTAATTTCAAACTTTGTGCAAGCTTTAAGTGTGATATAGAGATAAAGTGGTAAATTTGTGGTATAGCGGAACAAAACGGCGGCCAAATAATTTTTTTAAAAAATCAACGTAAATTAAAATCTTATTCAACTGATTTTAAATTTTGCAGAAAAATAAAATGTGATATAGGTATGGATAAACTGGTAATGAATATGTTACTAAATGACTATATACTGAACTAAATTGAATCACACTTCACTAGTCCTAATAATAGGAGAAATTCATAACGAGGGAAGTTTATGGAAATTTGCCGATTTTTTTTGGTCAAAATTCAATTGGGAGTAGTATTTAAGCTATGTCACGAACTGACAGACAAACCGACAGACGGACCGGCGGAATTGATAAAACATGTTTTTTGGCATCTAGGGGCGCTAAAATGTAATGATGTGGAAAACCTGAGAGGGTGATTTTTTCACTATTACAAACATTTTATATGACCGCCATTTTGTTCGGCCACCTACAAGAAGAAGCCGTATAATCTCATTGACTACATTAGATCTTACACCGTTCTTCACTTCTCTTTAACACATTGCCTCTTATGAAAGGGTTTTTGTCAAATTTCTTGTGTTTCTTTAATTATAATGATATCAAACTTGATATTTTTATAATCAGCAAGGCACGACCTATTTGATGGGCATATAATATACTCGGTGTTTAGAAAACTGAAGTTGATGTTAATTTCAGAAAAACGTAACACCGGCAAACTACACCAAAAAAATGACAATTTAAAGAAAATTTTGTATATATTTATTTTTTATTAACTATAAAAATACGAACGTTAATGTGAGTGCATTTAAAACCAAAAACCCTGTACAAAACAAGTAGTAATCCTAAAATGAGGGGGCAATATAGTCCGTACCCCGTATTCAAATATAGAGTTCGCATTTAGATTTTTTTCGTTTTTAAATAGAAAGCGTTTTATTTCCCTCGTCGACTTTTATGGGTCACAGTCCCAATTATTCGAATTCCACAATACATTTTGACAGTTTCCAAAATGACGGTCAATTGACCGGTCTGAATGCTATGATGAGAGTTATGACAAGAGAGACGATCAAGGTGGAGAATTGTTTCATATTCTGAAAACTAAAGCAAGTACTTTTAATAATTTGTTCTTGCCTCATTTTCAAAGAATAATATTTTACATTAGTAGTTTCATTTGTGTTTCTAACGTTCCAACGTTTATATTTTGGTACTAGTGTGCCATTTGTTAAATTTTGTTTTCTAAAAAAAATTGAATTTGTACAGTTACTTACATGTTAAGTACATACGTTTTCGGGTTCTTTCCGCCGAAAAAAAACGAAACATTTTCCAATCGATAAAATGCCAATATAAGGGTATATTTTGGCCCACCAAGAAATATCACAGATATGAACTTATACATATTTTCAATTCCTATCAATTTTTTGTGGACATATTTTTACTTCCCTCGTAAAAGGATAAAAAATATTTGATATATAAGTAAAAAAAGTTTTCATTTTTGTTTCCATGATTTTTGGAAGATCTTAATACGTTTCATGGTCCGTAGATGCCGAAAGACATATTTTTTTCAATTCTCAATGCCTGTTCGCGTTATAGCAAAAAAAAACTACTTACCCGATTTACGGTCTAGCCAAATGTTATTACTAGTATTACTAAGAAACCATTTATCCAATTTACCTCAAATTTTGCATAAAATCAAGCATTTCTATTTCGGAACAAAATGGCTGGTTACCGACAAACCCTGTGATTACAAGCAATCTGGGACACAGTGTACAAAACAAGCGACTTCATAAAATTTTTAAAAATTCAGCCTGAAAAAACTATTTAATAGAATAATTTCAAATTTTGTATAAGAATTAACTGTAATATGGAGATGAAATGGTAAAATTGTTATGATTAATAAAATTTTTGTAATCATTAAAAAATCACCCTTCTAGGCTTTACATATCTTCACATTTTAGCGTCAATAGACGCCAGAAATATGTGTTCTTAGTTCCGTCGGTCTGTCTGTTCGTCCGTGTGTGTCTTTAATTGACTTTTATTATTAAAAATTAATTATTCAATTTACCTAAAATTTTGCACAAAAATTAAGTGTTACATAGGAATGAATTGGTAATATTCTGGTTCGATTACAAGATAGTAAAATATAATAACTGCCTAATAAAATGTTTAAAAAATCATCAGCCTGAAAAATACGTGTTAGACTAATTTCAAATTCTCTAAAATGCCAATATAAGGGTATATTTTGGCCCAGCCAAGCCATCTTTTAACGATACGTTTGTTTATATTTTGGATATACAGGTCTTTCATTTTACCCAGTAAACATGATATAGATACAGAAATTTGGACATCGGCCTTTTGTTATAATTACTTTTAATATAAAATAAAAACGAACGTAAATTATAAGTTTAATTCGACAGAAACATAGTAAAGTAACAAAGAAACTCTTTAATCTAATACAACAAACAAAGAAACAATAAACAAAATATACTAAGACTAAGAAAAATCTGGAAATGTAACTAGAATCCTTTTTGTTATTTAAGCCGACAAGAAAAAACTGAATTATCCCAATATATTTTATTTTTATAATAAAATATTTTTATTTAGGTTAGGTACCTTACCTACATATGTATAAATATTAAATTAATTATAGCTTAGAATTATTTCTAAAATATGTACTAATAAAATCCCGAGTTTTATAGATTTCAAAATTTGGTCTCTAAAACGACATTCTTTTTTTGTTAAAAAACTCCGCGACTGCTGGACTAGGATCAAAATAAGCAGTCCCAACTGCCTCTGTCTTCATTCAGTAAAATTCTTCCTGGAGTTTTTATTTTGTTAAAATGAGAAATAATCCTCTCAGTCGACATAGAATGGGGACTTATTAGTAATAACGAGACTGGTAACTTTTGCAAAATGCCCGTGGTGCAAACAATACATTTTCTTAATTTATTAGCATGCATGGTGCCTTTATCGGTGGTACCTCTGTCCTCAATCTTCTGCATCAAAGGCCAGCAGTCACATACGGAAGTCCCAAAATTAGATACTTCCTCTGAACCAAAGAGATTTTCAACTAGTAGCTGTTCTTCCTTACCTTCTGGCCAAGGACCAGAAGCCAGCATGTCCAATTTTCTTATAGCTACAGATTAATATATCGGGCAAAATCAAATGTGATTTCTGAAACAGTTTCTGTAAAGTTTAAAAAACAAGAGTTATATCGGCCATTAGAGCCGCAGGTATCATTTGTTGGCTATCAATTCTTCATGTCTTAAGCAAACTATTTGTAATACTTTTATCGTGCTTTGAGACATCGCTGCTGTTATTAGATTCTTCCCAAACAAGTCTGCATCCAGGTAGATTATTTAAAATAGATAATATAAGATTTCTAACAAGTTCGGCAAATCGAACTTGAAAATATCCAGGAAAAGCTTTATGGTCAGAACATTTTTGTTGAAGTCCTTTTAATTTTGAGGGAGAAGTTCGAAAGTAGGAAGCCGCTGATTTCAAATTTATTAGCCAAACATTTAGTTCTGGAGTAGTGGAAAATACAGACTCCATTGCAAGGTCAGAGCGATGGCAAACCGGTATATGCCATGACCCAAACGTTCCTGTAATATTTTCCATAGACCTTTATTCTTCCCCGTATCTGCACTCTCCGTCCGTGGTAATTCCTATTAGTGTCTGTAAGGAGATTCCAGCAGCATCTGTAAGCATTTTTATAGCTTTCAATAAACCTTGTGCTCCGTGTTCTTCCATTTGCGTTACCCCAACAAAATCATTAAAAACTTGTTATCTTTATTTTGTCTATATGTACTGCCGTCAATTTGAATGGAATAGCACAAAAAACGGGAGATTACTCCTCAAGTTTTTTTCTTTCAATATCTCCAAGGATGTCCAACATTTCTGCATTTACCATAGGATTTCTATAGTACAATTCGGATTGAGGTGGTTAAAAATTGGTTATCTCTGCCTTTCAGTTTTCTAGAAGCTGGGCTTAGATAGAAAGCGGCATCATATTTGCTAATGAACGATATGGCCAAGATCTTGCAGTAACAATCAATCATGGAATCGTTATAAATATGTGTATCAATTGACTTTTAACTTGAGAACAATGGTTTTCGAGGGTTTTTGCCCATGGATGATTTGGACACAACGTGATCGACAACTGTTTCCAATTTCTGTGTCCTTTTGGTCACCACGCCCCTGGAAATTTTGACGCTAGTTCTTCATATTCTTTGCAAATCTGCCATATAATATAGGGCCTAGTCCTAGATCCAACTTGTTCTATCGATTTTATAAGAAACTGATAGTATCCAGTTTAACTCCATTAAATTCATTTCCCTGGTACCATAACGATCTTTTCATTTTTGGGCACGTTCCAGAAGCAGACGCTGAAACAGTATTGTTTTGAGTTTTGAGAATCTACATTTCTTTCACTGGTTTTTGAAGTTACTAATATTTATCCGACCTGATTGCACGCAGATCTCTCGTGATGGGCAAGTTGTTCTAAGATTTGATTCTCCGGCGATATTTCCACGGCCTGGTCGTTTGAAGCAGTGGGAGTTGATTCAGTATTGACATCTGTATCTGTGACATCTGTGACAACGTCGAATTTTTGCGTAAACGCAAAAGAAGTAATTTTTTGTTATTTTCAATGGTTGCCTGATTCACACATCTTTATTTTTCTCTGTCTTTCTAGGGAAAACTTTTTTATTTTTAATTTTTCAGAAAATTTTAATCCTGATAAAATTGGGCGCTTGGAAAAAAATAGTTTTGATTGTGTCAAATGAATGAATGAGTTTAAATATACAGGGTGTTTCAAAAATACAAAAATGTTAGTTTTAATCTTAACAGTTTCCAAAGACTGGAATTTTGAGACGGCATAATTAAAGAACCTAAAAATTCATGCACAAAAGTCAAATAAAGTTTTTCTCTATAAACTATGGTTAAAATCGCTTTTTTAATATTTCTTTGATTTCTGATTTCAAATTCCGCAGTAACCATAGTTTATAGAGAAAAATTTTATTTGACTTATGTACCTGTATTTTTAAGCTCTTTAATTTTGCGGTCTCAAAAATTCAAATTTCAGGATATTATCAAAATTAAAACTCACATTTTTCTATTTCTGAAACACCCTATATACTCATCTTCAGGTATGACATTGTCAAACCTATCGTATATTTTAAACAGGTGAAGCTAAAATTTTAGACTTTTTTCCAAGCGCCAACTTTTAGCAAGAATCAAATTTTCTGAGAAATCGAAAATAAAAAAGTTTATTTTTAAATCTTAAAATCGAAATCAAATACAAAAAATGACATTATTGTCATAAACGCAAATTGATGAGAAGGCTTTCCGTAACTTTAACCTAACTATTATTTAGTATCACAATATAAAAGCATAAACTATAAAATAAAATATTCTAAAACATTTCAAAACAATTCAACAATACCAACAATAAAAACACAATTTTTTTTTTCTAGTGATTCTGTTATTAAACTCACAAACATCTGACAACGCAGTATTTGGAACAAACAGCGGCACCACTGGCTACGGCTGCTTAATTTGAAAATACTAATGTTAGGTTAAGGTTTAAAGGCCATGTTTCACATTTACATGTTTACAACCAAAACCATTACTTTTAAAAATTCTGCTTTTATCTTCAACATAGATAATTTCACTTTGTCACATGTCACAAACTTGAGACTGTCACTTGTAATATTTTATTTTTATTACAAGGAAATATAGACAGCAAATAGGTAGCGGAGAATTAAAAAGAATAAAAACACTATAGGTGTAGACCGTAGCGACCGGCCTAGCGGTAGCGGGATTGCCAAATTGGATGGTATAATTTAAAGTAACAATTTTGTGGCTATAATGGCGTAATGTCAATGAGTTCGATATGACGAATAGTGGACCTGAGTAGATATTTTTAGAGTTTGATGCTGCAATCATAGTATCAGATTAATCATAAAAAATATTTTTAAAAAAGAGGGCTTTTTGAAACACATGGATACGCAGTAAAACATCACTAAAATATGCTAAACAAAATAGCGACCAAATAAAATGTTTGGAATCGTTAAAAAATCACCGTCCTAGGTTTTACATATTTTCATATTTTAGCGTCTGTAGATGTATGTATGAAAGTATGTGTTCTCAAATCGGTTAGTCTGTCTGTCGTTCCGTCTGTCTGTCAGTTCGCGGCGTAGTAAAGAACTATTTACTCGATTGACTTCAAATATTGTTCAAAAATTAAGAGTCATATGGGGATGAGCCGGTAATATTTTGGTAAAAATCTAGAATGGCGAAATAAAATAGCAGCTTAGTGAAATTTTAAAAAAATGTATTACTAGAACTGGTAATATTTTGGCTCGAATCTAAGATAGCGAAATAAAATTGCTGCCTAATAAAATGTATAAAAAATCAGACTGAAAAACTACTTTTTAGACTAAATCCAAATTTTCTGCAAGGATTAGGTGTAGAGATAAACCGGTCAAATTGTAGTACGAATTCCTGATGGCGAAAAAAAAATGGCGGCCAAATGAAATGTTAAAAAATTAACGTAAAGAAATTTTATTATTCAATTGACTTCAAATTTTGTAGAAAAATTAAATGTAATATAAAGATAAACTGGTACGAATTCAACACGGCGGAGCAGAATGGCGGTATTGAAAAAATTAGTGTAAAAATTTCATATTCAATTTATTATGCCCAAAAGTCAAGTGTGGCATGGGTATGGCGCGCTTAATAAAAATGTTTGAAAAGGCATTATATATATGCAGTGACGGCTGGTGGTGAATTATATTGGGAGGTCCATAACAAATTTAAAAATAGGCATACTTAAAATAAAAATAAATATCTTATCTTTAAATTGAGCTTTAAATTCTCTTGAAGTTTAGGTCTACCCTTCATGCTTTAGAATTGGAAAAATGCTGAATGACACGTTCGTTAAAATTACACTCACATTCCTTTTATAAACGATTTCTCGATACTTAACATTGCTAAAGCGAATAGTCTCTCTTGGCCAAACTCCTCAACAAAATTTATAAACCCTCGAAAAACTCCTACATTTTCAGACAAAGCCGTTTCATGATGGCCACGTAGTGCCAGCTCAAATGCCCCTCAAAATTTTACATAATCTATAATTTTGTTTAAAATATAACGATTTTTGAATACATTTTCATTAAAATCTCTAAGGTATTTTCTATAAGCTGTGTCTAGCTAATTGCGAATATCAACACTTCCTACCCTAGCATAGTTCACCGAACGTTCCATGTGATCTGCAGTAAACACATGTTTTTAAGTTAAGTAAAGTTACATAGCAGTAAAATGAGTTAGAAACTTCACAACCACATATCCAGTTAGCTAAATCGTACATACTTTTGCGAAAGTTTCGATGAACATCTTTATTTATGTCTTTACTAGTTTGTCGTATACTAAGTTCTGGCAAATTGTGATCACTTACCTTGAATTCGGTTATTTTCTCAAAATTAAGTTCATTAGCACTCTTTAGTTGTTTAATTTTTTGCACTACCGACATTTTATTTCATCTACATTCACAACTCAAACACAGACCACCTTGAAATTGGTTATTTTTGCAAAATTAAGTTATTATATATTTTTATTTTTTTTGCTCTAGTCACTACCAACATTTAATTTCCTGTATATTTCCAACTCTCACATGGATCATAAAAATAGAAAATGTATATGACAAAAAACATAATATATAAATCAATTTTCATCGATTAAAAACGTCCCAAACAATATCGAGTTATAATATAAACCGCTCGATCTCTGAACAACTGAACTTCCGCATACCAACGTGATGCCGCGACCGATCGAACGAATTATGAGAAGAGACCGGCTGATGATCCAAATCGCGATTTGATATTCCATTTACTATCACGTTCGGCTGCCGCTCGGTAGCTGTGAAATCTTCGGGTACTTTCGTCAAGCTTTAAGATAACCAGGGCAATTCGTACTGTCCAGCCTAGCTTAGTATAGCGTATTTTATTATGCCTAAGGAACGCAACGAGACCATTCGAACCGCCGCGCGTGGCTTATAGTGTAGTGTATTTAACTTTGTCATTTAACATTGTCCAAATGTCCTATAGAAGAGCCGCCACTGTATTCTAAATGGCTATGTGCAGAACTAAATTGGGCCACACTTCACTATTTCTTGTGAAAGGAAAAATGCATAACGAGGGAAGTTCCGGGTAAAGCAAATCTACCAATTTTTGTTTTTGTGTTGCATATATTTATAATTTTTTTTGCTTTCCTCTCATTTCATTAATGATTTAAAATAGTGACGGCAAATGTCTACTACAATATATTACATGTTAAGAACACACTAATGTAATAATGTGAATTAGTGAATCCATCTGTCTAATTAAAATGAAATAGCAATGTTTTGCTAAAATAATATTAGTTGAGTCAATATTCGATTAAATCCCGCAAACAAATTAAAATATGGCTGCAGTTTAAATTGCAAAATGCATTTGAAATATACGAAAATATTCTATTCATTACAGTTTTGCATCAACGCAGCCACAAAAATTTACAATAACGGCAAATCGATGGCAGTAACGTAAACAAACTCTGCAATAGAGAGCGTCGAGTTTGTACAAAACAAGCACTAACCCTGAAATACGAGAGCAATATAGTCCGTAGCCCGTATTCAAATGTAGAAGTCGCATTTAGAGTTTTTTCGCTTTTGAATAGAGAGCTTCTGAGTTTCCTCGTCGACTTTTATGGGCTGTTTCGCAGAGTTATGTAGATTAAAAGTTGCAGGCGTAATTGCTATTTAAAACTGCCGCTACTGGTGCTCTTGTTGTGAAGCGCTACAGTTTCATGAATAAGTTTAGTCAAAATGTATTTAAAATAACATTTCAGAAAACGAGAATAAACCGTATTTGGACTAAACTTCAACATTACAAATTCGCGTTGTATTACTGTATATAAATTATAGCTAAATGACCAGCCACTAATTGCATTGAAAAACGATTTTGATCAATCGCCCTGAATTTTTAACAAAAGAGCAATATTGTGGTATCTAGAAAGAAATACTACAAATTCGAACGGACTGCTTTACTGTTAACATATTCCATAAACTCCAATTTGTAAACAGTAAAACATTGATCTGTAGAGTGTCTAGGTAAAATTATTACACATATTTTAAGTTATTATTAATTTTTGTGGTTTTATTGATTTGCTTACTTCTACTTTCATTATGGAACCAAAATAATGATAGCGAATATCCTCAATATGCTTCATGTCATATATTTACTAATCTATAAAGGCTGTTTTGTATTTACATATAACTAGATGGAATTTAAAATATTTATAGTTAATTATCCAAAATATGAATAGTTTAATAATAATAATAAATAATTATTCCCAATCACATTCATGGTTACAAGTTACAATAAATTATGTTTATAATATAGTAATTGGAATAATTGGCGCTATTCAGCTCCCTCCACAATGAAGGGTGCTGCTAAGGCCAGTACAGATTAAATATATAATTGTAAATAAGTAATTACATGAATATGAGAAGTTATAATAAGAGCTCTATCTGGAGATAGAAATTAATTCAATACATAACTTGCTAGATATGTAAGATTGAAAGAAAAACAAAGATAAAAACGGTAAGAACAAATATATAAAAAAAGAAAGAACTCTAAATGCAACACCCTGTATATTCATAAAATTTTAAATAGCTCTCTCAAATACCATATCAATGATATATGATACTATAGGTCTGTGATGTACCGGTTCGGACTTATTGACGTTTATCTCCACTTTTTGACATATTTTCGACCCGGTATATTGGTATATATTAACTTTTTCAATTGGTTCTTGTATAGAAGGAAAGACCAATTGATGAAATATCTTTTCTCTATTCGAAAAATTATATTTCAAAAATATTACAGTGTTGCCAAATTTGGCGTAAGATTAATTTTTTCAACTATTTTAAATACAACACCCTATATATTATATCGCATGTGAATAGGGTATTAAAATTCTTTTCTAACGATGTCTAATACCATGGGTCTGAGATTCACTGTTTCGGACTTATCGAGAATTGTATTCAGGAATATCCGAGGGAATATCCTTATACCATCGATTTTATCTTTTTTTAATGCAACCCTGTGTATATTATTCTGAATTCAAATAGAGCGTTAAATGCCCTTTCCAACGATTTATAGCATTATGTTATGTTATTATTTATATTATTATGTTACTGTTGCGGATTTATTGGAGTTTATTTGATATACTATGATTCGTCTTCATCATTTTCACTATTTTTAGATCAACATAATTCGAGTATTAAAGACATCTAGGTTCATCCTACGGGAGATACTTTATTTTCAGATGAAAATTGGGATCATACATTTTGTTTTAGAAACACTAGTCTTAGGTTTGTTTTATGGGACATATTGACAATTCAACGAGATTGGTCAAGGATGCTTCATTTGTGTGCTTTTTACTGTCGTGGTTACACTTTTTTGACACAACATTAATATACCCTCGTATTTACTTATTTCTCGCTATTTAATTCAGATTACTTATATATTTATATTTCTGTTTCTGAAGTTGGTTTCCTCGTTTTTTAAATATTTCCTATACAGGAAAAGATTAATTTGCTAGAGAGTTATTTATCCAACAATAAAAATCGGACCCTGGCACTCAGAGATTATATCGCTAAATATTTATTAAAGTGTCACCCCGAAAAAAAGATATTCGATAGGATTTATCAGCAATATAGAAATAATTTTGATTGAAGAAGAGCAACTCAATATTTTATTGCATTTCATCAACAAGGAATGCACCTTTGGAATTAAAAGTTAAAAGAACAACGCTTCGAACCTGCCTTGAAATAAATCTTGGTAAGTCCTATAAATATTGTCCAGTGCAAAAATTACATCAAGGGGACTATAACACAAGGTTATAATTTTCTAGCATTCTTATATATATTATTTGGACTGATGAGTCAATATTTACGTCGTCAAATAAAATCTACAATCGGAAAAATACGCATTATTGGAGCAGTGAGAATAAGAGGAAGGTTAAGAAAGTCTCAGGGTCTGGGAGAACATCGGTGAAAGCATAGTGCGTCATTTGCAGGTCCAGAATTATAGGTCCAGTATTTTTCGATTACAATTTAAATTCCTGACGTTACCTAGATCTGTTAATGGACGTTAAGCCAGTGGTAGAAAATAAGATTCTCTTAAGGGATCGTGTTAATTTAACTTGGCAGCAGGATGGTGCCCCATACCACAGAAAATTAGAAATCAGAAATTATTTAAATACTCGATATTGGGAAGGATTGGGGAAAATGGACGTTACGCCTGGCCCTCGAGGAGCCTCGATGTCACTCCTCTGGATTATTATCTCTGGGGTACACTAAAACACCTAGCTTATATAAAAAAGCCCACAACAGCAGAATAATTGAAAATTCGCATTCGGGAGGGAGTTTAATTTCTGAATAAACAGAAAGTGTCAGAAATGCTATAACACATTTGGAAACTCTTTGCGCTACGTGCATTGCTCAAAAGAACAATTCTTACAATAGTTAGCTATATTTTATTTACTCACTTTGTTTTTTTTTTGTTTGAACTTGTTACTATAATTAGGTATGCATTGTTAATATCCGTTGTTTTTTGCCATATGTCAAAAATTGTTGAGATATTTCTTTCTTCTTTCTGAATTCTATTAATTGATTATTTTGTTATTTATTAATAACGTTCTTTTAAAAAAAAGTAAACAATAAACAAAAAAAAACGATAAAAATGGTAAAAATTTATTTTATAGATACTTGTCTCTTCATCCGAAAAGATGAACCGCTGACCCATGATTAAATAATGATTCGTATTGTTTTTATTATAATTACTATATACTGAGAAAAATAACTATTCACAAAATTTAGCAATACCGTACCTATAGTTTTTCTTGTTTTGATGGATGCCTACTAGATATTATATGAAACATAAATTTAATCTAGTTTTTAGTTCTGTCCTCCAGGTAGATTTTTCTAACTTAGCTACAAATCTTAAATATGCTGGTGTAAAATATGTCAAATAATGAAGACGAGTAATATGTAAGATAACTCATAATATTCAATAGGTCCGAAACAATGACTTTTATACCCAAAATATTTTAGATGTTTGGAAAGGCCTTTTATTGCTGTATTCGAATTCGACTTAATATACAGAGGGTAGCATTTAAAAAAAAATGAGAAAATCAGTGATATAAATATATTTCTGAAGACAATTCTCGATAAGTCCGAAACGGTAAAACTCAGACACATAGTATTATTCATCGTAAGGTCTTTTAATACTCTATTGAAATGCGATATAATATACAGGGTGTTGGATTTAAAATAGTTGAGAAAAATAATGATATGCCAAATTTGGCAACGCTGTGACATTTTTAAAATAATATAACTTTTCGAATACATAAAAAATAACTCATCAATTGGCAAAAAGTTAATAGATAATATTTTTGTATCGGGTTGAAAATATGTCAAAAACTGAAGATAAACGTCAATAAGTCCGAAACGATGCATCACAGACTCATATTACTATATACTATTCAGATAGTCTTTAAGATAGCTATTTAAAATTACAATTATATACAGGGTGTTGCATTTAAAATACAAAAGTTGATACCTCTCCATGCAAAACGAAACACTTTATATATAAAAGAATTGAAAAATGAAAAACAAAAGTGAATCTAAGAAACTTTTGCATTAAATTTTGTTCCTAAATTCCACCGTTTCTAATATAAGAGGGTTTCGCAAGATAAACGGCCCAACCTGTAGCTACTTACCATATTTAAACTTAGTTTGACACTTCAAACGCGATACATTCAATTCAGTTCTTGGGCTTCTGTTAAAATATACTTTTCGTCTCCCCTACTTCTAAGGCTCCATGGAGCTTGACTCTTCCCGAATATAAAAAATAAAAGGAACTGAATATGAGGAATTTAATATAGGTCTTGGAATGTAAGTCAAACTAAGTAGGTTCTTAGAGTAAGGCAAACATTCTTTGATTAAGGTAGATTAAAAATTTATTTTTTATTTCACATGTACTTAGTTTGGGTAATAAAAATAACTCCAGAAACCCAA